>CM043021.1:7791804-8391804 GCA_023690525.1 Holotrichia oblita
CCCTACTAAGTAGCAAATGTTATTCCTAAAGATAACTTTTGCGCTGCTGTCTTGTAGTTTAGTTTGCTAACTTGCTATTTGACATCCTACAAAGGGACGGCAATAATTTCTAAATGTCGAAGTTCTTCCACTCGTTTCATTTAGATAATGGACTAACTAAGTTGGGATGTCCTGCAGGATATAATCTAACTGAGAAAGTATAAACAATATTAATGTTTGCGTTACAGTACAGATGCTTGCTATAAAAAAAGGAGATAAATCATTGCCATTTTTAGAGGTACCACATTCATATAAACTCGCGTTACGTTCCTTTATATAGCTTCATAAATCTTAAACGTATTCTAACCTATACAAAACATAAAACGCGGATATTGATATCCACCACAAAAGCCAATTTTGTCGTGTTTTATAAAGCGGAAACGATATTTCTTAAAGACCATATTATGATGATTTAACGCCTATTGTACCCGTAAAAGGGAGACAGCGGAATATGCTGTTACCACCGTTACTAGTTTATTTTCGTTCATTTTCACAATACACGGTTTTAATTTACAGGAACTCTATCGTTGCAAGTTGACGTAACAACCCAGAGAAGCTACGGTTTTAGAAAATAGAAATGCATCCTTCAAATGCAGATGGGTGTGCCCTTGCAGTATTGCAGAGTGGATATGTCACCCGATGCAGGACCGATGAATTTAAACAACAAACTACCAACAGCGAAGGTGTACGTTAATTTAGTTTTGTAAAAAAATTGCACAAAATTATTTTTTTAATTCGTTAGGTTTCTTACACTGGAGCTGGACTGGGTTCTGGACAATGTGGGTTTACAATCGAAAGGGTAACGACTGAAAATAATGGGAAGATCAGCTGTTATTTGGGCGTGGAGACTCAAGCCGAAGAGGCTATCGGAACGATGCATTTAACTGTAGCGAGTAAGTCATATCAATCTAGATCTCTTTAGTAACACTTTTTATCAATATTCGAAGCAGTCCTTTAATATGGTGGTCGAAGTCTTTTACGATTATCCTTTCATTGCCAATTTCAGTTTGGGAAGTAGCCAGATGTTGCACGAAGCCAAATCAGGTGAATACGGTGGATGATCGATAACAATGATGCCTCTTTTTGGTCCAAAATTTACGTACCATCATGGCTTTATGCATTGTCGTGCAACAAAAACCAACTGCCTGGCTCTCGACTCGTCGAATTCTGGGCCTCAATCGTTGTAGAACTCCCAGATAATATTCTGCGTTCACCGTCTGATCTTGTGGGACGAATTCACTTTGAACAATTCCATTTGAATCGATGAAAATGGTCAGCATTGTCTTAATTTTGCTCTTCTGAAAGCGTTGGCTCTTCTGGTGACTCCCATGCAGTACTCTGGCGTTTTGTTTTTAGCTCGTATTGAAAACATCAGCCATCAGTCTTTGCAATGCTGAACTCTCCAATGTTTTTGGTTATCTGCCAGATTGTTTGTGCGCACATGGTTGCCCAAATCTTTGGTCAAAATTCGATAGATTATGAGTTTCGATATCCCAGTTTTCTCTTCGATGAGCCTCGTAGGCACACCACGTTTCATCACCAGTTACAATGGTTGACTTGCTTACCGGAGTCCTTTGGGAAGTCAAGAGTTCCAATCAACTAAAAATCTGACATAGCTTCGATAGGTGTGAATGAGGACCGAAAATTGGGCTCATCGTTTGGCAAAGGTGGTACCTACTTCCTTGGAGAATTGTTCACGCCTTTAACTGAGACCCCACCCCAGCTCACCCCAAAATACAAAAAAAAAATCAGCACAAGAAGTAAACTTGTGGTTAGTTTGGTTTCGATTCCATGGTCACACATTACTGCTTCTTTTAAATTAAATCACACCAACTTACCAACCAATTTGGTCAATTTTGACGGTAACACTGCAATTGTGTAGATTCATGTGTTGATTCAATATTAACCCTTATGACTATCACACACAAATTGAAGAAATTATGAATGCCAACCATCAAATAGAGACTTTACAGCATTTGGAGCAGGGCGTAGAGGAGAGAGAATTGAAATCAAGCGTGTAATTAGGTTTAATGCTCTAGCAAAACTGACCAGAATCTTTAATTTTGGTCAGGTCTTGACACGTCATTACTTCAACCACAACCTGATAATGGTCATACCTTAACCTTACGGTACCCGTTTGATAATATGGAAGGTAGAAAGAAGCCACCCTCTCGAGGCAATTCTTCAATCGATGTCTATGCATGCACTAGGGATCAATTATTGTCAAACTCTATCGGAGTTGTACCCACATCTAATGGTGTTTCAAATTTTTTCTTTAGCTACATTTTGCCTTAAATTTGGAACAATCCGTAGCATATAAGAGGGCTCATTTGTTTTTGGCAAACAAGCAATGATTTTCCAGATATTTCTATCTTCCTTTGTGATTGTTTGCTTTAAATTAGCTCTGGATGTCTACCCAAAAGTTTCTCTGGATCACAAGCTTCCTAAGGGAGGCATTGCAAAAGGTTTCTACAAAGATGTCTAGTTTAAACTTAATTTCTGACAGGTCAACAAAATCAGAAACGATTCTGACCTCTTATTGGATAGGTCACTTTATGCCTAACATTTAACATTCTTCTCATCATTGCACACTTCTACATATGAGTTGCCTAAAAGCAAAACCGGCTAACTCCAGAGGAGACAATCGTTTTATGTCTTTCGAAAAGTCCAGGAGTCAAAAGCAGAAATCCTGGTATCTAGATTGAAGGATTGGAATTTGGAGAAACCTTTAGATGGACGTCCAGAACAAATTTAAGGCAAAACATTGTCAGAGAAGATTAAAAAAATCTGAATAACCATTCATTGATCGCTAAAGAAACGAGACCTCTATGTAGAAGCTTATTTATGGAAGAGAGAGAGAGAGAAAGAGAGTCTACGATGAGTCAAACCAATGGTGCTTGTTTATAAATGGTTCTTCTAACAGCGTCAAATAAGTACTTGTGCACAAAAGGAATCAAGTATCCTTCAATTCCAATCGTCTATTCCACTCATTTTAATGAAAGGAACCATGAAAGTGTCATTCATTAAAATGACTGGAATAGGCGATTGGAATTGAAGGATACTTGATTCTTTTTGTACACAAGTACTCATTTGACTCTGTTAGAAGAACCATTTATAAACAAGCACCATTGGTTTGACTCATCGTAGAGTCTCTTTCTCTCTCTCTCTCTCTCCCATAAATGAGCTTCTACATAAAGGTCTCGTTTCTTTAGCGATCAAGGAATGGTTATTCAGATTTTTTTATCTTCTCTGACAATGTTTTGCCTTTAATTTGTTCTGGACATCCATCTAAAGGTTTTTTCCAAATTCCAATCCTTTAATCTAGATACCAGGCTTTCTACTTTTGACTTGAGAAGATGGAGATCTTAGATTAGGATAGTGTGGAGTAATTATTTCCATGCCTTTAATAATTGTCAACTGTTGGAGCTGTCTGGCTGCTTGGATTTCGTATTCCATTCAATGTTGGTGATTACGAGTTTTACAAAGAAATCTTGATCATTAATATAAAATCTTTAACAACGACATATTACAGAGGCACCACGTGCACCTGAGCTAGAATTATCCAGAGATATGTACGGCCAATACAAAGTAAACGACATGCTACGAGCTTCTTGCATAGTCAGAGATGGTCGACCAGTCGCCAACATCAGTTGGTACTTAGGTAAGACCTCTTTTATAACTCTATAAACGCAATCACCACCGATTTCCTTCCATCCACAGATGACGAGCCTTTATACGATGGAATAAGTATGCCGACGATTTTGGACTTTCCCCAAGAGGATCTTTACACGAAAGTCCAAAATCTAACCCAGGCAATTGCAATTCTCCGATAATGGTCGACATCTGAAATGTGTGGCTACACATCCTGCTTTGGAGAAATCATCTGTAACGATGAGCCAATTAGATGTGTTATGTAAGCCTCATTTAACCTCAAGAAAATCCTTTTTTTTTATTCCACCTTTCTCGAATAGATCCACCGTTACCTTTAGGGAATCCCATCGACAAATTTGGATACGAAATCGGAAGTCCGGGTATCATCAGCGTGGAGATTGCCGCCAATCGAAACCTAAACTGGAATGGAGCGTCCGCGGTGAAACTTTAAGGGAAGGCGGAGTTGACAGTACCGGTAGGATACAAGCTGAATACGCACAAGAACTGGTAAGTTAACATACCATCGAAACTGTTTGATTTAAAATCCCTAACACGTACTTCCGCCATCTATCGACGAACCCCTTAAACCGGGAAGATTACAGAGATTTACTTCGTTAAAACAGATCTCCGCAGCCTTATTAAAATTATCATCTTTTGCGTTCGTAGGGTAGAGGGCGCTACGTGGCCAGTTTAAGGATAGCCGCCGTCAATAAGCAGGACACGGAGACGCAATACGTCCTGGTGGCTTACAACGATATGGGGACGCAGGATTACACCGTACTGATCTCGACGAGCCCGGAACCGGAAGGTATGACACTTTCACCATCATGATCATCATCATCAAGTTCGACAAAAAAATATGAGAGTGTAATTTACAGTAGGTATTGCCGCTGTTCCGACGGTGCCGCCGCCTGGTGATGAGTATTTTGGGCGACATGACAACGGTTAGCGGCATTTCTAACACTTTACTTTGCACTTCAACGAAACATCTTTCTGTTTTTTTTTTCTAATAGGTTGACTTTTTTCTAATACTATAATACTAATAATGATTTATATATACCGGGTGTAACACTTCGTATGTAAGTTAGTAAGATTTGAGTTTAGTATTAAGACGACGACGTGTTAGATCTGGTAGAAATAGTGATTAACAAGCTGATCAATTTATTCAAGTTCAAGGATGTAAAACGTACTACGTTTTATTCTTGATTTTCTTCCTTTCAGTTCCACATTCATGTCTTTGTTTTCCAACGTTTTCTTAGTAAATAAGTCGTCAAACATTTATTTATTTTAATTTTATTACATTTTTTATGTACATATTGTGCAATCGAATCTCAGTCAAACTGAACACTTGTAACATGATGCACATCTAGGATCGAACCATGGAGGTGCTTTTTCTCTCCCTTTACAGAGTGTTTAATATAATTGATCAACGCCATCTAACCTATGATTTATAAACAATAGATAATTTTTATGAAAGTCAATTAAACCTCTTGACGACTCAGAGATTACTCTTAAGATGAGAGCACTAAAGGTGGACAGTGACTTCAAGTTCAAGATCTTAGCTGTAAAATGAGTGCTCTTCTTCTACAGTTAGACTACCCGTTAACATTGCAAGCATCTATTTTATCAAACGTCAATCGATAGACATCTCCATCATCGACACTCAAGAATAGTACCTGGAAATTGGTACATCAACCAAAGTAGTGTCTCAAGCCTTATTGTGACAAGGCCCCAGAGAGACTGCTAACTTCTAAAACATTCCAGCAGAAAACACAATGCACATCAAAGAGAGAGAGATCACCGAGTTACTGGCCGTCAGTTAGCATATTGGTTAAGTTTAATGATATAAAATTTTTTCCAATACTGAATTTCTTCGACATCCCATCGCGGGGCATGTCTCACAACGGATCATCTCCTATTAGAATTTTTGATTTCTGCCTGATAGGGCCTTCTCCCATCAGTCTGTATGTGGTTTGCCTGACCACACTCTCTACTAAAGTGTGAAGAGGTGTGTACCACTTCGAAAACGGCCGTTGGGCATGTGTTCATTGCACCAGTAATGCAAACGCAGACCAGTCTTTGCATCCTTTCGAGGCGCATCATCGTTGTGGTTAGACTGGCTTGTTTACTCAAGCTACTGCCCCATAGATGGGTGATGATTGGTTTCACTATTGCAGTGTACATCCAGTGCAGAATTTTTGGGTTACATCCCCAATTTTCCCCTGCAAAGTTTCTACAAACCATAAGGGCTCTTTTAGCTTAGTTGGTTACTTCCAATTCGTGCTTGTTCAAGAGAAATTTATTATCTAGTCACGAGATAATACACTAAATTCTAGTGGAAGACCTAGACATTTAGTCTCTGTCTTCCATTCAATGTTCTGCTCATCTAGTTTGATGGTTTGGAGATTGAGTTTCCTTTTCCTTGTGAAGGCCAGTAGTATAGTTGTGGTGGGGTTGAGATTAAGTCCCACCGACTACTTATCGGTTAGTTCCATTTTTCTCACCGCATTTAAAATACGATTAACCACTTACCGGTTTCTTAACATATCGCAACCTATCGCAGCATCTGACAATTCATTTATTGATAAAACTTAAATAATTACAATACATTCCTAAACCCGGTGCTCCACTCAAAGGTACTACACCGGGTTGCCCTGCTCTAAATATATTCCTGTATATACAAAATAGTCCCTACTCTAGCTAACTATATCTAAGCTAACTTACAACTACTGCTAATGCGGACCTAGTCCGCGCCCTGCTTAACTAATTAATTACATGTCATCTCCTAATCCTTATATATTTCATTATTCCACTCAATAATTTGTCAAATACAATACATATAAAAAAAAATAATAATAAAGAAAATAAATATAAATATCTCCTCGTCAAAGGTCGTCTGTTGTTGGTCCGCGTCAGGTCCTGGAGATTCCGTCTCTACGCTGTAACGCGCAGCATCTTGAACAGAAACAAGCGTAATACGAAACATAATAGTAAACAGTTGAAACGTTACTCCCCTTGCGTAGATGCCTCCAGCACCTTCCGCTGTTGATCAACCTCCTTGCTTACGCTGGCGGTCCCTTTGGCTGTGGAAGCTTCACTCGGTGTCATCGGCTCCTTATACGCTTGCTGTTGCCCCGTATCATCATGTTATCGCCATTAGCATGTTCCATGCTAATTTGCAAAACGTCGCCTCTCCTAGTAGCCGCTTCCGGTGCCTCCGGTTTCCCCCAGCTCGTCAATCACCCTTCGGTTACCCATGGGTTCGTCAGCAAATCCTGAAACAAAAGAAACAAAAACACGCTCAAAATATCCGTTACCCGAGATCGGAGAACCAGACCGCTTTCAGAGCCGCCAACCCTTCCGGAGGACTTCTTTGCAATTCCATGCGGTACCAAGGGCGGCCGCCCCTCGCCCCTCGGGGCGCATCTGACAGATGACGTAGTGAAAAATCACCGATCACTCACCGATATTCAGATATAAATAGATAGAAGTTCAAAAAAACCGGAGGGAGTGGCTGGACAGTTAGAAGATGACTCAACACAGCTAAAGTTACTGTAAAAAGGCGAGTGACAGGTCTAAAATTGACCTCAACCCATCGAGCAGCCACCGCTCACTATGACACAAAATGTGTCACTATGAGCCCTTTGTTTTACGGCGCCATTTTGATAGGGATATAGCGTTTCGCTAACTTGTAAATCCTTGTCATAATTTTTAAACGTTTGCACGTATAATGGCGAAGAAAACGAAACTTAGTGATGCAAAAATCGATTTTCAAGCAAAGATGAAGTACACGTTATGATTGTTATATCAGAGGACCCACCGATAAGGACTGCCAATTGCAACTGCTGCACAAAACTATAAATATGAGGTTCAAGCATTTTTATTTATCCAAAGAATAAGAAGCAATTTTGGGAAAAAGGCAGTTTGTAGGGGCTTCCTCTCTACAAAGCAACGTGCTGTCCAAGAGCAAAGCAATGTTCTGTCAAAAAGCTGTGGAGTAGAGAAGGTAGAAGTAGCACTGGCGGGAGATAAGATGCAGAAATCAGTTTGCAGAGGATGCCTCTCTCTTGTAGAACATGGTAATTTATGAACTGCTTGTTCTACTAAACAATGCAGGCTACTATAGGTAGGGATACGCTGATGACATGGTGATATTCATCATTGATAGAACTGCCACTAAGTTTCAACTCATTTCAAGATGTAGTCTGGATGGTGCAGAGGAGGAGAACCTTGTTTTCAATTCTGCAACACTGTCTATCCAGGACCGGGACCTTGAACTAAACGCCACCCAAGTCCGGAGGAGTGAACGTATGTTTCGCAATTCTGTACATGTTGTCTCATCCAGAATATTTTGAGCAAAGGGTAACGTCATTCAATGAGTGGTACAAGAAGTTTGAAAAGGGGCTGACTCTGCAAAAAGTCGTCAAAAGTGTTGAAGGATGATCGTCGATAATCGATTAGATACATAACGGAAGGGTACTGCTACCAATCGTGCGACAGTTCAGCTGATTTTACGCGACGATTTAGGCATGAGCAAAGTGTGCGCCAAATTGGTTCCCAGATTGCTGACTTCGTTTGGATATTCCAATACGATCCAGAAACCACACTTCAGAGTTGTGAATGGAAGAAACCTGAGGAGCCAAGAACCAAAAAGACGCGCAAGTCCAAATCGACTCCAAAGGCATCCTTTTGTAACACTGGATGCCCAAGGGGAAAGCTATAACTGCTGCCTACTATGTTGAGGTCCTGAAGACATCGCGGCACTAAATTGCACGATAAGGACCTGAGTTGTGGGCCAACGCATTCAACCATCTTTACTCGCGAATTTTTAGCATCCACAAGGACTATTGTGCTAGAACACCCACCCTACAACCCAGGTTTAGCCTCATATCATTTTTTCGTCTTTCCTAAAACGAAGGAGGTGCTCAGAGGGACTCCTTTTGCTACTGGATTAGTCATGAAACGGGCAAAATAAAAACTCTCTCTGTCAGACCTCGTATACGAGTGAAAATATTGATGATATAGGTTAAGAATTTTATTCTCCTTAATATGTCAACCTGTAGTGCTCTCACCGTAATACAATAAATCTTAGAAATGCTGCAATTTTTAATGTTGAAGAAGATTGAAGTTAAAAAACTCTGCTCCCTATAATGTACTTCAGGTAAAGAATGGTGATTTTACAATTTCAAACACTCCGTAAAGAGATGCAATCTACGATAAAAGAAGTTGCTAACATCTTTTGATTAATGTACACGTGCTATGCTTTAAAAGCAATGTCCTAATATGTAATTATAATTATTGCTTTGAGCATATGTTGTGGTACAAACGCGGACAACCTGCTCTTTAAATATGAATCCTCAATTTTAACTTTAACACTAAACAGGTTGACCGAGCTTGTATTGATACCAAGCAAAACAATATTGCTTTATATATTTGTTTCTAACCGCTGCTATCGTGAAATGAGTCTCACACAGTGATAGCTGTCTTATCACTATATACATGATAAGAACAATGCAATGGTAACACCTGCACTTTTACCACGAATGGACAATTATATACAGTGAAACACAATTCACTCCGATAATTTTCGTACCAAGTTGTGGTTCACTGTATATGTTAAACGTTTGTGTATATATACGTGATATTTAAAAAAAAATGTGTTTCATGCTTCCGCAATGTGCCAATTACAAAAAAAAGTGTTTCATTTTCACGCTTGCACCAAATAGGCTTGCAAAAATTTATATACACCTACAGGATGTACGGTAAGTCATGCAAGCTACACCCTCACCCTAATATGTTGCCGTCTTTGTTGTTTACCGCTTTATTAATCGTGCTTTAATATTTCAATAAATTAGAAATCATCATTTTCTTTTATAGACGATATATTTCAGCAATTTTATTTATAATTATTTGATTTATTATTGTTAAACGTCGGGATAACGTAAAATGAAACCATCTTTGCATCCATCATGATGAAATATAACACTGTTGGTATCGTAATTTATTTTTATAGGTTTAGATTTGGGAGCTGGAGGGATCATCGGGATCGTAGTGGCAACGTTGTTACTTCTTGTTATTGTATTCGTGATCGTCATAGCTAGGATAAAAGGGAAATGGTGTTTCTCAGGTGAGTTTTTAAATTACGCACACAAGTAGATGAATTTGTTAGTAGTTTTGTTCTTGTTGTAATGTTGGTGTTTTCATGTTATTATTTTGCACAAAGCATGTTAGTTTATGTTTTAATTTTTTTGGTTCCCGTATTGTAATATAATAGTTATTTAAGTTGGAAGATTAGTTAATTAGGTTACTGTCAAAACTGTAAACAAATAAAAGCTAATATGTTTGTTTAAGAGGCAAGTTGCAGGAAATTAATTAATTTTATTTTAAATGTATCTGGCATGGGATTATCGTAGTTTTTAGTACATACATTTAAATGTATATATTTATTATTTGATTGCATTTTAGTACCCCCTTTTCCCCGCCACCCCTTTTTTATAGCTGTTATTTAGCCTGAATGAACTTGATTAGTAGTGCCAACCTCTAATATTTCCAAGCAACAAGCCTTTTAAATTAAATGCTATTTTGGGTTAATTTGGCCTACTTATCTCTATCTAAAATCTTTCTAATTAACATTATTATTACTATTATAAGAAATAAAACACCTCCTTAACCCCCCCCCATTTTTTTAACATCCCCCTCCCCAGCCCAAAATAGACACCTACAATTAGCTTTTATTTGTTATAGGTGGTGCCCGTGTCATCGATTACACAACAGGTGACAGTATCGATCACCATACAGGTGGTACCAACCCGTCAGATGGTATTGACAACCCCCACCGTCAAAATTCCCAAGAGTACGTCAACGGTAACGAACATATAAAGGAGAAAGAAAAGAAAATAGATACTGCCGTTTAAAAGGGATCCAGATGTGTTCGTTATTGTGTTCTGTCTATATACATATATATATATATAATAAATATAATTTTGTCGACGTCTCTCTCTCTCTCATTTTCGATTTATAGATTTATTAATAGGTCAAATTATATGTACACGTACACACGTCTATGCGATTTAATAAAACAATTTTATTATATATGATAGAAGAGGGGATTCACACGATTTTATTAAAAAAAATGAGATAAAGATTATATGTAATTAAAAATAAAATTGAAAAAAAAGACAAGAGTAAATATTAAATTAAATTAATAAATATATGAATGTGAATATAAATATAAATGTAATATTAATAGTGTAATGATAATTGTATTTTTAAGATTTTTCTATTTTTTATTTAATAAATTTAAACGGCAACGTTGGATAGTTTTGAGTGATTAAAATGGGATGAAAAGGGAGAGGAAGGACATTTTTTAAATTTTGACGTCATTTTTCGGTTATATCTCGTCTAAGATGTCATATTTCGTTTTCATACTGGGTGGTCTGGAATAGAATCATCAAAAAATTTGAACACTAGAATGGACATCTCTTTAAACAAAATGACGTCTTTCGACCTGAACACTTCGACAGAACATTTCCTTTTACATTACATGAGTTACTAACGAATAAGCTTAGGGGGCGGTGGTGTCAAGGCCATGGTTTCATGGTCTAACCCTCACATCTGCCAGTAATTGGGTGTTCTTTTGTATCTGCTGCAGATTCTTCCAAATTTCACTTTAATATTGGAGCATCAGCATTTTGGGGGGAGGGTGGTAAGAGTCTGTCTAACCAACGGAAACCTTGATGGTTATAATCCCATGGATTGGAGCATTCTACACATCGTTGTTGAACCGAGACTTATTCCATATCTTATTCCTATTCTTCTATTGGCTAGTTCTTTTGAAGTAGCAAATCTATTTCTTAATCTTGAATCTTCACATCCTGATGTTCTAAAATATCTGACGACTCAATGAAAGAGACAACTCCATACGTACTCTGCAAACGTTGACGAAATTATATCAAACACTATCGTGGTAGTATTGGAAATAAATTAAAATTACATGCACAGAAAAGGTTTTTAATGATAATTTATTGATGCCTGTATTACAGCACGAATTCTGCATGGCATACTTGATACAGGATTATGACACAGTTGTGGAGGAATCTTCTCCCATTCTTCCAAAACTTTTGCTTTTAAAAATTCTTGGGAAGCACATTTATCTAGACACCTTTCCCTTCAATATCGTCCACCACACTACCACCACCAAATTTTATTGTTGGTACAAAGCAATCGGGATGATATGCTTTCGTTGTCCTACGTCGTACGTAGTTTACATCAGATTGGCTGAAAAGCTGTATTTGGAAACATCAAAATTACTACATATATTGTTTCGCTTGATTTTTGTTGGATTAAGCTACATCGACTTCAGTATCAGAATGGAGAACCATGATTCATGAAAACATTATTGTTACTGTCTTATCTACATTCGAATTTTTGCAAAGGTGTCACATATGGCCACGATAATATACGAATCGTAACCTTTTTCTGACTATTACTATATGACGACGTTAATTGCTTTGGGAGGGTTCCACACTAAATCGCCAACATGGTACTGGGAGGCAGCTAGTCAATCGTTGCCAGCTTGTGGTTTTTTCCTGATCTTGCTTCCGTTGAACATATTATTTAGACATCCCCAGCTCTTACAATTTTTTTCAAATATCGTTGATGTTTTCATAAGAGCCTCTGGGGGCTCTTCTATTCTTCTTCGAATGTTAAAACGGATAGGTACTTGGAATGGAGAAATCTCGATTTTGATTATGGTTTTGGCAGATGTTTTTCCTCGCACAGACGATTCTTTTGAGATTAGGATCGTCTAGCTGTTCTTTACGGACTTCTTCATAACTTAAATTTGCGTTGGATTTTCCTGCAATATAGATAACTTTGCATGAATCCGAAAAGCCCACTAAGGATTAAACAAAATTAACTAAACTGTTTTTTGCTTCTTTGCGTAACAGAACAAAATCCAACAGAAGCATCCAACTAGTTAGTATGGAAGAGGTTACACCAGAAATTAAAGGAACGAAAGTCACTATTCTGCCAATAGGAAGACCATATTTAATTACTCAATTATGGCTGAAGTTTGAGCTGCTCATTAAGCAGGACAGTATTTATGGTCCGGGGTTCGAATCCTGTCGCTAACGCTTGTAGCAGCGTTCCACTAGATCGATATTTCGTCTTGGGTAGACTTAAGAAGCAATACAGATTAAGAAGATCGATACAGCTAGAGTGTGGAGGAAGGGGTGAGGGCGAAGGAAGGAGAAGGGCAGAGTAGACTATTAATTGTTTTAGGTTATGTTAGGAATTGAAGAAGGATCTAGAAGAAATGTTATATTGCCCCAAGGTTAACACTTTTATTGGGACTGTGGGTTCAAGAGCTTCATTTTGGTCTTCATCAAAATATACAAATATCGCAAAACGTCAAAAGACCATTCGTTTTAAAAGCATCACAACTTTTCAAGAGCTTCAAGTTTGTAGATAATGAAGCCTCATCTAATATTTCCAAATTCATTTTGCTCCAAAATCTTTCAAATCCATCCAATATTTCTAACAAGTCATGTTTTTTTTTTGTTAATTTGGACAAGGGAGTAATCTTCGGGAGCCAGACTTGATAAATTTTGCTTGTCCCTCAAAAAAACTCCATTTCTTTCTAATAATGGTGTATCGAACTTTCGTTGTTTCCTTGCTAAAAAGTGTTCGAATTGAACTTTAGAAAAGTTTTGAAAGAATTAGGTCACATCAAAAGTTTTGGGCAGCTTCCATCTTCCCAATTCAAAATATTCCAAATTTTACACACTTAATTAGGCTTATTATAATATATTTTTTTCTTCACAGTATTGAGACACAGTGGAATAAATTAACTCAAAGCTATCCATATTTTTAACGATTTATCAATGTAAAATATATTTATAGGTATATAAATCTTCAATTTCATTCTTGTAGTATTATTTAAATAAGTTATTTTTTTCCTTTTTAGATACGATAACAAAGACGCGAATTTCAAGGTATTTCTAAAAATATAAAGCGAAAAAAATCTAGAAAAAAACTCATTGATCGATGTAAAATACTCATTAATTATTAAACAAAGTAAATATACATTACATTATATTAAAGACTCTCTAAAAAATAAAACAACATTAAGGTTTATCTATATATGTATACAACATGTATGTATATTCAATGTAAGTGAGTGTATAAATGAACTTTAGTGTCTTTTGTTCTCGTTATTATGTATTAGTTTAGTAATGTACCGTGTTCCAAATGTAATATAAATCAGATCAAATATGCAGATGCCAAATTTGTTTTTTTGTTGTTCAATATTATCGATTCCATACATTTGGGGTACGATATGTTTTAAAAAGAGGAAGAAGATGATGTTGAAAGAGTGAGATGAAACTAAATTGTTGTGATTTTTTATAAATATATATATAAATATACTTATAAATATTACTATAATTATTATTAAAAATATAAATAGGTATTTAAATTAAGTAGATATTTTTTTATTCATTTCATTCATGTTAATAATCTGGCAATGTTTGCTTCTTCTAAAACAATTTTCTTTCACTTTTTCCTTCATGGGCGTGTCTTGATCTCATCTTGAGTTGACTGGTTATAACTAAAATGACGTGTTTATGACTCATTTGTCTCATTTGATCAGTCCGAATCGTCTTCCTCTCTTTTCTTATATTTCTATCGTACTGATTCGATTTCGATCATGTTGATTCCACTTCAAAACTTGGGTATCCACTTATTCACTTTCAGGTTAACTTTCTAAAACAATTTCTTGTTCCGAGCTAGTGTTATCCGGTTTTTAAAAAGTATGAATGTAACTTTAGAAGTTAATATCCCCAACCTCTTTCGGCAACCTTTTTCTTTGAAGCAACCTCTCTACTCTTAGTAAGGTTTCTATATCAATTTCTGGTTTTCTATTTAGCCCTATTTGGGCTTCGCTGAGGGTGAATTAATTTTATTTTGCTCTTAATTAAATTGCTTGTTGAGTAACTTTTGCAAAGTCCTGTAGATCAGAATCCAAAAAAAAAATCATATTTATCGAGATATATGTTCGCATTGGTGAACTTTTCTGTGTAGAAAAAAATTAATTTTATATAACAGAAGTCCATTAATATCTTCGTCCACATCCCCTATGTCATCAGTTAGCACAGCAGTGGTGGCTCGTGCATCAAAAATGTGGGGGTAACCAGAAAATAAAACTCTTATTAGTAAGAAGCGTAATATAACCTGAAGCTTGATTGATAGTAGTGATATTTACAGTTTTACTTTCATTCAAAATTCTTCGCATTGTTCCTATAAATTCTTCTCTGTGTTCAAACACAGTGGCGACAATTCTGGAATTAAAATTCCATCTCGTTGGGGCCGAACGAGGCAGCCGCTTTTTAACTGTTTCGTCCAATACTGCAACTCTTTGGGAACTATTTGAAAAAAAGGTACAAATTTCTTGTAAATTTGCAAAGAATATACGGACATTAGTGTTGGCAGAGGCAGCATTCAACATAACTAAATTTAACTGATGCGCGTAGGAGTGCACGTAACCAGCGTATTTGTATGCGATCCGCCCATGAGGGCTGCCCCATCATATGTCTGGGCAATCAATTTTCTTTCGTTATCTTTAATGTGTGTTTCTAGTTCTGCAAGAATGATTGTAGATAACGTTTTCGCGTCATGATCTCTCGTTCAACAGGCTTACCTTCAGCTAAATACTACGGTCATTTGATATTTATTTGATACGTCTGTAGTTTCGTCAACTATTACAGATACATAATTCGCTTCTTTTATTTCTTTAGAGATTTCTTCTTGACACACACTGAACATTGTTTGTAAAACTTTATTTTGCATAGTTTTAGAAGTATACTTGAAACCAGTAGCTTTTTCTAAATGGCCTTTTAAAGCAACGTCCAATTCAGCACTAAAATTTATTAAACTACGAAAAACACCCGGCGCAAGTTCAAAAGCTCTACAAAAACGTACACAATTAATCAGAATGTTCAGTACATATCGATTGTACTTAACTTTCTCGTTGTGCAATGCTATATTTCTTCGATATGCACTGTCCATCTGAACAGCAATATCCACATTCCCAAAAAGCGATAATTGGACTACATTTTTCATATGCCTTTGTGATATACTGTGTTTTTTTTAATTCGATCGCTTGAATGATTTAAGTCGGTTAAACCCATTTTCGTCCATAATTCTTCACCTTCAAATAGTAAGCAAGGAAAGCAGAATAATGCATTTTTTTATACTACAACCGCAAATCCACAAATGTTTATTATAAACATCGTTATTAAATAGTCTATTAAAAGTTCGCGCCTTACTGGAAACCGTTTGTTTCAGATTCAAATTCGGAACAGGTCTGCCCAACCGCTTTATTTCAATTTTTTCGACATACGTTCTTTTATAGAACGGATCCACTATTAAACTCTGCACTGAATTCATTATTATTTAAAAATAAAGAGCATAAACACTTTTAAACACACAAATACAACTTTTTTATTTGCTTTTATACCGTTGCACCGTAAGCTAGAAATACGTATTAGGTTTTGGTTGCACTGCGGCTGCAACACTATTGCCGTTTATGGAAATATACCCGAAAGATTATCCAATTAGATATACCTATTATAAGTAATTTATAATAGTTCATTTACTGTGAGGTAGTACAAATTTTTGATTTATAATTTAAAAAATTTAGAATTACGCTTTTTTTTCATTAAATTAAATCTATTAGTTTTGGTGGTTGCGCAAACCTGCCAACCATAGCAGAAACCGCCACTGTAGCACAGGATAAACTTAATTTTTTTACGGATTTTCAGAAACTGTATAAGCACTTTTGAAAATTGCTTTTTACCTTCCCACACCAGTGTGATCATTAACAGACTTCTAATCTTTGAAATAAAAATTTTACTTTTTTCATCATTTAATGGGCAAAAACTTAATTAACTTAAAAATTAATAACCTTGTAGGCTGTGGTGTCAAAATTTCTGCCAAACTCTGTTGAGAGCATCATCTTCCAGATCGATTTTAAACATATGCCTATTCAGTCTGCAATGAACGGTCGACAAACCTTCTATCATTTTGATATTTTTTGTCTTTACTCAGTAGAGGTCTTCAGTAAACTCAGGCGTGTGTTCCCTTAGGAATTCCTAGGAGCTCTTATATTTCCATTCGTAAATGGACTTTTTAATTTGCAATTTGGTGATGACCGGCTCCTACGAAAAGCCTTGACGAACTTCGTCTGGCCAGTCTCGTTTCCCTTCACGCCCGTGTGACTGAGAACCGAGGCCAAAGTTAATTTCCTTTGAGTGCCAACCTCATTTAGAGCTCATTTAGAGCATAGCGGTACTTTTACCTGATTCATACCTGCTACTAACCACTGAGTGTTAATTTTATACAGTGCGGCTCTAAAGTGACCGTCCACCCCTCCTCCTTCCATCCTCCTCATCCTCCTGTATAGTAGTGTCTAGTATCGAAATTTTAAATGGAATAGAAGGTCCACTGACACCTCATTTTAAACTGCTCACTGAGTATGATATCAGATCATGATCAGCAATAATAAATGTCAATATTCTTCTTTACTTTGAATGACGCACCAAATAATTGTAAGGTTTAGCGTCCATGGCTGTCTGGGACGTAATAACTCTTCGAATTTACGTTAGAAACGTTTGACAGTTGCATTATTTAAATATGTCATCGCTGTCACTTTAAACGCTAAAGTTTTTGAAACCGGAATTCATGCTCTTAAAGAGTTACGTTTAAAAATAGAACATGGAATATTGGATGGAAATATTGATGTTGAGACTTTTAGAAAAGTCCGGGAAGAAACGCTAAATTGAGTGCTTTTATGCCAAGAAAAACAATTTAATGACTCGACCCCTTATTCCATTTAAAATTTTGATACTGTATTGCCCTCTGTCGTCAATCTTTAAAACTAAGTACAAATTTTACTTCAAGAATGTAGTACATATTAGATATATTTCATATTAATAACCAACTGTATAACTGAAGTCCATTAATCTCCTCGTCCACATCCCCTATATGTCATCAGTTAGCACAGGATAAACTTCATTTTTTTACGGATTTTCAGAACCTTGTAGGCTGTGGTGTCAAAATTTCTGCCAGAATCTGCAGAGAGCATCATCTTCCAGATCCATTTTAAACATATGCCTATTCAGTCTGCAATGAACGGTCGACAAACCTTCTATCATTTTGATATTTTTTGTCTTTACTCAGTAGGTCTTGAATAAACTCAGGCCTGTGTTCCCTTAGGAACTCCTTTGCCTGTTTTTATCCTGGTGATCTTTTCCACCATTCCTTGAACCGCTTATATGTCCATTCGTAAACGGACTTTTTAAATTGCAATTTGGTGATGACCAGCTCCTATGAAAGGTCTTGACGAATTTCGTCTGGCCAGTCTCGATTCCTTTCACGCCCGTGTGGCTGAGAACCCAGGCCAAAGTTAATTTCCTTTGAGTGCCAACCTCATTTAGAGCATAGCGATACTTTTACCTAGTTCGTACCTGCTACTAACAACTGAGTGTTAATTTTATACAGTGCGGCTCTAAAGTGACCATCCCCACCCCTCCTCCTTCCATCCTCCTATATAATAGTGTCTAGTATCGAAATTTTAGATGGAATAGGAGGTCCACTGACACCTCATTTTAAACTGCTCACTGAGTATGATATCAGATCATGATCAGCAATAATAAATGTCAATATTCTGCTTTACTTTGAATGATGCTCTAAATAATTGTAAGGTTGAGCGTCCATGGCTGTCTGGGACGTAATAACTCTTCGAATTTACGTTAGAAATGTTTGAAAATTTGAAATTCATTCTCCTCAAAAGTTAGATTGGAGTTAATGACTCGACTCCTTATTCCATTTAAAATTTTGAAACTGTATCGCCCTCTGTCGTCAATCTTTAAAACTAAGTAGAAATTTTACTTCAAGAATGTAGTACATATTAGATATATTTCATATTAATGACCAACTGTATAATTGAAGTCCATCAATATCCTCGTCCACGTCCCCTATGTCATCAGTCAGCACAGGATAAACTTCATTTTTTTACGGATTTTAAAAACTGTATAGTTTAGAAAATTGCTCCTTACCTTCCCACACACCAATATAATCATAAATAGACCTCTCTTTTTTTGGAAGTCATAACGAAGTTTAAGATTATTAACCTGAATGAACTGTCATTTTTTTTTATTTTAAGTTTTTAACGAAAAAAACAAATTGCATTATTGACAAGTTGTATACTTCCTTATATGTATTTCTACTTAAATATTTTATACACATGTACTTTATATATATAATACCCACGATTGTGATTCTGTTCCCCTTTCAATTGCACAAAGAATACAATACTTATACATTTATTAAATATAAAATTTTACAATATACCTAAATAAAAATGTGCAAACTGCCAAAAGACATAAACACAAGAAATGAGATTATTTTATATATGTACTGTAATTAAAAAATATATATATTTTACGAGGAATATCTCTATCTTCAAGAGATCATCTGGAAGACGAAGATGTTGAGATAATTCATTCATAATAAATAACATTGGCTAATGTCTTCCTAACTACATTGTCACTTATTTCTAATTTATTATATTTTATAATGCTATACATAATATAACAAACTCTCTCAATTATATTCTTAAGATATAAACGAGGGCTCTTGTGTAAGTAGTATTATTTTTAAATTATATTTAAGTTTATTTTTGTAAATATTTAATAATTAATTAGTCGTATTGTTTAGGTAATGAAGAGACATGTATATACCCAAACTAAATATTATAGTTTCATTTCATTGGAGAATAATGTAATTGTTTAAGTGTCTCGATTCATCATAGTTTCATCAGTGTTTATTTTTATTTTTATGTAAAATGGAAGCGAATCAAAACAAGATGAAAAGATTTTATATGTTAAATTATAATATATAGGATATGTTATTATATACATGAAAAATATACTAGAAATCGTTTTATAAATAAATTCCAATGATATATATTTAATCTAGTTTCATTTAAAACTATTCTAATTTAATTTTTTCAGAAATTGACAGGAATAGCGTTAGAGCCCCGATTGAAAGGTAATTTTAAAAAAATCTCATTTAAACATTTTTTTTAAATTATTATCTTTATATCCAGTAGTGACACTGAAAGCGCAGACGTCAGACACTCGCATGATACCAGGAGATCATTCATGCCAACTCTAACATCGATTTTCAAGAAGAAAAACGATAGAGTTGGTCATGAAGAAGATGAAGCACCGCGACAAATGGAGACTGAAGAAAATGATAAACCAGGTTTAGAGCAGGAACAGAAGCAGAAGGAGCAACAGGAAGAAAACGAGCAACCGGAGGGTTTGGTGTATGCTGAATTGGATCTGGTCAAGACCGATTTAAAACCTGTCTTGAAGAATGAGGATGATAAAACCGAATATGCCGAAATCGTTTATACAAACGATAATAATAAAGAACAAACTCAATCATAGTTGGATCGGTAATTTATTTAAAATTATCTCTAAAGCTTTTTTTTAAATAAGTAGATTGTTTTTTATTGATGTAATACGAGGGACAAGCTACCATTTTTATGTTAAATATGTTCAAAGTAACGATGTTAATCTCTTCTTATGATTGGAACCTTTTCCCTCTCAAATATTTTTTGATAATATTGTACAATTATTATTACTTAATAATGAATATTCCGTCCAAACTATGATAGGTCCAAGGTTTATTTTTTATTATACAGGGTTTCCACGGCCGAGTGGGACATAGGGAGAATACATATAAAATCGGTTTTCGATGAATATTGTCTCCCTAATACTACTTCATCCAAATTTAAGTGCCGAATATTATAACTGGGTTAACAATGAACATTTCCACAATCATAGTACAGTAGAACCTCGATTATCCGGGCCAGCCGGGACCGAACCTTTGCCGGATAATCGAAAACACGGATAATCCAAAAATCTCACTTTTAATTCTTAATAATTTATTTAAACAAATAAACAAATACATAATAATACATATGTAATATGTGAATAATATGTTTTTGGGTTTCAAATTCTGAACAATTTTTCTATGAATACATGAATAACATCAGTTTCAGGCTGTTCTTCAAAATAATTGATAATATATTTACTACATCTCCTGCTTCTCGATAACTTGTTTTGGTGACGAAATTATTTTCATCGTCATCACTAGTTTTGTCAAAACTTTCTTCAGAGGTCTGCCTTAGATAATCTTCATCCACAATCTGATACCCTTTTTCTTGGTGATCACATTCTATCCATTCATTTATTTTTTCGATGTCTATTTTTTCCAAGTCTTCGTTTTGTGAGGCTATAGATGCTATGTGTTCGATTGATAACTCACCTTCATTTAAGCGATTATCATCTTCAGTACCTTCTTCATCTGCTGTATCTTCTAAGATCATTTTTTTTAATGTTAGTCTCTTTCACTTCACTCCAAGCGCGAGCTACAGCATAAATTGGTTCTTTCGCATTCATACGTTTCCAAAATCCCATAAGGTCACTTTCTCCCAACAACTGAAGCATAAGGTCTTTTCTATAAAGCCTTTTCATGGTTTCTATAACACCTTGGTCCATTGGCTGGGCAATAGATGTCACATTCGGAGGAAAATATGCCGCGAATATGTTCCCATCTGCTGATTTTAGTTGCTCTGCATCAAGATGCGGTGGAGCATTATCCAGTAACAGTACAGCCTTGAGTGGAAGATTATTTCCTTGCAGAAAAGTTTTGTACTTGTATTTCTCGAAAAGACACTTTTTAAAAATCGTTCGATCCATCCAAGCACCCTTCTGATTAAAATAATCAACTGGCAGTGTTTTTACATTTTTAAAGGAAATCGGATTTTTTGATTTTCCAATGACAGCTAACCTAAGCTTATGGATTCCTGATGCATTAGTACAGCACATCACTATTAAACGGTCTTTGCTTATCTTAAAACCTAATTAAAAAATTATAAAAAACAGTACAAAAATATGTAAAGCTAACCTGGTGCACTAGTTTCTCAGCCTGCAGCAAGTTTTCTTTTCGGCATTGCTTTTCAATAAAGCCCAGTTTCCTCTGCGATTTCAAGATTTTCTAAATTATAGCAGAATTCCACCATAGCTACATCATTGGCACTTAGTTTATCCCCTTGAACAGCTAATTGTCTTATTCCATGGCGTTTTTTAAATCTCTGTAGCCAACCGGAAGATGCAGAAAGTTTCCTTTAATTTTCAGCTGTTCGTGAAACTTTTGGGCTTGCCTAACACACATAGATCCTGATATTGGAATCTCTTCCGATCTTTTCTGTAAGAACCACTTGGTCATAGCATCATCAAGTTCTCGAAAAGTAGATCCTTTTAGAGATTTCCTCTCAGAAATAGCTTTTGTACTGTCAGCTTTAGCTACAAAGCTATGTAATTCGGTTTTTTTCTTCACAATGTCGCGAACCGTTTGATTTCCAATGTTATATGTTTTAGCCAATGCTGCAACGCTTTTGTTTTTTTCAAATTGTTTTAAAATTTCCATTTTTTGTTCTATAGTTAAAACATTGCGTTTACGCTTTTCGTTAGCATAGGTACGCTGCATTTTGTGCGTTTGTTTACGATCAACTAATGAGCCGGTCGATAAATGAGGGAAAAAAGTACATACATATTAAATACATAAGTTGGGGATTCCCCGAGACGAACGTCTGCACGGGTTTACGCGCCAGTCTCTGGCCGACAAACACGGATAATCCGCACCCCGGATAAAGCGCGCACGGATAATCGGGGTTCTACTGTACAAAGAAAGTCATTTTAATAAAGCCAAAAAAATTATTATTTTTAAACCTATTGTACGTGAATTCCTAATCAGGCTTTTAGCACGTGAGTTTGTGCAAGCGGTCGTGGCGCAGACGTTCACGCGACCCCATAGTAACGCCTTAATTCGAATCCGAGCAATGAAATTTATTTTTTATTTTTTTTAAATCTTGATTAAGTTTTGTTGTTTATTTTGAAAATGATTCGTCGTTAGTAACAATTAAAAATCGAATAATATAATAGCACGTGATCATTTTTGTTATTGTAAAAATTATTCATTATTTACCTTAATACTCAAAAAATCGATTATATAGTCTTCAAAATCTCTGATTTTTTTGTGTTATTGAATTTGTAGCATTATTGTTGAAGATAAAAAATAAAACTAATCTTCGAACCCTAAACAATCCGTGCATTTGCGTCATTAAGCCGTCGCGTGAACCATTACGCCACGGTCGCTTGCACTAACTCACGTGTTAAAAGCCTTATTAAGAATTCACGTACAATAGATTTAAAAATAATAATTTTTTGGCTTTATTAAAATGAGTTTCTTTGTACTATGATTGTAGAGATGTTCATTGTTAACCCAGTTATAATATGCGGCACTTAAATTTGAATGAAGTAGTATTAGAGAGATAATATTCACCGAAAACCGATTTTATATGTATTCTCCCTATGTCCCACTTGGCCGTGGAAACCCTGTATATATTTTTTTAATTATAATGCTCTATATTTATTATAATTTTTATTTCCACATTTTAAGGTTGCATTTTATATTTTTATACCTATTTTTAAATGTAAATATGTTTGAAATATTATTAATTTAACTCGTGCCTATGCATTTATAATCGTTAATCACGCAAACTCTCCAATTCTATACCTAGGTATACATAATAGTGTATGTATATAGCACTAAATATAAGCAATAATATAGACAAATTAGAAAAGAGTGCAACTTATTTACATCTTATATACCAGTGGTAAAGCAAATCTATGTACTTATATCTTTAGATGTGTATATTATGTGTTCTCTATATGATTATTAATTTACTCTAAGTAATATTTCTGACATAATATCTAATGTATGATTAAGTGTATTTTTGCATTGTTTTGTTTTTGTATTTCGAGATTTTTTTTTCAAATAAATTATATCAAAACTTAAAATCTCGTCTCGTTTTATTTATTTTTTTTTAAGTCTAATTTTACAAAATAACCTTTAAAATGGCGAGGAACTGCCATCTATCGACCTAAACATTATCTAAAGCGATTGCAGCGTTATCGATTCGACCGTAAAAATACTAAATTATGAAGAGGAAGTTGCACATTCATATTAAGAGATGTCGCCACAGATCTTAGAAGTCGTAAAAAAAATAATTGGTAAGCTGAAGTTGGTATAAAAGAACTCTTTATGTTCAGCCCTCTTCCTCCACCCTCTAAATTCTGAAATCTTTTTTCCCGGTTGTTCCTCTACAGGGCGTTCCAGAATTTTGCAAAATAACAATTAAGAAATTACTCCAACGTTTCAGGCTTCTCCTCCCTCTCTTCTCCGCGATTTTTCCTCTGTTAATTTTATTTTTGATGTGTTTTTTCTCTATTGTTTTGAAATTTTAGCTTTCTAGCGCGTATAGAAAATTTCAAAATTAAAATTCTGCCAACCTCTTGCTTCCTCCAAACAAGAAACACTTTTTGACGGTTATTGTTTTTAATTTATATTATATCGTTCCAAAATTTTAGCTAAATTAGTAATTGACTAAAACTAAATTTTGCCAACCCCTCCTTCCCCCGGCCAAATAATATTAAGAAATTGCCCCAAAGTTTTAGCCAAGATTGTTCAAAATTTCACCTTTCTAGCAGGAGTAATTTCTGAAACCTCGCAACCTCGAAAATTTCGCTAACCTCATGTCACCTTCAAAAAACAAACGATTTTTTTATGGTTATTCCATGTTTCGTGAAGTAATTAGGACAAACTAGCTCTCTCCACCCTCTCGGCATGGTGGTCTGCATTACAAGCTAGAAAGGTAACGTTTTGGAACAATATACAACATTCTCGATTTTTAAAAAAGGGAACGAGGGTGGCCACCAAAAAATTTGTTCATCCCCTCGCTCTTCCCCCCCCCCTCTCGTTTGTAATTTGAAAATAAATTAATATTTTAATAACATGGAACAACTTTCAACACTTCGAATTTCAGAATAAGTAGAACGACCTGGATCAGTTTTTAAAATTGTGATGGAGGATGGCGTGGTGGACAGAGGGGCAATTCGTTTTTCTCAATTACTTCATGAACTATATATCTGGCAAAAAGCTGAAAAAATTTAAAAATCTTCAGAACAACTGTAACAATCTGAAAATAATTAATTACATTTTTGATGGCGGTTCTTGGCTTATTCTCTATTGTTTCGAAATATTCCTCCCTCCCGAAATTCGATAAAGTTTTTCCAGGTCATTCTTCTAACGTTGATCCAGAATTTTTCAAAGTAATGTTAAAAAAATTGTTCCAAAGTTTTAGTCAAAACTGTTTGCTAAGTTTGCTGTTTATTGCTTCAAAATTTCAGGCTTCGCCCCTTCTCCCATCCCCTAATTAATTACATTTACATTTTTGATGGGCGTTCTTGGATTGTTCTCTGTTGTTTCAAAATGTCAGCTTTCTATCACGTTATTCTAGTTTATACAGTTTCTAAAAAAAATTGAAAAATTTAAATTTCGCCAGCCCTCTCTTCCCTCCTAAAAAAAAACCATTTTCTACGGTTGCCCCACGTTATTCTCAATTTATTTTATATTGGTCCAAAACATTAGGTACAGGTTCATGAAATAATTGAAAAAAAGTAGTCCCCTCTCTCCACCCCACGGTTAATTACTTACTATTAGAAATTTTAGCTTTCTGGCAGGTTTTGTTTCTAAAAAAAAAAAATTTGAAATCTCCTGCGTCATCCATAAAGATTATTTTTAATGGTTGTTCCCTCTACCCCTCTCCACACTCTCGGCATGTTCGTCCGCATTATTTCAAAAAATACATGGTAAGACAGGTAAGATTTTGGAACAATAGACAACATCCTCGATCAAAAGTTCGGTTTTCAAAAAGGGACAAGGGGGTGAAGAGGAAAAAAATTGTTAGACGCCTCACCCTTCTCCCTCCCGCAAGTTTCAAAACTTCGGATTTCAGAATAATTAGAAGAACCTGGATCAATTTTTAAAATTGTGTATTCGGAGGGGCTGGGGGAAAAGGAGGATTTCGTTTTTTTTCAATTAATTCATTAACTAATACATATTTTGATTGTTTGTTTAAATCACAAGTCTTGCCAATAATACATCTTGCTGAATATCACGCTGACCAACATCGTATTTCAATCTTCAGTTTCAGTTTAATTGTACTGGTTCAAGAAAGGGACTGAAAAACGAGGATTATGGTTCAAATTCTAGTTTAGAGCTCAGTTGAACTTTTACTTAAACTCAGACTGAAAAACCGGGCATAATAAGTGGAACCTGACAATCAGCTGATTATAAATTTGCCCATCGTGACGAAATAAAAAAGAAAAAAAATGTTTACATGCTTGTTCTACAGTGTCGCCAACTTTAAATACCTTAAAATGGGGTTACGGACATGTTCTTTCTATTCATTCAAAATCTTTCACTGGACAATCTTAACCGGTCTGAAGAACGCCACATTCAATGGCTGCAATCAGTGAGTAGCGTTGGGGGGGCAAAGCAATAAAGGAACTGTCACTTTTCACAGCAAAAACGACAGGCATATCTTAATTTCTAGATAATATAAATTTTACACCCCCAGAGATTATGCAGACTAATCGAAATGTCGGGATCTGTATGAGCAACTGACAGCAATCATGTACTTCCAATTGTCGCCACGAGATGTCGAAACTTGTATGACTTTCGTGACTTCAAATTTTGACAGTTCAATCATAAACGTCATTTCGCGGGTAGGTGGTATAAGGAAATGAAAATCACCGCTTATGGGGGGCCAACTCGAAGATGAAATCAAAATTGATAACGATCTTATTGTATTTTTCGCTGGTTCATTGCGAATTAACTCCAGTCAACGACACGATCATCCGAACGGGATTAATGGAAAAGGAAGATTTAAAAACGTAACGGAGTACCTACGACCAGCAAGAAAATTCTGGTATCTAAAGGCAAATATGTATATTTAGTAATGGGAGAATTAGATCATGTAACAGTTGGTTATCCAGCTGTGTTAATCAACGAGGATACATTAGCATCGTTTGTAGTGGAGGAATTATCAAACGCTGTGATCTGCGATAGTGAAATGTGTACTTTACTTGAAGAAGTTAACACTAACGGGAACTATACGTTTTGGACGTTAAAATTAGGCATCAATAAGAGACGTATAGACTTCTTTCATGGCAATATTACTACAGCTAGATGCTCTTTAAATCGAAATTTGCATCCGACTACATTCACTATTCTCGATAAATTATCACAAAAAAATATAAATGCAATGAAAACTGTAAAGAACACGACGTGATTATCTGCGATGATAAAGTAGCTGGCGTTTTAGAAGGTGTAAATAATAGTAATGACACCTTCGTCTTCCACGGATTAAGGATATATTAGATGTTGGAGGTTACACCATTAAAAATTCGAGAATCGGAGCTGTGTCGTCAAAAAACGGAGGAAGCCTCTCGTTATGAAAATCCGAGTTAGTCATAGAGGACAAAATTATTTTAATCCTGTAGCTTTTATTAATCCAAACACCGCTGTGAGTTATCATATGAACATTACGGATTCAGCTGAGATCTGCGGTAATCTCGTCTGCACGAAAGTGGATCGTGCCCAAACACATGGGCAGTATACGTTTGGATGGATAACGATACGCGTAGCGATGTTCCCTGAATTTTTTAGAGGGAATATTACAACGGCGGCTTGCAGTTTGAATAGGGATTCTCGTAGGAATATCTTCAAATTAGCCAGGTTAATTTTATTGTTGTCAAATTGGTGGACATCGTATTCTCGGGCTATCCTACGAATTTAAAATAGAAACAGATCTAATTTTCAGGTACGATCTTCCAGAATATACATACAGCGCGAACTGCGGTAGCGACGATATTGTCGTATGCGACGATAGAATCGCCGGCATCCTGCAAGAAAACGCACAAATGCTTCTTTCAGTTTCACAACATCAAGAACATCTAAGGTTACATTAACGCGGAATTCGACGATAGTGATAACGACGTTGAGGATATCGAAGATTTGATCGTCGACTTGAAAATCAACGATAGTAAAGAGATAGAAAATTGCCGGTGTCTTCATCCAAGCGGATACTGTAGTGACGCTTAAGGTGGATATCACTACGCCCAATACAACTCTAATTTGTCCACACGAACAGGGTGCTTCCAACCCGATTTCGTCTTCTCTAAAGGTTAAGCACTTTTAAGCATCTAATCTTCATCATTCTATCTTAGTTTATTAAAGGTGATTATACATTTTGGATATTTCACTCGACACTAACGGAGATCCCCAAACCTAAATTTTTCACTGGCGATATCATGCAAGCAGCTTGTAAGGTTGAATCATAAGCAGAAATCGACGAAATGCAAGCAAACTAAGCCCGAGAAACGAGTACCTGCTCTCTGAATTGTAGAATGGGGATATCGTGGTTTGCAGGCAAAACTGCTGGGATTATCACCAAGACCAAATCTAACGATATCTTTTCCTTTCACGATATTGACCACATCTTAAGTGTTGGAGGTTATCGTGCTGATAGGAAGTTAGGTGCTGTTAAACGTGATAACGATCAACATCCAACTACACATAACCATCTTCAATCTGATCCAAGAAACGACGAAACACATCAAAGGGACTATTGCTGTTTTTCCTGAAGATCACGAATACGAGGAAGTGACTGAAGGTGGTAAAGATCAGATGTTTCTTCCACATTCGTTATAACTACAGATAAAGATATAGAGCTGAAGAAAACTGAGTTTAATAAAATAATTACAAGTCTCATTCTCCAGACGTTGAAGAGACCAGTCATACTGAGACACAAAGCACAGATCAAAATCAAGTGACCACACCGGAAGAACAGCTTCAACATGGTAATATTTTCGCTTTATTAAATGTCATCTGAGCTAGTCTGTGGGGAAATTCGATCGGTCTATTATGGAAGATTATCCTGGCAAACGTTTGGCCTCAAATGCAGTTTAATCGTGATAATAAACTGGACGGTAAGGTGTTTATATCTTTGGGAACACTACTGATTTCGTTGTTTCATGGTATGGTCTAACTCGTTGTTTCAATCAATCCTTCTTGCAATGTTTTTTATCTGGAAGAATCACCTCTCCTTTGATTCTTCTGTTCCCCTACTGCATAAGGTCTGGTAGTGTGGCTTCCATTTCAGTCTATTTTTACGTTACTCTTGTCCATTCTATTTTTCCAATCAAATGAAGAAAATCAGTAGCCTTGAATTTGGAACGGTCTTGGCTTGGGCATGACAATTAAGGGTCATATTTATAGTTCATGCTTGAGGCTGTGCCGATGCTTGGACACGCCATTTTGACATAAATGTCGTTAGAAATTTGTCAAAATCGCGTGCTCAAGTATCAGCAATCAAAAGCATAAATATAAATGACCATAATGTCTCGTCGAAACCTGTATGTACAAATTCTCATGCCTGTAGATATAATTGAGGTGTCAGTTTCATTTGCATGTTCAAGATGGCGCTGAGACCTTTCTTCAAGACGTTGTGATTTATGGCAGGGTGGATGTGGGAACATTTTTAAGATTTTCTGGAGGGAGGGGAGCAGTTCCGACGTTTCTTCAAGACGTTGGGGGTGCCGAGTTTCTTCGAGACGTTAGTGTTCAGCACGTCAAACGTTGGAAGAGTGTCGAGGTTTTGTTTATTTAGTAGTTGGACAAAGCGCTATGACCGTTATGAACTGCTTGATCTGCACGCAACTCATTAAAAATGCACCTTTCGCGAAATAGTATGCACCCTACGTACCTTGAAAGACCTCGGCACCATTAACGTCTTGAAGAAACCTCGGCATCCCCTTTCCCCTCCACCAACGTCTTCAAAATGTTCTCGTACTCACCCTACGATCAATCACAACGTTTTGAAGAAAACGTTTCGGCGCATAAATCTTGAATATGTAAATTAATCTGAAACCTCAATTATATTTACTCGTAGTACCTGCCGCCCGTTGAACCTTTTCTGGAACTATCCATAGCATTGACATGTATAACGTGCCTTTTTGGACCTACTTCTTTCTTCAGTATAAGTATCGCCAATAGTACTATCCTCGTTATAGTACCCTCTAAAAACGAGCAAGTGTATTAAAAGTCAACCGTACGGGGGGGGATGGGAGGGAGAGGGAAGTACATTAATTAATTAAGGTTAATTAATGATACTATTGTCCTAATATTTTGTGTAGCCTCCTTTAGCTTCAATAACAGGCTAAAGTCGTCGTGGTACGCTCTCTATTAAAGTTGAAATTGTTTCTGCAGGGATTTCATTCCAGGCAATGACCATATTATTAAAATAGAGGAGTTAGCGTTGGTTACTCCTTCACTGGAAATTTTTTTATCTAAGTAGACCCATAAATGTTTAGGTCAGAGCGTTGGGTTGGCCATTCAAGGACTTCAATATTATTTTTCTAAAATAATCCTTAGCAACTCTCGTCCTCTAAATTCATTTTTTCGATCGAAGAACCCAGATTTTCTTTCACTATTTGTTCCTGTGATCCTGTCCTCTACCCTAACCAGATTACCCACCGTTTTTACCGAAACAGCCCCATACCAAAACATTCCCACATCCATGTTTAATGGTACTCTACACCATCTTTGATTGGAAAGCTTCACTTGGTCGTCTCCAGACTCTACCTCGCCGTTTCGATTCAAAAAGTTCAAACTTACTCTCGTCAGACCATACTACGTTATTCCAAAAAGGCTAATGGTTTATTGACTACATTTTGGCGAGGCTAACCGTTTCTTCTTGTTGCGGTCACCAATGAACGGTTTTCTTCTTATGTAGCTTTGAAATTGTTTTTTCCGTCCTCGACTCGGAATATTTTCAACACTATTTGTCTCTGCAAATTTTTTACACAAATACACAACCGCGTTTCTTGAAACTTTATATTTCTTCGCTATTTTACCCTAACTATCACCTAATCTACGATCTACACCGCCATCTTCCTATCATTGGCACTAAGCGTTTCCGTTTTTTAAATTTAATCCCATTAAATACGATCTGAATTTTTCACATGCCCACACGATGATGCCAATATCCGTTTTAGCAGATCTATTGTAGAATCATCCCATATAGTCCCTTCTAGCATGTATCCAGATAGATTATAACATCAATACTAGATTTTTACATAGTTTGAGCTTCAACATCGAATGCTTCTTGATTTTTAGGCCTCCACGTTCATGGTAAACAGGTTGGTCAAGAATCTTGCTATTATGCCACAACCTTAAAATTACCACACCAGGTGGATGTTTTGAAGCATTTATTCTGGTTCAAAGTGAGTTTTTTTTAAAAACCTTCAGTACTTGTTCTAAATTCTCTGGCCCTTTTTCAATGCTAGTACTTGGAAGTAATAGGTCATCCATATAAGCTAGGACTAGCTTAGTTAATCATCGTTTTAGAAAAGATCTGGTTCATTAACTAAGTCAAAAAATAAGCTGGTAAATCGATGATGAATGTCTATATGAGTAAGTCTAGCATGTTCTAAACATAAGTCCTCAACAATACTGACTGACTTCAATTTGTTCTCTTAGGCTTAATCTTTCAGAATATCCCAATCTAGATATGTAGTTTGTAATCCAATTACTTTTACACCGATTGCTTTCTCTGGTAATCTGTTTGCTATAAATTTCTATTCAATTGTTATTTTTTACTTTGGATATTTATCTGATTGTAAATGTTATGTCGACAATATTTTGAACCATGATCATAGCGTTCGTATAAAATTCATAATTCTTAAATTAGAACTGCCACGCTTCGGTTCTGGATCTATGAATCGTCGTTCGCTGGCACCTCTTGCTAGCTTATCAGTTATTTCGTTGCGTGGCTTGGCACCCATCTCATCGTAATGCAGTGATTCAAGTACCTGCTCGGAATCAAACCTGACAGCCTGCCACCTCTAAGGATAGCTTACCTGTTAAGGCAGGCATTACTTAATCAGTATTGCTAAGTCTCATCAATTCTTTTAATATCCTCTTTGTTTGTAAAATAATCTTGGGTTGGCGATACCACCGAGTGGTTTGCTGCCAATAAGTTGAAAATGAATAAAGGCAAGGCTGATTCAATTTTTCACAATCGATCGATGGAGTTTCCTGGTGGTTAGCATGTCCTCATGAGGACATGAAAATGAGGAATTATCACATTAAATTTTCTTTTTTATTAGTATCTGCAAAACCTCAAGCGAAAGAAGAAGAATCGGATGAAGCACCGCCAAAATCAAAACTACAAAGAACCAACTACGGTCCAATCTACCGAGAGAATTAAGCATAAACATAAACAACCTCCAAAAGAACAAAATAAGAAACATCCAAGTTGGAAACTTAAACATCTGGGAAGAAAGAAAATGGAAAACACACCAAGGAAGATCGCACCGAATAGAGTCTTCAGAAGTAACAAACGATACGCAATTAGAGAAGAGGCAGTCGAATCCTGACGTAGAACCGATAGATTATAACGACGCAATCGGAATAGTGAGAATATTACATCATGATGGTACAACCTGCACGTATCCAGCCATTTTGATTAAGCCTAATCTTGCTGTTTCACTAGTCCAGCAACCACTTACGTGCCCCCACTCTGGCAATCAAACCTACGTAAGCCCCAGACATGGCACGCGCACCATCAGTCGTCAGTCTAATACATTTTGACCATTGTATTTCATTTTCTGTCATAAAATCATTGAGACATTTAAGAGTTCTTCTCCTGTTATTGGTGACGGCAAAGACTTGCAACAGAGCAGTTCTTCTTCCCCATTAGATTCAAAGGATTTCACCGATTTTTTTGTTTACTTTTCGGTAAACAAAACATCAGGCCGATTTTGGCAGCTGGTAAAATAATATTCTCCTACGAGTGAGCTGGTCCATTTTTAGCTCTCAATAAGGATAGTTGATATGATGCAAATGCGTATTTTGCTCACCGGAAATTGATGTTTTCATTACTGATTTTGACTTTAACAATTCTATTTTTTTGTTTGAGTTAGGTTTCCTTGCATGTTCCGTATGTTTTCTTGACAAATGCCTAACCAGTTTTGAGGGTTTCATACTTTCATTTGCAATAAACCTATGTGATGAGATATGTTTAACTTTATTTACATTTCAGCGGAAAACAATTCAAAAGTATTGAATGTTTTTAATCTGTTTCCGCGACCCACCCAAAATGCTCCAGAGACCCATAGTTTGGGAATCGCTGATCTAGATTGTAGTTTGTTTTTCATAGTCATCAGACAAGCATAATATTAAGTATTCAATATGACTTGACAAATTGCTGCGTATGACTAGAATTATGGTGATTTTGGTCATTTTGTAAAGATCATCATTTGATGTTTCTACGAATTATAAAGTATAAGATTATTGCTGCATCATATAGATCTTGAATCAAAATAGATACCTAATCAAAAAAAGTTATATAAAATAATCTAGTACTTGATACTATTTTGAGCTTCTAATGTCATCCTAATATTTCATATAGGAAATTATCAGCACAATTAAAGTTATCTTAAAAACCTAGCCTATATAACATCTTCCAATAAAAAGTAATAGCTCAAACATTTAATAAAAATGGTTGCAGGAACATATCAATTTGTTAAAAATATAAATGGTGAAGGACTTTTGACGGCCATAGGTAAATAATTATAATTAAAATTTAATTCAAATCGTATATTATGTTTAAATTTACATATTTTTGGGTATAGGTCGAGAAGTCACCCCTCAAACATTGGTGGGAATAGACAACCCCAATGCTAAACTAGTCGTCGAAGTTAATGGTGATGATTATGTCTTTTTAAACACTCTTGGAAATGAATACAGAAGGGAAACAAAATTCACCTTAGAAAAACCGTTTGAAGAAGGTGATGATAAGAAATCTACTGTAAGTTAGGATTATATTAATTTTAACAATAATTTTATTTATAAGTTATTTTTACAGACTGTGGTAACTAAAACTGGAAATAAATTTATTTTTACTACATCTGGTACAACTTTTGAAAGATACTACGAGTTCAATGGAAGTGGTGTAGAATTGGTAATAATTTCTTGTTTAATATTTTGTTTAAAGCTCGTATTTTAATGTTGGATTTGATTTTTTTACAGGTTTTCAATGGTGGAAAGCCTAATGAAGCAAGGAGAGTGTATAAAAAGGTTTAATTAAAATTATATTTCATTGTGCATATATATTTTATAAAATGTGTTAATCCTAATAAAATTTAATTTAAGTTTTTTAACACCTTTATTAAATTAAAATAATAAATAATATTTAAAATCGTAACTTAAATTTAGTTGGCTATATTGACCTTTAATAAACTTAAAACTGGAAGGACTTTATTGTTTCTTCAACTTGTCAATAAGAAAGCCTTAGCAAGCCAATTGTAAAACTCTCAGAACAGACTGCTCCATAGTGCTTCTCATTAGTTTAATTGGCACCACAACTGCCTCTGGGTAGATAATAAGCTTCACTTCACTTGTAAGACATTTAATGAAATCTGTTAAGCCTTCAATGCAATCATGAAACGTATTTGGGTATTGAAGCAGTAAATTTAGCTTGTGATTACAACATTACAAATTCCTTGCAAGGAATTATCACTTTGATAAAAAAATATTTTTTTAAATGAAGATTTTTCTCCCACTCTAACATTGTTCCTTTTAGGTTAAATGAAACTGAAGCTAATATCTTACAATTGAACAAATTGTCTCTCTCTCTCTCTATATATATATTTCGCAGTTTTTTCCAAGATAGTTTTACCATTAACATGATGGAAGGTCTCCAGAAAATGAATATAACCGGTTTGAGTATCTAGGAGTTACAGTAACCAGCAAGTGCCAAGAACAGTATGAAATAGATAACAGAATCCTGAAAGGAAATAGAGCTGTCGGACAGCTAGTAAAAATAATAAAATCAACTGAAACATGGGTAACGTCGAAACAAGTGGAACAAAAGCTGAAAATATGGAAGCGAAAGGACTTAAGGAAAATCTTTGGAGGTGTAAAAGATGAGGAGGCCTTATGGACAAGACGCACAAACAAGGAAGTAATGGATATACTCGTATATGAAAAGCCTACGTTAGAGAGAAGAATTAGATGGTTAGGGCACATTATTCGAATGCCAGACCAAAGGGTACCGAGAATGGTTCCGTATGGGGGAGATGGTGGTAAAAGGAAGAGAGGACGACCAAAGAAGAAATGATTTCAACAAACAAAAAGCGACATTGAAGAAATAGGTATAAGGAATTGGAGAGAAATAGCAAGCGATCGAAGAGGATGGAAGGAAATAGTGCAGAAGATAGAAGCCAAGGGCCTTTAAGTCCTGCAGCGCTGATATCCGGTTTAATCGGCAATACGTCCAACTTTTTTTTTAACGGAACGCCCAGATTTTTTCACACTTTTGAATGCAAAATAAAAAACTACGTTCAGGAAGTATTAAGATGTTTATTTTTATTCACAAGAAAACAGTTAAAAAATTAAAAAAGTGTTCTAATACAGAAAAATTAAGATACCTGTCTATTCAGGTTGCGATTATAATAATTGTTCAAAATGCTCTCCATTTACAATTTGACAAAAATGTAAACGGTCAGTAAAATTTTTTATTGAACTTTGTATTTGTTCTGGAGTGATGCGATTGGCTTCTTGAACTATTCTCTCTTCCAATTGTTCAAGATTATGGGGACGATTTTTGTACACTTGACATTTCAAGTGACCCCAAAAGAAAAGATCAAATGGCGAGAGATCTGGCGAACGTGCTGGCCATTCGATTGCTCCTCTACGTCCGATCCAACGTTCCGGAAAAATTTCATTCAAATAATCGCGGACATTATGGGCAAAATGGGGGGAGCTCCATCTTGTTGAAACTAAAAATGTGGATTAGGGTGATCACCTATGTTTGCATTTGGAAAGAGGGCCGCAAGTGCTGGAACAACCTCATTTCGCAATAAATTTAAGTAGACGTTGCCAGTTAAATTTCCTCTTATAAAAAATGGTCCTATGATGTTGTTTCCAACAAGACCAGCCCCAACAAGACCAACCCGAACGGTAGTGCAGTGCCGTTGAGACAAAACCATCTGAAAAAATGATGTGATCTAAAACATTAGGCTGCTGCTCGATCAATTCCCGTCATTGTTTCGCAAAAATGTAGTCTACGATCTGGATCATCTTCGAGTTAACTCATGGACGGTGCTGATTTAAGAGTCTTATGAGAGCAGATTTTTGAGATCTCTACATGAATTTGACCTAATTCTGTTGTGGACACGTGATGATGAACATTTACACTCTAAGTAACACATTCAAACTAGTTTCTTCATCTGTTGCTGTTAATGGACGTCCCCTTCTAGGTAAATCCTTCACCTGACAAAACAGACTTCAAACTTTTGAATTGTTCGGCATACCGTCCTTTTACTAATGTGACGATCCGGATAAACAGTATTAAACAAAATACGAACCTCTTCAAAAGAACGTTGACGATCACCGTACCCACGCATCATTAATATCTCCAATTCGTTCTGATTCAGTAAGTTTTACTGCCATTTTCAAATGTGTCAATGTCTAAAATAAGTAAATTTATAGCGATGCAAAAGTTAAAACGCTTTTAAAATTGTCAAATGTGACGGCAAAAAAAATGCAAACACTAAACAACAACTTTTTCAAAGGTACCTTTTTTTTCTGTATTAGGACACTTTTTAATTTTTTAACTGTTTCTTGTTAAAAATAAACATCTTCCTTGCATAAAAAAATTGGGCGTTCCTTTAAAAAAAAAGTTGAACGTATTGCCGATTAAACGTGAAAAAAATATAAACTGTATTGCATAAAATGCATTTATATTACTATACCCCCATACCAAATCTCAGAAATCCCCATAATTTTTCAAATAACAAAGTTATATAACATCTCCAAAGTCAAAACTATTCCCTAGGAAAAATATGTCTTTTGTCTGAAGATGTGCAACCTTTCTAAGAGCTCTGCCAAGAAAAATGAAAAATAAAAACTATGATTGATTACTCTATTAATGAAATAGATCGGAGATTATGCAATTTTTAATCGCTAATTACTTTACTCTAATCATTCAGCTTCTGAGGACGAATTTAATAAAATTATATAAAGCTTGAGGAACCTTACCACTGACTGCTAACCTCGTTAGTTTAGGATTATCTCAAATCGGCGCTCTCTAGTTAGAAACTAAGCTGATCGAGGAACAAGAAACAAAGGAAAAGGACACAAATAAGTTGAAAAAAACAGAAATAGAAAACCAAAAAAAAATAAAAAGACTAGTAAGAAGGAAAAGGCTGCTCAAGACCTATCGTATGCTGAGGAAGATGGTAATGATGTCTTAAGATACAAGGTAGTCTATCAGCAGTTGAGGCAGTAACTGTAAACTCAGATTTGTCCAGTAATTGGTAGACATAAAAAATAAGTTGAAATTATCCAAATACAACCCAAACAAGTCTTAATATGTCCAATGTTGCAGGTTTTTCTATCTGTTTTTATAGCATCTCCCATAACATGATAAAAAAAGCAAAGTTGCCTGACAACCTGAAACTATCAATTTTGCCAAGCAAATTGCCAACAATGTCCCCTTCTTCACTTCAGAGGTTGAGACGTTGGTAAACTATAGAAGAAAAGGCATTAACATGCATGAAACTGTCAACCTAGTTCGAAAAGCCTTTCAACAGGCATTTATTCCTCAAAATAATTTGTCCAGGCTTTAAGGATCAAGTTCTTTTATGCGAAAAATTACTAGAAGAGTAAATGCAAAAAATATTGACATCAATTTTACAACTAAATCGCACAGAAATAATCTTGAATAGGTCTGATTTATAATCTTATAAACGAGGCACTTACTTTGTGTTAATGCTATCATGTTTTAGATCGCAATCATCGCCCTGCAACTTATCTAAATGTCCAGAATTCTCAGAAATCATTAGATAAACTAGCCGATTATAATCTCAAGAAATTAAAAATATAAGCCACAAAAAAAGCGTTTGTTACATTAACCAAACTTTTATTATCAATATAAATTTAACAAAACATAATATCCTGGTACATAATTTGTTTAAATTCGTTGGTAGATACGTTTGGCTTCAACTGCACTACCAGGATTATAAATCTGTAACAATAAAACTCGTAAGTCACTAATAAAATCGAAATAAGAAATTTATTACCATAGTAACAGTTGTATCTGTGAATTCGTAACTCCTCTCAGCTGTTACACCACCTGTTGTTGATTTGAAAACGAATTTATCACCAACCTTAGTAGTTACAGTCTACACACACACACAGATAAAAGAAAAAATTAAAATTAGGATTAATTTGAAGTCGTTATATTTTTTAACTTACGGTAGCTTTCGATCCTTTAAATTCTTCCTCGAAAGCTTTACCGACCGTGAATTTAATTTCTCGTTTCCATGCATTATCTCCAATAGTGGTGATAAACGAGTAATTATCACCATCAACTGTTACAGTTAATTTTGAACTTTTATCGGTGACACCAGCTAAGGTTACAGGTGTAACTTCTTGGCCTAGAAGATGGAATTAATTTTGTAAAAGTATTTAAAAAATATTAAAGATCAATTCTCACCTGCAGCCTTCAGGATTTCTTCGGGATTTACTGTTTCGATCAGTTGGTAAGTTCCAGCGATTTGAACCATTTTATTGTTGTATTATTTGATAATAATAATAATAATAAGTTATCACGTTTAGGTGCGCTAGATATCTGTTCTAGCATGGTCAGTTCTTGTCCCTTTATATACAATTTAGATCTAAGATAATTTAGATTAATTGCAGCGATAATAAAAATAAGCCTGTTCTATTTAATCTATCAGAATGATGAGCATTTCCCAATAAAATAGGTAGTCTATAATAATCTTCTATTTCTAGGTATTGCATATATTATTATTATCTAGGATTAGAGATTATGATTATGTTTCATAGTATTTATTTTATAATAACTCATAATATTGTAATTAAGTCTAAATCAAGATAAGTAAAGTGTGGTGACAAACTTTTTTAGAATAGTTGTAATGAAATGAGTTTCAATAAAAGATATGTGAACCATGCATAGTAGCAAAAAAGGCTTTGTAACATAATTATTCCAAATAACTTTTTAAAATTCTAAGTTTTGAGCTAAAAAATAGTTTTCTTGATTCCTCATCGACTACTTTTTACAATTATTTTGTAAAACAAGTTAAAGAATGAATTGCCTTTGAATAAGAAATTCAAAAAGCATGGGACGCAAAGTTCAAATAGCGCTTCTGCTTGCTCTAAGGCACCGCAGCCTTCAGGCTTATTGCGCCACATTTTTATATTCAAATCACCCAACTCTAACACGTTAGTCGCCTCCACTAATCTGTACAGATCCCTAACCTAGTTGGTAAGGTATGTCTTTGGATCTCCTTTCGTTCTCCCAAATAAATTTTGCCTTCTGCGATCTAGTGCCTCACAGTCAAAGTCTACATTTTGTGTCCCCTTCAAGCACTCCGATTTTATGTCTATAGACTGCAACATATCCGGTCATTAGCCCAGTAATAATACAGGGCTGTTTCCTGCTAAGCCGCAGCAGTTCTCTAGCTCTCTTCCTACATGGTTTCCCTATAGAGGGCTTACCATGTGTTATACCGAGCCACATACATAGGTATCACGAATCAAGGTTCGTAGCACCCGGATCTGGTGCTGGATCAGATCAGGGCACCGTAATTGAGAATAGGTTGAATAAATAGCTTTTCCAATATAGGAGAGGAGCTAAAACCGAGTGTGCTCGAAAGAAATTTCTTAGCTAATATCAATCAATCTAGTATCAAGCGTTGTTTCTCGAGGAGATTGCGTTTGAGAGAAATCTTATCGCTACACACTTAGCAAGATTTGGTCACACACACAGCCCACACCCCAGGTGAGTGGACTTCAACCTCGGTATTTGGAATGTCGACACATACCGTTTTGGTACAAGGAAGAAGTTTATGCTAGAATGGTAGCAGAATTCTGTTAATTTGGGCTTCATTCTGGCCTTGTTGACCTACTTGACGAGGGAGCGTTTTTTATTCGCATGGAATGGGGGACAAGGGGTGGAAATAAAAAAACCAAATTATTTTTCTTTTTCAATATATTCACCTGCAAGACGGATACATTTTTCACATCTTTCAATTAATTTATTTATACCCTCATAAAAAAATAATTTCTCTTTATCTGCAAAATACGCCGAAACTGCCTCCTTTGACTTCATCATCGGCAGTAAATTTTTTAATTCCCGCAGCTCTTTTTTCATTTTCGGAAACAGGTAATAATCACTCAGGGCCAGGTCTGGGCTATAGGGTGGGTGATTCACAATTTCGAAGCCCACCTTATGCAGGGCAGCTAACGCAACGCGGCTCTTGTGGACGAGCGCGTTGTCGTGCAAGAGCAGCACACCTTTCGTCAATTTTCTCCCGTCTTTTCTCTTTAATGGCTTCTTTAGTCGCTCTAATATTGAAGCGTAATATTCTCCGGTTATAGAAACACCTTTATCTTTATAATCAATCAACAATATTCCTCCCGAGTCCCAAAATACCGTTGCCATGAGTTTCCCAGCTGATTGTGACACTTTAAATTTCTTGGGAGGTGCTGTGCCCTTTTATGCCACTGCATGGAGTTGTTTGGACTCAGGTTCATAATGATGAACGCAAGTTTCGTCTCCAGTAAGAATTCGACTCAATACACCATCCTTATCTTCATTACAGAGGTCCAAAAATGCACGCGAACACTCTACGCGCTGTTGTTTTTGCGGCGGCGTGAGCATTCTCGACACCCATCTTGCGCTGACCTTAGACATGCCGAGATGATCGTGTAGGATTTTAAAAATTGTTGTATCGGATACTCCAACCATTTCTGCGAGTTGTTTCTTCTTTAGTCGAGCATCTTCGAGTACAATTTTTTCACCTCAATGCTCCTGCCCGGCCTCGGGTCGTCTTCAAGGGATTCCCTTCCTTGTTTAAATAAACTATGCCACTTGTACACCATGGTTTTTTCTGGGCAAGAGTCGCCCTAAACCAATGACATCTCATTCATTATGGTCGCGACTGATTTTCCTTGCCTGGTAAGGAACTTTATAACGGCACGATATTCGATTTTTTCCATATTTCACTTTTCACTCCTGATTATGTTACTTGGTTGACGATAGCTCAAAGACTAACTGTCTAATAACAATGAAACTTCGTATTTATACTAATTATGAGTCGCTGCATAGGCCACGCCCCCAATGCGCCTAATCACCACCCTACAAAACGCTCATTCCGCGAATATAAAAACGCTCCCTCGTATTTAGTGCAATTTTGTCTCCCTAAAATTTTGAGCTTCAATTCCCTTATCAGAAACTTTAAATGATGAATTAAATGATTGTGTTTAACAGTTTATTGAAAACTCTCCAACACATCTTGTAAATGAGGCTTAATTTTTTTGGATCACTAAACAATAGTTGGTTGTTTCCTTTTGGGAAATTTTGAAGCATAAACTGAGGAAACCTAACTTATTAGGTTTGGCTTCAAGATTCGAAACAATTCGAGTTTTTGGTAAAATTTTAAAGAAGCAGTTTTTGCCTTCAGTATCATCTATTTCGTAGATTTTTTCGCCCAACTGAACATGAAATATGTCAAAACAGAAAAAGGGCAAAAAAGTTACATGTAGATTTAATTCTATGCTTAGATTATCGGACGATCTCCAGAATCAAAGACAACAATAACATGAAACTAACAAAACGCGTCTTCTTTGTCAAGAAGTCCAATTATCTTTGCAGATAATAACTTCAAAATGAAAGGTAAAAAGAGTTTAGGTTGTTTAACAAAGATGATGAGATATCTGATGAATAAAGTAGCAAAAGATCATGTAAGATCTAGTGTGCAGATATCAGCTTATCAGGTTTAGAATGTGTTGAATGATGTTGATGCTTCTTTTCGAATTTTATCCAAAATTATGGGTCATGAATTAGTTTTATGAATTAACTCGTATGAAAAAAAAATTCAAATTTGGTGACCTAAGCAATGCAGTCCATTTGCTGCCACCCAATAATATCATCATTAGCATTCCTTTCCTGATAAATAAAATAAAAGGTGATAGCAGACTAGTTTCAAACTACAGACCGATTTCCCTTTTAGAACAAGTTCTGTTTGACACCATTTACTCCAATACCCATTCGCCTCCCCATCGCACAAGAGCAACATGGATTCATAAAGGGTCGATCTACTACCACAAATTTAGCCTACTTTGCACAATACACGAGGGTGAGGTGCTGGACACTAGGGATCAAGTGGATGTTCTGCAATCGATACAATTATATATTTTAGAATAGATTTCGATGATACAATTTTGCTGTGAGTTCTGGTGTTCCCCAAGGCTCCATCTTAGGGCCCTTGTTGTTTGTATTATAGATGAATGATCTGATCCCGTTGTTAAAATGCCAATCATTAGCTTACGCAGATGACATTAAACTATTTTGTGAGATTACTAAGCTCGGAGATGGCATTAGCTTGCAGCATGATGGCGACACTCTTGTGGAGTGGTCTCAGAACAACGAATTAACTTTAAGCACTGATAAATGTATTGTGGTGTCATTCTTTCGGAAAAATGCATCGATTCTGTCATATTACTTCATAAATGATCAGCAGATAAAAAGAACTGATTCAGTAAAGGACATGGGAGTGACATTTTATCTTTCGGCTTTCTAATGAATGACGTATGACAGTTGTGGACGTGTCGACCTGTTTTTGGGTTTTTCCAAAAAAACAAATTATTATTATTATTATTAGTGTTAAAAGAAGCAAATGACTCATAATCATTTTTGATTAATTAAGTGTTAAGTTAACTAATCTATCATAGAAAATAGATTTAAATCAATCAAAAACACCTGTCAATTTTCACGTTAAAAATTATTAATTGAATTAACGAGTACTTATAAAATCATATTACAATAATTATCCTTTGTCTATCCTAGAATACCTTATCATTTTAATAGATTAAATAGACATAGAATCATTCCATTTTTAAGTATTATTTATCTATTCCAATTAAGATTTAAATTATTTTGAAATAAAATAGATATATAAAGACTAGATTTCGTAAGCTACACATAATATATGTACAAAGCATTTTGCCTCATAATTAATTAAACATATTAATTATAAAACAATCCAGTAATATGGCTCAAATGGCAGGCACATACCAACTGGTCCAAGTTAAAAATCCCGAAGAAATGTTGAGAATTGCTGGTAAGTATGTATGAATACATATTTATCCAAAACAATCCTAATATAATTTTTCACAGGACAAGAAATCACAGCCCAAACCTTAGCCGGCATCACCAACACAAAATCGAAATTAATTGTTGATATTGATGGTGATAATTTCGTTCTAACCAATACAATTGGTGATGATGCATGGAAAAGAGAGACCAAATTCACTCTAAGTAAAGCTTTCGAGGAGGAATTTAAGGGGGCTAAAGCTAGTGTAGGTTTAAAAAGGAATTATTTAAAATTTTGATCAAATTATTATAATTTTTTTTATTATAGACTGTCGCAACTAAAGATGGGAACAAATTGGTTCTTGTTTCCACAGGTGGTGGTAAAACTACTCAAAGATGTTACGAATTCAGTGGAGATGGTGTAGATATGGTAAAAAATGATTTAGAAACAAATTAATTTTGACTTTAATTTATTTTTAAATATGTGCAGATCTTTAATCTTGGCACCCCAGCGGAAGCTAGAAGAATCTACAAGAAGATTTAATTAAATTGTATTTTAAATTATATTAAATAAATATTTTAAACCTTAAATGATAATATAATTTAAAAAATTAATCCCACAAATTATCAAAACAATGTTTAATAACTCAATTACGAAATCAATAACGAGTACTCGATACAGGAAAATACAATTTTATTCAGTATTGCGCTGTAGATAGTCATGTGTACAGTGCTAAAGATACCATCAAATTAGAACGCTGTAAGATTTTTAGCCAATTAGGTATCTCGATTCTGTGTTTTCCAAAAAAAATATGGTGAAAATTGTAGGAAAATATCAACACGTTAGGACTTTCAATACAGAAGTTTTCATTCGAATAGTAGGTGAGTGTTGTGATAGGAAAATGTAGAATAAAATACGTTTGTAGTAAATATTGTTTACTATTAATTTTTTCAAACGGGTTGTTTAATTTTATCGAGATAAGATTATAAAAATTGCATGTCAGGTTGTATTAGAGATAATATTTTACGCATGAATGATTAGAAATCGATTATTATGTTTATTATACAAGGCAATGTAATAACACATCAATTTATACTCTGTTCAAATATTCTTTTTTGATATTTCTGAAAGAAAAAACTTTTGAATCGAACCCAAAGATAACAAAAATTATTTTGTATTGTACTGCATTTGTTAGTAATCCTTTCAACTAAAGTAGGAAGTTGGAACAAGTTTCAAGGCCAATTTTGGGGGAGGGGGAAGAGTGTTTTGTGTAGCAAGCAAATAGATAAAATCGAATTTCGTGCAGTGATAAAACACTTCTGAATGGCTAGGAAAACGGCAAAGGAAATTCGAAATATTTTGCTTGATATTCATGACAGATCTATTGTATCATTTTCGACCATCAGCTTCTGGGCGAGCGAGTTCAAACGTGGCCGCACAAGTACGAGTAACGAACCACGTAGTGGACGCCCAAAAACCGCTATTAACGATGAAATGGTCGACAATATTCATGATGTCGTCTTAGCCGATCGTCGATTGAAGCTGAAAGAGATGGCAGAGACAACAGGCATCTCAGAGGAACGCTTTGACCATATCCTAGACAAAATTTTGGGCATGAAAAACACCAGAGCTAAAAATTAAATCGAGTGTTCAAGTGCGCCAGGATTCAACGCAATCCAAAGGATATCTTCAGGAGTTTCGTAACCGTGGATGAGACTTGGATCTACAACACGGAATTACCGACCCATCGCTGTCATTTCTACCCTCGCTAAGATCGCCGAGGTCGTTGTCCTGAACAGACTGAAGGAAGAGCTCTTCGTCCTCGAAATCATACAAGACGAACGAAATTCGGGTTCAGAGAAACTCTATCTACCGATTTCCAGCTGTTCAGAATGACAGAGGCCATTCGAAACTCGCTGGAGGCTCGCGAGGCGATAGGTGCGGTTTTTCTCGATATTGAACGCGCGTTCGATACGGTTTGGCATTCTGGTCTTCTTCACAAAATTCTCACGACTGGGATCAATCCTGGATTGGTCCGAATTGTTCGCTCGTATCTCGCCCATAGTTGCGGGGGTTCCGCAGGGATCGTTGCTTGGACCGACTCTCTTCCTCATTTATATGCATGATCTTCCCAAAACCCAGCAAGTCCAATTGGCTATACATGCCGATGATACAGCTGCATATACGTCATCGAGGAGTGAGGAATTAGTTTGTCGACGTCTTCAAGAACAGGTTAATACCATCGGGACCTGGAGCAACAAATGGAAACTCAGGATAAACGAGACGAAATGAGTAGCTGTTCGATAGACTGAGAAGCGAGGGCCACCCCACGATAATATTATCGTTGGGGATTTCCGAGTCAGTCTGCGTTGTACTTGGGAGTCGTCTTGGACCAGAGACTCACCTCCAAGCTCCATGTCGATAAAATCGTCAAAAGATTTATGAGTTTCAGAATTTCCCTCGCTCTTAGAATCAAGGTTCTGATTTACTTGACATTCGTTCCCACCATCACCTATGGCTCGCTGTCCTGGTCGAGTCTGGTCAAGACTCACCTAAAGAGATTGGAGATCCTCGAGGCCCCATGATTCGTCAGGAATATTTAACTCGGACCAGGACTAGCTCAAGAGGGATTAACATCCACCAGCGTCAATTGTCGCGAGAGTGACCACATCAACAACTCTTATCATCAACAACTCAAGGCCTAAAGGGCCATATTAAAGATCAAAAGGCTTAAGGACCTCAATGTTCACCCTTCGAAAAGAAAAGTAGATCCATAGAGTGAACAAGTGGAAACAATTTTCAACAGTTCGATATCGAGAGACAGAAAAGAGATGAATGGCAGCAAATTTTTTTTTTCGATGATTTCATAAATGGCGTCCAAAATTTCAATTTTCAGAAGAGAGCGACAAGATCTGATAACATTTTGCTTTCTTGCTATATTTTTTGAATTAGTTTTATTTAGTTTTGATTTCGTATTCTTAGAATAATCTTTGACCAATAACATTCGTTAGGGAGATCAAACCAAGGGGCAGCAAAATACAGAAGAAACTTAGAAGGAGTTTCAGAAAAGTTCAATGTTGAAAAATTTAATTTTTTGTGACAAAATTAAAACAACCTTGGAAAGTTTCGTGAGAGATAGCGTGATGATGGAGGGGAGGGAAAGGGAGAGAGGTTGGTAAAGAAGAAGAAGCTTAGAAAAAGTTAGAACAATTCTCAAACATTGTGTCATTGTACTGAAAATATGTTGAATTTAAGCAATATATATTACATGTTCTGGAATATATTGGTATTTAATTAATTATTGTTTTATTAATCTAAAATTAGAAAAAGAATTGTTTTTTTTTTAGTCTTTGGACTAATTTATTTCGCAATTCCAGGTGTGGAAGCTACCGAAGAAAATATCGATGCTCTAAGCTCTACAGAATCAATTCTAACAGTTTGCCATCAAGATGGGATTTACAGCTTCGCTATCAGGATTGGAATGTTTTGGGAGAGGGCTATCACCTTCAAGTTAGATAAAATTTTCTTCGAAGGTGATGGTTCTGCACAGGTAATAATTTTAATCTTAAATGCAAACAGTATTTGCAAATTTTGACATTTTTTTTCCAGACGATTGCTCGAAAGGAAGGTGACACTTTCGTGCTGACGTCCACAAACGTAAACGGCACAGTTTATTCTAGATATTATGAATTTTCCGATTATGGTGTCACCATAGTAAGTTTATTGTGATTGTGGGTTTTCTTATTCTTTCAAAAATTGTTTCCTTTTTTTTAGACATTAGATACAGGTGATGGAGTAATTGGGAAAAGGATATACAGGAGACTCTAATCTGGAATTGCACATCATGTATTTATTATTAGACTGATAACTTTATAAGCAGCAGAACTATTAAAAACTGAAACCTTTTACGCAAGTGTTATCGATAAATTTTTAACCACTTATCTGTATGGCAATTGCTGCTATTTTTCCATTAAACTAAGTTTAGATATATTTTTGTCTCGTCAGTGATATTTAGTACTTTAAGGTTGAGTATGTTATTAATTGATCAGCACAAATTAAACTTTTAAATAGGAACATCTTGTGTATTATTCAGCATGTCGATAACAGGAACTTACCTACATACTCAGACCATTAATCCTGAAGAATTTTATAAAGCAGTTGGTAAGCATCTTTCTGAAGAAGAGAAAATTGGCTTCACAACAGCTATGTCAACAATGAGATGGAAAATAAGAGGTGACGTTTATATGTTATCGGTGACGGTAGGACCATTTTGGGAGAGAAGAATAAAATTTCGGATCGGCGTACCTTTCATTGAAGGCGACGGTGAAGTTATCGTATGTTCATTTTAAATATTTTACGAAGCTTCTATTTCAAATTTTGATTCGTTTTAGACGGTCGCTGAGCGTTATAACAATGTATTTTTATTAACATCGCTATCGCTTACTGGTAGAATTATTCGAAGAATTTACGCGTTTGATGATTGTGAAGTGGTCGTGGTACGTATGCAAAATAAGATGAAATTTTTAAGTTTTAGGATCTTTTAATTTGTAGATTTTGGATCTTGGAAATGGCAAGTTAGGGAAACGATTTTATAGAAGAGTTACAAATGTTCAATAATAATTTATTATGTTATTTATGTTTATATTTTGTTCATATTTAAAGAGAAAATATAATAATATAGTGTTCATACTAAGAAGCTACTAAATCTGTTGAAGATCATCTTTAGATATTGTTGAGATGCTGTAATGGTAAAGGAACATTTCACCCTACTATGTTTTTTCAAGAGGAAGAACAAAAATCAGAGATTATGGAGCAAGTTTAGTGTTTCGACCAGTTAGTCCCAGTCCAAATCAGTCAACATAAACAATGAAGTAAATGGGTTTAGAGTGATTGGTCTTATACCTTTTGGATCGGAGCCCAATATATCCTATCTTCTTATGGCCAGTTGTGATCAAATTTTGTTTCTTTATACATAGATGTATTATCACTGTTTCAAGCTCAAGGATGGTTTTCGCTAAGCATTCGCTTATTAACGATATCTCTGCAGCTGTATCTATGATAGCAGTTCTACCACATTTTAATAAATATTATCGGTATATTCGGTTCTGTAGATTCCATAAATTCCATAATTCCATAATAAATTCGGTTATCGTCTGTCCTGAATTTTTTTTTTTTCATTAACACATGGTCACCTTTGTTTATTGTCATTTTCTTCCAGTTTCTTTTCAGCCAGTCTCTGAAGAAGCAAAGGATGTATTGGGGGTTGCAAAGGATGTGCTAGGAAGATTAACAGGTCTGTTTGGCTTCTGTCCAAGCTCCTCCTCAGCTTCAGCTTCAGGCAGTTCAACGTGTGCCTAAAGAGGAGGATCCGTTAGATATGACGACAAAATCGTGTTCCTCAAATATATTTTCGTTAACTGGATAGAGCCTCAATATCCTGAATCGTTGCATTATATTGGATATGGTAAATGACTTAGGAAATGCTATTCCTACAAGTTCTGCCGTGTCATATATCGTGATCGTGCAAGCTGTATTATAAAATGTCTTAAACGGACCAAATACAGTCTTGTCGAGAGGCTGCATTTTATGACTCGTATGTTGATGGAATCTTACTAATATAATGCCATTATTTCTGCAGAAGTCAATAGCGTTGACGGTAACATGACTGTCGTGGTTGTCTAATATCAATATGACAGGCTCTTCGACTGTTGGTTTCACATGCTGCTTGAATGCTCGAGAAACTGAAGAAAAAGTTGTTCATTAGATCAACCTGATTGATTTGCAGCCCCAATTGTTCCCACTGGAGCTCCTTTTATCACGTGCTTTTTAAAATACACTCTGGGGAATATAAGCATGGGGAGGAAGATATGATTCCCAATGTTAATTGCAGCTTCCCAATTCTGGCCCTCTCACCACTTGTCATCTGACGTCATTGCTTTATCCCTTTAACACTCTTAAACATTTTTCAAGATTCGTTCCATTGTTAAGTCTTTTTGTCTTTTAAGAAATGACGTAACCACCAACTTCTCTCTGTCTGGTTTTCTTCCGCCCTTTCGTTAAGCCCATGAGTCGTTGTTTACATAATCTATTATTTAATCATACCTTTAAATAATCTTCCTTGCAGACTTGGTATTTTCAACCTTATATCCACAGATTTCTGTTTTATGTTAGATCTGTTGAAACCTCACTAAGTGATATCAGAATCAGATGGTTTCCAAGGTACAACACCTTTCCTACAAAGCCTTTACAAATGTAATCTTTCACCTCTTTTATTTTGTCAATCCCAAGACGTTCATTCTTCCATTCATTGTTACCTCCATTCATAGAAGAATTAAAGCCGGTTGATGAACAAGTTTCGTTAACATTTGCAAGAGGTAATCGTTCCATTTTTGAGTCTGTTTTAATCTCAGTGTCTCGGTCAATAGATAGAAATTCACAATTGAAGTCCTGAAATCCAGCATGTTGGAATAAAAGTCCCTCTCTTATCATATTTAAAGACCGGTTGTTCAATTTATGGCTCCCCAAGACACAGTTCTTCAATAATTGTTTGAAATCAGAGTGATTTTAACAAGTGACATGACCTCTTAAGGCAGCTTCAAGCCTAAAATTATACAGTCTAACGACTTTATATGGAAAATCCCTTGTATCAAGGTGATGGACACCAAAACTTTCCTGATGTTCAAGTGAAATAGCAAATTTCGGTGCAAATAATTAGACTTCTTGAAAGAAATTATTTTAAAGCAGAACCGGTTAGAGAGCTACACCCGTAGCATATCAGTACTAATGATTGACACAATAAGTTTCTAAGGTTATGATTCAAACACTCTTTGCTATCATTTTTCAGTAGTTTAGAACCTTGTTTGCCTTATGAACCCTGCAATTGTCTTGCAGCAACAAGTCTTTTTGTGGGTAATAATGCGAGCCTTTTCTCTAGAGCAGCCTCTTTAAATTTTTAATTGTGTTTCAGTAGACCTCTCCATTTATGGTAGACCCTCTTGGCATATATATTCAATAAGCAAGACTCCTTCAACATCCCAGAAAACAGTTGCCATCATTTTTTTTCCAGAAAAATTGTGTCTATTCTGGTGCCTTTTTTGGTGGTAGAGAGCCCTTATGAACCCACTGCATGGATTCTTGTTTAGTAGGAGGATCCCGATGACGTACCCAAGTCTCATCCCCGGTGATAATTCGAGATAAAAATGTTTTGTCCCTCTCCAACTCGGCCAAATTTTCTTGAGAAACTTATTTTCTGTACAGTGTTTGCTCAGTTGTAAGCAATCTGGGTATCTACACCTTCTTCATACCCAAATCGTCATGCAAAATGCTTCGGATATACAGACTTCATTGGCAATGACAGAGATCTTTACACGCCAATCTTTCAGTACCAAATTTTCGACTTAAATTCGAGCTTCAACAGGTCGTCCGGACATTGGGTCATCATTGATTGACTCTCGAACCCTACCCACATCCACCATATCCAAGCACGGACCGTAAATCGCAGAACAATAGTTGAATAAAGACAACACCATGGCTTCACACAAGATAATCTTTAATTTATTACTAAACATTGATCGAAAGGGGTACAGTAGCTTAAGGTTATTATAGGATCTACCAATTATTTTAGAAATGTACTGTCTATACCTAAAAGTGTTATCAATTATAACACCTAGACTTGTGACAGCCGATGAAATAGGGACAATATCACCATTTAGGGTTATATTCAGTCGATTTTTGCACAGGTCCACCTCTTTATTCTTACCAAATAAAATAACCTGACTTTTTTTGGATTGAGAAACAATGAATGAATTCGGGAAAATATATAAATCTGGTCTAGATCAAATACAATTTTTGCTTTTGCGTCATCAACGCGAGCGGCAGGAAAGGATAAATAAATTTGTGTATCATCAGCGTACATTTGAAGTTGACAATAAGTAGGAACAACGGGTAAACGACAGGTATATAAGGAAAAGAGTAGTGGTCCCAAAATTGAACCCTGGGGAACTCCACGATGGAGACGAATCTGTGCAGAACACGCATCACCCAGCCGCACAGACTGATAGCGATTAGACAAATAAGAGCTAAGCATATCAACGGCAGACTGGGAACAACCCACAAAATGCAAAATCGATGATAGCATTCGATGGTCAACGGTATCAAACGCTTTGCTGTAATCTAATAATACAGCAGCAGTAAGGTTACCTCGGTCTTTTGCCTGAATAATATCATCAGTAAACCTTAAAAGAGCAGTCTCACAACTATATCCTTCCTAAAACCAGACTGGCAGTTTGGTATAATAGAATGACTTTCAAGATGTTTTACCAATTGGTTAAATATAATCTTTTCCAACACCTTACTAATTGTGGGCAGGATACTGATTGGTCTAAGATCATCATATCGAGTAGGCGATGCTGATTTAGGCAAAGGCAACACAATAGCCGATTTCCATTGACGAGGAAATACTTTTTCCTCGATACAGCAGTTGATTATATGCGATAGATACGGAAGTGTAATAGGAAGAGTCAGTTTCAACATATTAATACCAATACCATCACTCCCAACTGCCTTACTACGAATTGCAAGAATAGAATGAAGCACCGTATGCGATTCCACATTAGATTTAGATTTAGATATAAGGGTGATGTTGCACCGCGACCGTGGGTCTATTGTGCCCCCTTACATGAGGTGTAAGCTGCTGGGTTTTGCCCGCAGTCACAGCTCTCCATCCAGCCTGAGGGCTTTAATAAACTGTAACAGATGTGATGGTTTCAGAGAGGGTATTTCTTCCTCGTCTATAACGCCTTTGCCAAGATAGTTGGCGCGAATTTCTTCAATTTCTGTGCAGTTGGATATCAGGTGTTCCGGACTTTCATCTTCCGCCCCGCAGAACCTGCAGTCGCTATTCTGTTTCAGACCTATTCTCTTCATGTGCTCCCCGAGGTGACAATGCCCTGTAAGGAAACCTGTGAGAATGCGTAATCTGTTCCTGTTTAGTTCTAGCATGGTTTTTGCTCTCTGCTTGTTGAAATTTCCAAGGAATACCTTGGAATGTCTCAGACCAGGAAGATTGTGCCAGAGGGAAGCTCTGACGTCCTCTTCCCTGTCTTTAAGTTCTTTCTTATAGGTGCTCATCCCTATTCCACAGAATGGTTCCGGTCCCACAAACGATGTTGTGGCGGCCTCCTTTGCTAATAGATTAGCTTTCTCATTGCCACTGATTCCAGTGTGTCCTGGTACCCAGCACAATGCAACTTTGTTTTCTTTGCCCAGGTTGTTTAGTTTATCCCGGCATTCCCAAACTAACTTGGAGCTGATGGTGTTAGAACTCAGCGCCAATAAGGCTGCCTGACTGTCGGAGAAGATTGCAATATTCTCCTTCCGATAGTTCCTGTCAAGATTCACCTGAGCACATCTTCCAATCGCGTTAATCTCTGCCTGGAAGACACTGGGGTATATTCCCATCGGCTCTGAGTATTTGGTTCCTGGCCCGAATACCCCTACACCTGTTCCTTTTTCAGTTTTGGACCCATCCGTGTACCATTTGATGGTGTTTGCTTTTAGAGAGTAGGTGGAGGATTCTCCTTCCCACTCTCCTTGTTGCTCAACTTCGTTGAAAAGTTCTTTTCGAAGCTGTATTTCCTAACCATTTCGTCGCTTGGCAAATCCGAAAGTGGGGAGAGTCCCGCCATGGATGACAAAGCTCCTTGGCATAAAGTCTAGCCCCTCCCGTCCGTGCCCTGGCTAGTCGGTACACTGCCGCACGGGCCACTCCCTCCACTACTAGATGTAGAGGTGTGAGGTCTAGGATGACCTCTAGGGCAGCGGTTGGGCAGGTTCCCATTGCTCCGGTAATGCATACACATGCTAACCTTTGCAGCTTGCCAAGGATATTCTTGGTTGTGACGTGTGTGACGTTTTGGAACCAGGTTATTGCCCCGTATGTTACCATAGGTCTTTCCACATTGGCAAATGCAAAAGTCGAGCTAATATCATTGAAAGTAGAATTTCGGTAGAAATTAATAGTCCGCTGCCGATCAGCTTCGATATTTGCGTCAGGATCCATACCAGGGACATTATCTATAAAAGCATTATTAATCCGATCTACATCGCGCAAGTGTGATGGGATATCACGTGTTTTATTACGGGTTATATGCAACTGTTTCATCTCCCTCCACAACAAACCACTATCACCTTGTAGACGCAAATATTCAAAGTACGCTTTTATTTCATTACGCACAGCAAGTGTAGTGTAATTGCGTAGCTGCTTATAATAAGCCCAGTGTGCTGGAGACTTTGTTCTTTTGAATCTCGCTTTAGCTCTATCTCGCAAGCGTTGCATTAATTTAATATTGTCAGTTACCCATGGGTTTTTAGGTTTCGTCAACCTTACTGATTTTACGGGAGCATGATAGTTAAACAAATTTATAATTGACTCGTTGAAGGAAATAATTTTATCCTCGACAGTCATACCAAACATAACATTGAACGGAATATTAGATAGATCATGAAGAAAATTGTCATTATTAAAATTGCTAAAATCCCTATAAGTGTAGTATTTGCAAGTGGAACGCTTATTAATCATAGCATGGCAATAGATCAAATCATGTTGCAGTATATTCAGTGACTCGCGTAGGTTCTGTTATTAGTTGGGTTAAGTTAAGTGATTTGAGATTTTTACATGCCGATATTTCAGTACCAAATTTTCGACTTTTCGGACAATATCTTCAGTTCGAGCTTCAACAGCTTAAAAATAAGATGATGCATCTTCCCTCTTATACAGCAACCATTCTTACATTAAATGTTTTGGGACCATTGCCTTCTTTTGTCAGGAACTTTATTAAGCTGCGATGTTCAACCTTAGTTGCACTCATTTTATCGAGAAGTAGACCGTCTCAACTCTCTGGAAACACCTCTAAGAGTGACAGCAATTTTTTAATAATTACTTTGACATTGTCACTCTTTTGTTTCATAGCTGGAGTGGAGGATACGACCTGGAAAAAGTCAACTGATTCCTGATTGAATCTGAGATTATGATTTATCGTATCAAACGCCTTATTATAGTCTAAATAGTAGGACTAATACTGTCACTACAATATTATCATTATCGATTGTTGGTATTAAAGAAATAAAACGTACATCTTTAAAAAATTTAAAACTTTATTTTATTTTAAATTTAATATTCAACAATTAATTTGGCCGTGCGTCAAATGAAACTTAAGCTCGTTTGTAGACTCTCTTCGCTTGTTGCCCATCTACATTAAGTGTCTAAAAAAAAAAAAAACAACGAAAGATGCATCAATTAAATATGACAGAAACAATACGACTACATACCATGGTTACACCTGCGTCAGTAAATTCGTAAGTCCTTTCGCCAGTTTTTCCACCAGCAGTCGATTTGAAGATAAGCTTGTCACCTTCTTTAACAATCGTAGTCTACAGAACAATATTAAATGCACAATTTAAGATAAAGGTTCCAAATTTAATAAACATATATCATTAACGAAGACTTACAGTCATTTTTATGGATCCCATTGTCTCTTCGAAAGATTTTCCTAACGTGAATTTGATTTCGTGTTTCCATGCATCACCAATGGTACTAGTAAAAACGTAATCATCACCGTTAGCTTCGAAAACGAGTGTGCTATTTGCATTAGTTAAACCAGCTACTCTTTCTGCAGTCACTTCTTGACCTAATTAAAAAAAATAAGAATCAACCTTTAAACATCTCTAAATAATATAATTCTTACCTGCTGATTTTATTATGACTTCAGGGTTTGTCGTTTCGACATGTTGATAAGTTCCAGCGATTTGAACCATTTTTACGTTTTAGTTTTTGTGCCTATTAGAGGATTAACTGTGCAAATTAAGTTTACACCAACGATTTATATATGTACTTAATTATCTATTAAACGTGAAAAAAATTGAATAAAAATATCCCTATAGATAAGTCTTGAGTAAACACAATTGATAATAGAAAATAAGTTCTATTTATGATATTTTAATTTGAAGTGGTGGTATGATGTACAAATATCCCTTTTTTCTGTGTATATTACGAAGCAATTTCTTATCGAAAATACTAATTAGAATTGATCCCATTAATAGATTAAATTAAATTCAATTTTTCCCCTTTTACGCTATAGAGAGAAACTTATTCTTACTTATATAACTCTTAACAACGGATATTTAACATCATTTCGATGTAATTAATATCGATAAAGGTACTTTCTCGTCCCGTCCTCTTTCATTTAACTTACATCTAAGTGAGACAAATCGTTTCGAAGTGTTTCTTTATATACTTACATTCCTTGATAATGCCTACCATCCCCCACCTCACCCCCTATACACACCCCCGAAAGAACTCGCGACAATTTAACTCAACTTCAGTAATTGTGAATAATGAACGAACAAAGTTAGCCAACCCCTCTTTCCCCTCCTCCTTCCCTCTCCTATAGTACGATCCTCTGTTTCCCCGTTCCTATTTTATTTTTTTTTGTACCTACCAAAAATACGTAACATTAAATAAAAGAAAAAAGAAAGTAACGACTTTAGGAAAGTTACTTTGAAATTTGTTATTTGGGTTTCGCGTGCAATACTCGTTTCTCTGTGTGTGTGTGTGTGTGTGTGTGTGTATGAGTGTGTGTGTGCGTTTTTTTTTTTTGTTTTTTTACTTTCTACCTTATTCCTTGCTTAGTCGGTGATTAATTTTTGAAACTCCTCGGGGGTTCCAGATTTAATATCATACGAAATGATGTAATTAGACTTTGTTTTTGCTCCTTCTTTTTCGGTAAATTAAAGTAAATGGAAACGAATTTTAAAGTTGAACTTTCGGAGAATTGAAACGGTTTCCTTTAGAGATAATATAAATATGGATATGAAAACTGCTTGAAGAAAATAGGTCAAGCATTAAAAGACCTAATTTCATCTTCTTCCAGTTTCACTTCCTCTTCGGATCTCCTTCTGGCGATCCTCGCGTGTTGATTGGTTGGCTTCTTGGCGTTTTCTGATGGACCTCCTTCGCTGATGAATATCTGAAATCAGAGAAACTGACATGTCGTGGAGTGTGATTTTTGGAATATCTCTCGCTGTTAAGTTTCGGAGGACAACCAGAGAGGTGCGTTTAGGGAGGCTGAATACAAGTTGCACGCCACGATTTTGTGCCCACACCACTGGAAGTATGTGACTTCATTCGTGGTTATCCAGGATAGAATATAGCTGCTGCAGTCAATCGATGGCCCTGTTCCTCCTTCCAGTTAGCTTCCTGGAGGAAGGATTCCTAAGTGATCAATCTTCTCGCTCCAGTCTCCAGATCTCCGTTGGTAGAACGGTTATGTTTTGGAGCGAGGATTGCCGTCTCCGACTGAACGCAATGGATTGATCGCCAGACTGCATGTGGTGAAGAAATTCGATTCGATCCAACTGTGCCTGACCAAGCTGGACTGCGATCTGCGGACTCTTCGAAGTGGCCATTATGGCGGCTTAATTTCATCGCAACTCCTCACTCAACCTTAATTGACTCCTTTTCCACAATGTCAATAAGTGGTTGAATTTTTTCAAGTTGATTCTAGACAGAAATATTTTGATTGTTATTGAAGTAGATTACATTTCGCAACTCATACCAATTTTAAGATATTACCGAGCGATTATATAAGTAACTAAGCACAAGATGATAACCTAGTTGCTCCTGACAATGGCGGAAAATGACAAGAACTTTAGATAATGAACAGAATGTGTTCTGCTACGGATTTTGAAAGAAACTGATTGCATTGACAATGCCAAAAAAGGAGATGAGTTGATGGTGTAATGTAAAGGACAAACCATCCTCAAGCAGTATATATGGTAATAGAGGTATGGGGGTTGGTAAGTCTGTGTAAGAGGATGCTTCTAATGCTGTCAAACGCGTCTCTTTGGAAAAGCATGTTGCAAGAAGAGTTGTTGCAGGAGATTCTCCAAAATTTTTCTCAAAATTTGATCGAAAAGGTGATACAGATTTGAAGAAAGAGCAATATAACAATAGGGTAGCTCCTAGGACCACTACCAAACAATAACAAAGGTTGAAGCAACCTGTTCACAAAACGCAATCTTGCATTGCTTTAGGTAGTCAGATAGGAAGGCTACAATAAGCAGAGCAACATCGAAAATGATCGATAGAACAATGGGCCGACGTTCTGTGGACTGACTAGTTGTAGTTCGAGTTGTTCGACCAACGAAGAAGAATCTTGAGAGTTTGATATAACTTGCGAATGTGTTATATCAACAATGAAGCAGAGTGGTGGTTTACTTTTTGTTTGGGCCTGTTTTCTTTTTCGTCATTACAAATCTGTCAAAATCGCGAGCTCAAGCATCGATACAACCTCAAGAACCGACTATAAATATGAAGCTAAGGAAGAAGATAATCTTTTAGAATTTATGATTTAGTCACCTTAAAAATTCTGGTTTAAAACCAATAGAATTGTTTGAGTGCTTTGGAAATCAAAGACAACCTCACCGTCTTCATTAACTTCATTAATAAGCCAAAATTCCGGTCGTCACTATCAACTAGATTTAGGAAGATTACAAACAATTCTAAATTCATTATCTTAGATTTGAACTCTTCTTACCTTATCTTCATTGCATCTCCTTCTCTCCCTCTTAATAAGGTAGAAAACGAAGATCGCTTTGATAATTTTCTTCCGGATCACAGAGATCCGCATAAGCGTCATCAACGCGCAGGGATAGGAATTTTCTTCTAATGTTTTTTTTACTTGTGCTTCCATCCATCCATCTATGAGGATAGTCTTCTAATTTCTTTTAATTAACTAAAAAGTATCAAAAAAAATTAATTCATTTCCTTCAATGTGATTTATTTATTTTGCAGGTTTTGATTTGCTTCTTTTGCTCGTCCCTTTTATTCTTTCCCTTCGCTTATTCCTTTCCTCCTTTAGTTTTAGTTAATAACATCAATTGGTTTCAACAGGACGGAGCACCACATCGTTTTGTTCTAAATTATTGAGATGTAGTTTCTCTTATTAGTTGGATTAAGCGACGAGGCTTTGATAAAATGTATCGTGAACGATATCGTTTAGTTAGTTCAGCTGTTTTCTTTTGTAACATCCTTCCATTGCTGAAACGCTAAACTGGCATAATTAATTATAAAATGGAACTGAGGCTGTCGTTAAAAGTAAATTTAATTTTGTATCTAGATGCAATTTTTATATTGACTAAAGTTAGTTTCCCTTCCTATTACATCTTTAGTGCATTATCACAGAAGGATCAAGTTCGATCCGGCCATTAAAATTTGTTCATTTCCTAAATGTGCTTGCGAAGCAATTACTTAATAGTTTGCGAACTAAAAGATATGTATTTATTTTCTTCGTATCGCTTTCTCCATCTTCTTCTTATCTCAAACAGTAACGTGTATACGAAGGAGAAACCTTTCCGTAATATATACAACCAATCAACTTTAATGTGTAGCGAACTTTACTGATATACCAAGAAAAATTTGATCAAAATATTCTAGCTTTACCGAAAAACAAACAATACCAAAACTAACTTAATCCTTTAACATTTCAAAAACATCTTTTAATGCGAGCTTTACATTTTTAGTATTCGCGTGTTCCGGGTGAGGGAACCGCTTGTGGGTGCCTCGTGGAAGTGTTTTTGTGTGTGCGTTGCAGGTTGGACTGGCACCCAGCTATCAGTTACTGTACGCTTCGGCGGTTACGTCGAATGGAAGCAGCCGTTTGCGAAGCGCGTTCAGGTATGCAATACTACGTTTGCTGTTGCCTGTCATCATAGTTCGCCTCCTACGCTTCACTTCTACGTATCGTCCGTACCGACGACGACGAACTGGCTACAATATTCGAACGGGAAATGGAATTCTGTTCAGATATGAAATTTTCAACATATCTTCTGCGGCGGATGCTTTTAATAAACACGAAACGATGATAAACACTGTGCAAATGTCGAAAATCATTTACTCTCTGCTCGTGGGGTGAAATCTAATGGGAATGCCAACTTTTCTTTTAACTGAAAAACATGGAAAAATCATAATAAACTGAATAATTTTCTATTGTATTCCATGTGTTAGTAATTCTTTCAACTAAGGTAGGAAGTTGGAACAAGTCACAAAGCCAATTTTGACTTTGGCGACCTGAAATGTTTCCAAAATCGGCAAGAAATGGTGCACGAAGGTTGAAGTGGTTTCATTGGTCCGCAAGGCTAACCGTCAAAATTTTAGACGTCTACTGTCAATAGTTGTTGTCTAAGAATGTGTTTTGTGTAGCAAGCAAGTGGATAAAATCGAATTTCGTGCAGTGATAAAAACACTTCAGGATAGATGGGAGGTTCATGGTGGATCTACTCCATAATTTTCGACTATCAACTTCTCGGTGAGCGAGTTCAAACGTGACCGCACAAGCACAAGTGACGAACCACGCAGTGGATGCCCAAAAACTGCTACCAACAATGAAATAGTCGAGAAGATTCATGATGTCGTGTTAGCCGATCGCCGATTGAAGCTGAAAGAGATAGCAGAGACAACAAGCATCTCAGAGGAACACTTTGGCCATGAAAACATAATCGTGGATGCGATTTGGATCCACAACTACATACCGGAAACCAAGGTACAGTCGAAGCAGTGGACTTTTCCTGGCGAATCAGCTCCGAAGAAAGCAAATACCGTTCCATCGCGCAGTGAGGCCAAACCCCGAAAAGCTGGTCAAAAGTCGAAAAATAGAGTTTAAGTTCCGGTAATATCTAGTCGTGGATTAGGTTGGGTGAGGGTCCGAAGGTCGAATTCCAATTCTCCAAAAAATCCTATAACGTGAGTCGACCTTTTTCAGAATTTGCAGACCCTAGTGACCGCCGGACAAAACGGAGGAGAACTAAAGAATTACGCGCAAAAAATAGTATGGAAGAATTGACGTATACGACTCAAATGAGCCCTCGATCATCTGGGAAATCAGATGCTGCGAAAATTGTCCGTGATGTGGGATTGGGAAGCCCATCTATAGCTAAGAAGTACAAGGAATCTATAGAAACGATTCGAGGAACGACTTTATCTGCTAATAAATACATTAAAACGTTCCGTGAAGACTTTGCAAGAAAGTGTTCCAGAGCCAAAACAATGGAAGACAATATTTCACGCTTATTATTAATATTCGATCCATTTATTTCAAGTTTGCGCGATCTGCCTTGAAAAAATTCAAAGTCGTTGCTCCCAGAAGCAAATTTGTTGTTAATTACGCCACATATACCAGCAAGTACAGGGAGCTCCAGTAATTTAAACGTTGAATCAACTGATTGTGAATCAAATTATTCTTCGGATGACGATGCATGAACTTCAAAACCAACCAATTGTATATGAATCTATTTTGTACTTTCTCAATAAAACTGATTTATGTCAAATCCGCGATTTTGTTTTTATTTCAAACCCAGCGGTCCCGGAAATCCCTCCGAGTACTGACTTTCAGCTAAATTTACAACGTTTTCGAATTTTGGCCAGCTTTTTGGGATTCGGTCCCACTGTACATCGGCCGCAAAGGTCATGGCGATCATTTTTTGGGATTCCCAAGATGTGATCTGCAGAAGGAAAGGACGATCACGAGGTAATACTACAGCAATTTATTGACTCGATTCGATTCAGTATTGAAGGAGAATCGGCCTCGTTTGCAGCCCACCACGACAATGATTTGGGGGCAGGAGGGGGCGGGAGGGCTCATTCATCCCACATCGTCGTCATGGTCAAAATTGAATGAGTTGCACTACGAATTAGTCTCTCATCCTCCATATTCACTGGACCTAGTCCCCAGCGATTTTTTCCTATTCCCAAACCTGAAAAAATCGCTGGCAGGAAAGAGATTTGCCTCAAATGAGGAGATCATCGCTGCTACAAATGATTATTTTGCAGATCTCGAAAGATCCTAATTTCGCGACGGCTTGAAGAGACTGGAGCAGCGTTTAAAAAGTGTGTCGATCTTCGAGAAGACTACATCGAAAAACAAAAAACATTTCAGGTCGCCCTCGTATTTCGTTAGCGCAAAACCTACGCGCAAAAAAAGGAGAAAACCATTTAAATGTATTTACCGTATCCATACTCCAATCTTGAATTTTACATGAATCATAGGTAGAAAACTTAACCGGGGATTTACTGGCATTTTTCTACCCACCCTTTAACCGGATTTGAAAGCAAACCCCTGTCACGTCATTACTTTTTGATATAGAGTCGACATGTGACTGTTGCAATCTATGATGTTTCCCCCTTAACGCGAACTACGCAACGAAGTCGTAGCGAGAGAGGAGAGCGAGAGCGAGAGAGAGAGAGAGCACACACGCGACGCACACACCAAACACTTTGTCCGTTCGTTCGCAAAATATAATTTACTCCACGAGACATCGTACAGTTAGTCGATTGTATATATCAAATAAGGAACGTCCGCTAAGGGCTGTCATATTTCGAAATATATTTGGTTCAGGTGAACCGGCCGAACATTTCATTGAATTTATTAGATTTTGCGAAAGGCTCCGGGCTCTAAAACAGAATGACGTTTACGTGGAGTTTTAAAATCGAGGAACAATGTTAAGAGCGGTTTCTTTATTTATTGCGGTAGAAATAAATTATTTTAAAGTGTTAAGAAAAGGAGAAGTCAGAATTAATACTCCTAAAATTAAAACAGAATCGCACTGTATCACAAAAGAAACGAAGAAACCAGCTAATACTCAAGAGATTCTCCTTTATTGATATAGATGGCTTTGCAGCGGCTGTCACTTTGTCAAATTCGCTCGGAATCGACGCGTAGGCCTTCGTTGCCGTGACGGAGTGTATTATGATGTCATAATGTCTTATTGGCCGTGTCACGCGTGTTCAACGTTGATGGATAACCGACGAGGTCGACCCATTTGCTAACTCCAGAGGCTTCCCGTACATTATATACACTACTGATCCGCACCTTAACACGGCAAGATGTATTATCTCTTGTTGCCGCGTGGTTGTTATATTGTTTCCGAAACTGGGGGCGAAACAAAAAAAAATTGAACGTAAAAGCTTTTACGCCAGGTTATTTTTTTTGCTTCACTTCCCTCTCTTCCCCCGCTCTTCCCCCCCACACACATTTCCGGAGTTGAGGTTTTTCAATTTTTTGATTGATATCATCTGTAAGCTTAAACACTATGTATACATATAATACGTAATAGTATTGAGATACTGCAATGTGTACGCCGTTAAGCATTAAATACGTTTGGAAATAATAGGAAATTCAATAACGACGCTCTGGGTGTTACCCGTCGTTTAAACGGCAATGATATAAATCAGATTTTAGGACGTTTATGGTTTAATGAAATTTTACCTCTTTCACATAACGGGAGATTCGGTTACCGATTTGACGGTGAAAATTATGAAAAATACGGTCGATAGTGGTCACTTCAATTCGGATTTATTAATAGTTGCAGAGTCGTGTATTAAATGGGGCAAAAATTAGTACCTTTAAACTATAAAAATGTCGTGAAGTTCTGCAGATTTAACCATTGCTAGACATGCTTTTGTTACTGTGTGGTATTTTGTGTTTTTTAAATGGTTTGTATGGTGTATAAAAATAATCGTTTTTACAATAATTATAGCGCTAAGCTAATCTTAACGTGTTAATAACTCGATGGCAATAGTAGTAAGAACGAGTGAGCAGCTAAAGAGTAGAAATTGTAGTGTTAGGCTTGACATCAAAACTATTTTTACAGTTCTACAGCTATCATGACTTGAAAATAGTGTTTCTGCATTTTTTTTTTAGAAATATTAAGATACAACTATCAATGTGTACTGTTCTAGGGTTTATTAGGTAAAGTAAACGGTACAGCTATTATTGGCAACTTAAGCATATCAGGACAGGTAGAAAACAATTATTCCCTTGAATATGTCATTAAACTTAAATGGATGCTACCTGTGATTTAGTCTGTTATTGTTGAAGTTCTCCTAGCCTATAACTATTTTCAAACGTAAGGGTAAATGAGAAACAAATAATAAAATGTAACAGAACGCAAAATTGTACAGTTATTAGCCAGTTTTTACAGTAATTGTCCAAGAATATTACAGTAATTGGCACGAGAGACAATTTTCTATTCAAAAGGTTGTAAATAAATAATTGTATTTCGGGGAGCTGAGGTAAAACAGCCACATGAAATAAAACAACATTCTATATAAACGGCTAGCACTATTTATCTTTATTATTTATATAATACTGATACAATTCCTCTATTTCGTCAACTTCTGCACTGTTCCCACTCTTTTCAGTATCCTCCTTCATAATGTAATCATCATCATCTCTACTATATTCTAATTCTGTCTCTTCTAGATTACTTCCCTGCGTTATGTCATTTGCATCTTTTGCCGTATTTTCTTCAGCGTGAGTTAGATCTTCCAAAGTACTTTCATCGCTTTGGTCCTCTTTATAACATTGATGGCACAAAAATTGATCGTTATCCTCCAAGTAGGGAATGTGCTGTTGGTGAGACTTCGGAATGCACTTGGAGTGATACACTTTCTTGCAGTCATCACAGGAAAGGTCGCTTTTTTGACGGTTGCAGATAAAGCATTTGAGTTGTATTTTAACGGATTTCATCATTTTCTTTTGAGTTTTTGCCGCCTTTGCTTCTTCGTGTTCTCTTCTCTTCCTTTCTTTTTCTTTTTCTGCATTGAGTTTTGCCTCATTTTTTGCTTCCAACATTTTTTTATATTTCTGCGAGGTAAGTGCGAATGGCAGTCTATCCGTTTGCCGTTTTCCTTTACGCTTTGGTGATTCTGGCCACACTAAATAATCAGAAATATTTGATGGTCGGTAAATTTGTACTGTCGCAGTTTCTCCAGGTACTACCACAGTGCCCTCATTTTGAGTGACATCCTCAACAAATTCCTCCTGGGTTTGTAAATGCTCTACCTGTACCTGCCCATCTGTCTGTGGCAGACTGCTGTCTAAGGCTATCTCTAAGTCGGAAGAAGAAACTATTTCGGATATATTTCTTTGACAGACTATTCTCTCTTGATTACTATTGTTATTAAAATATTTCCATAGTCGGTATAGAGTGAAGAAATGTTCATCTTCGTTATCATTAGCAGCATGATCTGTTTGTTCAAATAATTCAACCTTTTCTTTTCCCACAATACCAAGAAATGTTGAATAACTCATATTAATATTGAAATCAGTTTCATTACTGTCACCTACGTTTTCCGCGTTAAAGTGCTTTGAGCCTCCAAGACATTTGCTGTAATCTATAGCGTTTGCATTAAATGGGTAAAGCCCACAGGCTTCAAAACCATTGCGAAGGGTTTCTGGTTTAACACTTGAAATGACAACTTTTTTTAAAAGTGGTGTGAATGTCAGTTTGGTTATAGCTTCACCTGGGTGTTCAGCATGCCACTCCCTCACTCTCTTTTGCCAACACATTTTAATGGGTCGAAAAACCGCAACATCCGCAGGTTGTAGGATACGAGTGGCATTTGGGTATAATGCTATAAGTTCAATACCTAAGTTTCCACATAAGACACTCAGTTGGTAAGTGAGGTGTGACTTGTGGCCGTCAATAAATAATATAACGGGTAGTTCCACGCCTTGTTTGAGTAAGTAAGGGTGGAAGATATTTGCGATATACTCATAAAAGGTCTGTGCGGTCATCCAGCCGTTATCACTGCGACCGATTCGCCAATCTTCTGGAATAGTCGTTGAAATTTTCTCAGGTATTCTTTTATAAGGAAAAACCACCATTGGGCTACAAATTTTTCCGTCCGCAGAAAAGGTGAACATTACTGTAATGTTCTCCTTGGACGATCCACGATCAATCGTGTAAACATTTTTACATCCTCTCGGAGCCAACACTTTACCACTCTCTGGACATATTAGAAAGCCGGTTTCATCGCCATTAAAAATACGCGAAGGATCCCTTATTACATTTTCTAACGATTTTTCTTCAATATATTTATGGATATCAGCAAACCATTTCCTAATATCGTTTTCAGAGATACATGCGCTAGCTGAAGTAACAGCTTCAGGAGTACGTGTAACAACTTCCGGATGCCGTTTGAGAAAAGCTTTCATCCAACCTTCTCCGGGCCTGTTATCTTTGAAAGGATTTGGACGTGGGTTTTGCTTTAAAAATTGCTGAACACTAGAAATGATGTCATCTTTTTTCCTAGGAAAACCTTTTTGAGCGAGTTCTGTAATCCATCTAACTATCGTATTTTCTTCTACTTCCGTCAATACTGGAGATGGTCCAAAAGCTGTTTTACATGCAGGATTTTTTAGTTTGAATTGTAAGGTGGCTCGTGGTATACTATATTTCTTTGCTATACTTCTAAGTGAGTCTTGGCCATTTTGAAAATCGAGCAAAGCTCTCATTGGCCTCGTTGGACTGTAAGTTGGAGCTTTTGGCATGTTGCAACTGTATATAAACCGGTAGGTATACTTGTATCGTTACCTTCCTATCTAAAAAAATAAAGTTTATAGTAATTGGCCACCTTTTCGAGATAGTTAGTGGCCTATGGCTAATAACTGTGTAGAAGCATAAGAAAAGCAATTTGCTTAACAGGAAGGCTGCATATTGTCAGATAGATCGTATGGAATGTAAAAATTAAACAATTGAAGAATGGCGGAAAACGCAGTTACTGGCCACCCCCGGGCAATAACTGTAATTTCTTTCATTTTCAAACCAATTACTAGCCACCTGCCTAAATGCTATGTCTTTTGTAAAATATACCATAAAAATATAAGCAAATAATTCATTATAGCTCCAACTCACCTACAAGCCAGAAATAGGGTTTGAAATTTCACTAGTAAACTGATTATATGAAAAAAGGTGATCGAGTTACCTTAACAAAAGTTTAAGTATCAACACATCTAACGTGCACTTGTCAAATGGTCGATGCAGTTCCAAGTTGTCCTACCATCTGGGCACTTAATGACCACCTATTCAAAAGTAGGATACTGTAAGTTAAATTTGATTATTGGTTGGTTCAGTCAGCTTTCCTTAGTCTTAATTTAGTATTAGTCTTAAAACTCGGTATTAGTATTAGTCCCAAGAAAATAGGTATCGTTCATACAAAAATTACGCGTAGTCATGACAACAAGCGATAAGCAACAAATACATAACCAATAGAAATATTTATTTCGCTCGATGGTATTTAGCTGTGACATTAGTTTGAAATATTTAGGTAAATATAGGAAAAGCGATAAAAATGAGTGAGAAATTTGATGATGGATGATGAATCGAACTAGTGAGGGATTTTGCGCATATATATGATACAAATAAAAACTATAAAAATAGACTAGCATTACACCATTTCTCAACACCCTCTCTTAATGCTAGAATGTCCAAGGGGCCTGCCGGCAGGACAGATATGAAGTGGTCCTTCCAGCAGTGTACAGCTGTCCTTCTGCCAGGACAAATGCTTGGACGTTCTACAATTAATGCCTTCCTTAAATCTATTAATCGCTTTAATACATATCCAATGATATATTACATATAATATAAAATAATACATTTCTACAACAATTAACAACTATAAGGTATCTAAAAATTTTTCACTTCACTTCTTAATTTGGTTTTCACATCACATCTCTTCCTCTGGCATATTCTCTATATGATTGTAACTATTGTCTCAAATGATCGTGGCAACGCAAATAATAAGCTACATACTATATCTTCCTTTTTAGTTTTGCACCTGTCAACGGTCTTGTTACCTCGTCAAATTCAGTTAAAATACTTCTAGATTTTTTGCTTCTTTTAATTTCATGCTCATTCATTTCTTCCTTAATAACATTTGTGCAGTGACACCTCTTTTCTCATATCTTTCTTCCAGACTTTACCACTTGCTATATGCCATTTCTTTATTTCAAATTAATTCTATTTGTGTATCATCTAAGCACTGTACAATATAAAACTTGCATCTATTATCACATTTGTTAGCTTCCGTTTTCATTGCCTCATCTTCATAATCTATCTCTTCAATTTCTTTTTCTACAAATTTCTAAACACTTTTTTCTTGTAATAAAATCAACATTCGGAACTTTCAAGTGTGATAATTATTAGCCGTTAAACATCAATATTGAACATATTTTTACTTCCCATAGTAAACAAAAAACTATTTGATATTTAAGGAACGCATTACACCATTTCTCAACAAAAACCAATAACGCCAATAAAAACAATAACAAAGCTGAAGTACGCCGTAGTTTGGTCTTAATCTTAGTCCTAAAAGTTCAATATTACGAACTTTCAAGGTCAGGATCCTTAAGACTAATACTAAGTTGGGGAATTGTATGAACACAAACATTAATTGCATATCGCAGAACTTTTTAAGGTTAAGACTAATACTAAGTTAGGACTAAGGAAAGCTGACTGAACCAACCATATGGAGCGACTACAGTAAGGCTTTTAGTAATCTTAATACTGCGGTTTGTGTCCATACTGGCCAATCACTATCTGCTGGCCAATTACTGTGCCATTTACCCTAGTTATCTATATTCGCTCTTGACAGATGATGACAGGAACAACTGTCATTAATCTGACAATTCAAATGACATTACTAAAAATGTGTATGGGAACAGAATCAAATAAGGAAATAATAATGTGTAATAGAATCTTTGTTGATTCCTATGTGTAATCCTTGCATATACAGGGTGTCCACCTAGTGAACGTACAGCAGGAGAAAAAAGTATCCTGCCAGTGCATGTAAGAAAGGCGCCCTTCACTCAAAATGCACGGGTACTTTATTGACTTAGTATACCTACATGGACTGTCTGTGGCACAGACATTATTTGTATGCACTCTAGGACAATAAAGTTCCAGTAGGGTTTGAGTAAGAAGCCTCCTTCTTTCGTGCACTGTCCGGATACTTTTTTCTCCTGCTGTACATGAAAAAGAAAAGGCACTTTGTGCATGGTATTTGTGTGAAAAAATTGACAGTTTTTGAGATACGAGAGTGGATCAAATTCAAACAAGCCTTGAAGGAGTGAGAGTGTGGAACGGTGTGTCTGCCTCGATTGGGCATTTGTAGTCGTTAAGTAAGGAAACCACGTCGGTTGGCTTGTACACTGCTTAAGTTAGTAGTCCTTACGATGAGTTAGAGTGCCCGTCTGTATTGAGCAACGTATAATTATAATTCCTCGGTTATGAAAGCGTGAAACTAGCCGAGATTTACGGCATGGTGCATACCCTTTCATGGTCAAGAGTGAAGGTTGAGTGTAACGAATTTAAGCAAGGCCGTGAACGTGTTGCGAATCAAGCTGTGACTGTGAGTAATGTGAACGGAAGAACTATGGAAGTGTTCAAGAAAACAGTTGGGTTTCAGAAAAGGTTGTTGAACGACGATCAAAAAGCCGCACGATTTCGGATTTGAAGACGAGAGGCAAAAGAAAGCTTTTTGCAAGAGTGAAAGAATGAAGGTGTTGCTCCTCCACGACAACGCCAGGTCCCGCACAGCAGCTGCAACGCAGCACAAACTGGTGGAAATGAACTTAATCATCCACCTCACAGTCCAGACTTATCACCGTGCGATTTTCAGGTGTTTGGACCTTTCAAAGAAGCTGTTGGAGGCAACCGATTTGAGACCAATGATCATTAAACGAACCAACGAATATTGAAAATATTTTTTGATTAAATGATAGGTAATAATGGTTCTTCAAAACTTCATAGCTGCAGCATAAGGGGTGTGCAAAAAACTTATATTAATTCATATGGAGCACCTGTACATTAAAACCATGCACGACATTAGATGTACCAAAGGATTAAAGTTATAGTCAAGCTACGAGTCATCAACATACCTGTGAGAAGTCTTTAAAATGATGAGAATTGTATGTAATGGGTGGGGTAAAAAAACTTTGGTTCTGCTTGTGAAATTTGTTTATTTAATCCATTAGAATGTATTCCATCAAGTCGAGAAAATTATATCGGCCAAGTGGACGCCCCCAGAGATGATGACCATACGGACCCGTTTTATGGCATTTTTCATCACTCTTGCCCTAGAACTTCGGGCGACAGGTTCTCGCATTCCTGGCGAATATTATCCTTAAGAGCTTCAAGAGTCTGAGGTTTGTTGACGTAAAACCGCGACTTCAAAAAACCCCATAAAAAGAAGTCTGGAAAGGTTAAATCGGGTGATCTGGCCGGCCATTGCAAATTACCAAAACGGGAGATTAAGCGACCTGGTAATGCTTTCTTCAGAATGTTGATTGTGGCTCGAGCAGTGTGCGCCGTTGCACCGTCCTGTTCGAACCACATGTTCTCCAGTCCCAATTCATCCAATTTAGGAAGAAAAAAAATCGGTAATCATGGCTCTGTAGCGCGCGCCATCCACAGTAGTCGTTTGGCCCGCGGCGTTCTCAAAAAAATGACCCGATGACTCCTCGAGCGATATTCTCAGCAGAACGGCTGCTCCGGGGCTTGGCCAGCCTTGGGAAGATCTGGTGTTGTCCCAGTCTCTTCAAGGCGAGTGGCCAAATGCCGTAGTGTTTGTCCAGTTGGTGTCGGACGAACGAAATTCTCGCTGGGTCAACACAACCGACGAATTGTTGCGCAAAAAAATGGAAACAATTATTCCGCGTTCTTGCGGAGTAAACGTTGCTGGCTTGTCGATTTGTATTCTGCGTTTTTTTACTTCACAAATGTCAAAACCGAATTGACATTTGGCTCCATTTGCAAAAGTTATAGCGTTTTCCAATAGAATGATTACTTTTGCCCCACCTGTTATATTGAGAACAATAATGATCCTAGAACTGAGCCCTAAGAGACACTCGATCTCAACAACATCTCAGAGCACAGCGTGTGTTACCTATGTTGTGCTCGCTGCCACTACAATAACTAAAAGTTTACTGCTATATTCACATTTCACAGGGGGCTGGTAGTAGTATGACAGTCAACAGAATTTATAACAATTGAAATTGTGCAAATTTGCCAAAAATAATGTTTATATTAAAAGCTCTGATAAAAACAATTGAATTTACAGTTTGGCACTTGTTAAAAATAACTACTTTGATAGTTTCAAATATCAATGTTGGAAAGTTGTTTGTTTATAGTTTGATAGTTGTCAGAAATAGTTTGAAAATAGTGTTGAAAATTTTGTTTCAAAACTCTAACGTTAAAACGTTTCTGTAGATTGAAACTTTCCAATAAGCAAGCGTGCAAGCGTGTGCAAGCGTGTTTAGAGAAAATAAAGCACTTTCTACGGTAAAGTGGCTGGCAACAATTGAGAAAAATAGCGTTTTTTAATTTTTTTAGGGATATTAAGATGTAAGTGTCAGCACTGTAATAAGAAAAAACTATAATAGTATAGTAGTTTGACACCTGTCAAAAATGGTTTGAAAATAGTGTAGAAATAGTTTTATTCAATTTTGTTTTTCAGATCTATTAAGATACATCTACAACTGTGTACAATGCAAAACTATTTCATAAATTTGATATAAATGGTTTTACTGGAGCACTTGAGCAAAATAACTGAATCTATAATCTGGTAAGTTGTTGGAAATATCTACTTTGGCAGTTGCACATGTGAATTTAGAAAACCACCTATCAGAAATGGTTTAAAAATAGTGTAGATACAGTTTTTTTTTTCTCAAAACTGCAATGGAAAACTACTTGGCTCTCCTTGACCGGTAGAGTAGGACTAGGACAGGTTTGGTATACTTATTAAAAACTCATTATTCCACTATACCGCCTCTCTCTCTCTGTCTCTCTTTCTCACTACCATTACTTTTCTAATCTAGCTGCTGAGTGCTTCCCAAATAGTTTCGCTTTTCAGCATAAGCTCTGCTCATTTATGTCCTGGCCTAGTCGTTCCACCAGTTTGTCGCCCACCTATCACACTCAAACATCACATGTTCCGGCGTTTCCTCTGTTCCGCAGTCCAGATAAGCATCGTTCTTTACCAAACTAAACCTCTTGAGGTAGGTAAATTTTAAAATTGCCATGACCTGAGAGAAATTGTGCTACGTAATAATCCACCATTTTGAATTTGCAATTCACCCATGGTTGTAGATCTCTGATTGGGATTTTAGTCCATGCTGCTGCGAAGTCCCATGCCTCCCATTTGCGTTGCCATTTCCTTATTGTCAGTACTCTCTCTTTTGTCCTTGAGCTTATCCGTTGTCCGCTTGTAGACAGGAGCACTCTCCGTTGCTCTTTTGCCAGGAGGGAGATTGGAGCAATATTGGATATCACTTGCACAGCCTGGGTGGATACTGTTCTATATGCGATAATTGCTCGTAGGAGCCTTCATTATTATTTCAACATTTTAAATTGTATTAGCCTCACAGGTTAGGCTTGGTAAGAATTGATATCCAGGACGATGAACCCTGCCTGGAAGAAATTATGGCCAGAATGCGTGCATGGGAGAGATTCTGAAAGGCTTGAACTTTTCTTGACGATCCTACACATGTAGTGCAGTGAATTGTTTGATTTTGGCTGTCCATGGGGTTTGGCGTGAGTGATGAGGATGTGGAAGAGTTGGTGGATAACCATAGAGAAGAACTTAAAACTGAAGAACTCCAAGACCTTAATTTAAAAGTGCAATAATCAGCAGAGGAAGAAGTTTGATTTCAGATGATGAGGGAGAGAGAGAGGCGAGAATGTGCCTTCTTCAAAGATTAAGGAGATTGCCTCCATGTGGAATGATGTACAGAGATTTGTGGAGGAAAATCATGTTTAACCATACTATATTTACAATCGCATTTTAGACAAATCTTAAAGAGACGAACAAAGCAAACCTCTTTGGATAGCTTTTTTGTGCGACTATTTGTCTCGGTTTTAGTCGGTTTCGGTTTTCACCGATTGTTTTCCGACGGATTATCGACAAAAACCAAAGTATCATTGTATATATTGGAAAAAAAAATTGATGGAGATCGTCACTTTACTAAAGGACCTGAGCAAAATAACTGAATTTATTCTTTGGTAATTTTGTTGACAATAGCTACTTTGATAGTTCTAATGATACATTTTGAAAAATACTTATTTAGAGTTTGACAGCTGTCAGAAATGGTTTTAAAATGGTGTTGAAATGTTGTATTTCCAAAAATTTTTGACAGTATTTAGATAAAGCTTTCAAAACTGCACTAAACAAACCAGTTTGTTATTTTGACACCTCTACGAAAGTTTTGGAACAAATATGAGAAAAATAACTAAATTTATAGTTTAGGGATTTTAAAATTAGACTTATTTGATCCTGAAATAGTGCTTTTTTTAATTTGTTTTTACAGGAAACTATTTTTATAGTTTTTTAATTTGTTTAAAGTGTTCTTCTATTAATACAGATGGCGTTTAATCCGAGAGGCTCTTCAATTTCACCATGCTCGAGTAAATAACTGCTTAATTAGTCTTGTGGCTGGAAAAATCAAAGGAAGGAGTCGAGTGCCTCAGCGACTCACTAGACAGCCCAAAAAGGAACATCTAAACTAGGGGACCACCATTATTTTTTGAAAGTGAAAAAGGACAAGACAATGGTCAAATCGCAGTCTGAATATAGTAGCAATAAACAGAAGAATCAACAGCCGAAGAGGTACATCCTTCTGAACTGTTATAGCTGGCATTATTTAAGATTTTATGGAGCTGCTAGAGTGTTTCTGTCATGTAATTTATATTAAAAGGTGAGGTGTGGTCATCGTGTAATATACTATTGAAAAGTTGCGACGACCTTATTGTTGCTATGCTTCCTATCAACATATTAAATAAACAAGTTGTGTACATAAATACATACATAATCTAATAATCAGTTACGAGGTACACGTTCGTCAATTTTTAAACCGATCTGTTGATTCAAAGTTCAGATTCAAGTACCTTAGTAGTAGATTGCCATATTGATTATAATGTTGTAATAATAAAAAAAGGCGATGATAAAGATTATGCATTTTATTATATGTTTGTACATACATAAAATAACAATTTCGAAATACGAAACTTTATCAACAGAGTTTCGAGGGGACACTATTAATAGTGTGTCCGTCCGGATCCAATCTCAATTCACCAGTAGCGATTCATCTGAGAAGTATTCCACTAACCATGTCTCTAATCCCCGGTAAATACAAGCTCGAAAACAACGAGAATTTCGTAGCTTTCTTGAAATCGTTAGGTGAGAATTTTAAACTATACTCGATTATTGTTTTAATTAAAAATATATTTTTTTAATTTAAGGCGTCCCAGAGGATAATGCTACGTTTGCCGATAAATTAAGACCAACTGTTGAAGTTAAGGTCGATGGTGATAAAATAGAGATTATTAGTGATTCTGGTGTTAAAAATACACATCAGGTTTATATCATTGGAAAGGAGTGTGACGATCCTTTGCCTACAGAACATATCGCTAAGGTTGGTGTCGTTAATTAGCTCGATCAATAAATTATAAATTTAATTATTTAATTCTTTTATTTTTAGAGCGTTGCTAAGATTGAAGGCAACAAGATTTTGGTCCAAACTAAATGCGCAGAATTAAACATCGATGGTGAACGCACTTATGAATTTACAAGCGGAGGATTCGTTTTGGTAAACTATTTTAGATGATTTCTTCTACAAGCGATAATACATCTTGTTTTCAGACTTACCACAACCAATCTGGTGATTCCAAACGTATTTTCAAACGGGTTTAAACAGCTTTATAATTATATTGTTTTTTTTATTGCAAATAAATATTAAAATAGAATCTGTTCTTATTAATTTCTCCAGTAAAAAAGCTTTCGCCTTAAATAAAATGCTTATTCAAGTGCGTGGGAACACTACATAGGTTTCAGAAATCCACCAGGGGGAAACAGATAGGTATAAATAGATAGAGTCGTGCTCGCAAAAACGTAAAACATTCCTGAAATCCATCTGCTTTCCAGTCCGATCCTTACACAACGTATACGCGAACACCTTAGTGGGAAAATGTGAAGATTAGGCAATGGTAGGGGGCGCCTGTCAAGTAAACTGACGTCTTGAGGGACAACGCTCGTATATACTACCGCACAAAAGTTTTAACCTATTCTATTATATTGAATCATAACAATGAATATTAATTTTAAAAGGATTAAATTCAACCCTAAGGATTAATTCAAATCATCACCTATTTTAAAATGATTTTTTTTTAATAAAAACAATAAACGATAAAGGGGTTACTTAAGAGATAAAATTTTTGTACTGCAGTATACTTCGACCAAACACGCAAGGGGGTTGGTGGGAAAATTCGGTTTCCCGACGTCGGGAAAATTGTTTCCTGAACATTGCGCCCGGTTCCGTAACATTTTCCTCAATAAGACCTGTCAATTTTCTCCCCCATATCAACCGGCAACGTAAGAGATTCGAGATGATATGTGCTCGCGTGGAGCAACGGTCAAAATTTAATTTTAAAATACATTTGCGGGGGTCCGTCCGCAAGAACTAGCATTCGATAATGAAATATTTACGGTTTCTCCCTTTCTTGATATATTTCGAATGACAGTGATTTACGGTATCAAGAAACAAAGAATAAGAAAAAAGGAACAGAAGAAATGGAAACTTACTTGATATTAATCAAGTTTTTTCCCAGAAAAAATGTCGGATTTTGTTTAGAAATATTAAGAAGGATCTAAAAGAGATGTGACACATTAACCTTGATTACTAAAAAAGCAAATTTGTATAACAACAAGTCAGTTTTGTACGTAATTCGTGTAACCTTCTTAAGGTAAACAATGTTTTTTTTTAATCAGATACTCATCATTAAAGATAATATTTTCAATTTCTCTTATCAACCGATGATCTTTGCGTGACAAATTCTATAAATAATTAATTTTATTTAACAGATGATAAATTGACTTTATTACATATGTACATATCTATGTGCGAGCCTATCACATGTATATATCTCGTATTAAAGGTAACATTTTACTTATTGAGTCATCATGCCTTTAACACGCAGATGGTACCATCAATTTTATCATTTATCTGTTAGATTTGATTTTGGGTGCATGTTCAGAAACAGGATGCGAGTTGTTATAATAAGGAATTAATTCAATGTACTTGGTTTCGAATCTATAAACACATTGCGATGACTGTACATCAGCATAGTAAGACCTATGAAAAGTTAGTACTGGGCGATAACCTGGTTCCAGAACATCACACAAGTCACGACCAGGAATGCCTTTAACAAGCTGAAACGGTTAGCATACATATGCATCACCAGAGCTATGAGGAAATGCCAAACCATGGCCTTAGAGGTGATCCTAAGGTCCACAGGTCTCTTTTCCCAAGATAGACCGAGATAGAGTGGGCTAAATAAGAGGCAGAGATATTAGCAGCCGCGAAGAAAATTAAAGATTTCTTTTCTTTAATCTTCAGAGACCAGATGGAATTTCTCCAGAAATAGTCAAGGCTGATGTGCTACAGACCGGAATATTTCCGAAAAAGTGGAAACCTGGGAGACTCGTACTCTTGGAAAAGGAAAAAAAGTCGACCAAAGGCCGCCCCTTATCCATACTGAACGTGTTAGGGAAACTCCTCGAACAACTTGTGCTCATCAGACTAAAGGAAGAAATAGAAAAAAGTGGGGGCCTGTCTTGGCAACAGCATGGTTTCAGAGAGGGCAAGTCCATAATAACGGCGTTAGCTCTGTACCATGGAGAGGAAGCCAGCTACCTGGAGGAAAGGCGACTGATTATCGAAGATTCTGTCGAGATGTTGATCACATGTGGAGTCCCTCAGGGTTCAATGCTTGGGCCTACTCTCTGGAACGTCTACTATGACGACATTTTAAAGATCTCTCTGCTGAGGAGAGGGTGGGAGGGGGGAGGAGTGAAACTAGTGAGGTATCGAGACGATCTCGCTGTGATTGTAATAGCAGATAACATCAATACAAACCAAAACTTGGCGAATCATAATCTAAAGCGGGTGGTCCACTGGCTTGACTCCAAAAATCTCAAGATAGCACCACATAAAAGAAGAGCGGTTCTTTTAGTATGCGGCAGAAAGGAAAAAAAACGAAAAGTTAGGGTACAAAATACTGAAATAGAGAGTTAAGAATCGATTAAATATTTGGGTATGTACATATCTCGGGAGAAACTGCTGGAGAAAGCTACAAGGACACTGGCTACGGTTAGAAGACTTATTAACATTACAGGTGCGTATCCACGACAGCTGTGCTTGCAGCTTAACACCTAAAGCTCTTAGCCTAAGGATGGGGAGCTCTGAAAATAGGCAATCTATTTTATTCAAAAAATAATTTTGGAAAACTTGTGAAGACCAAGTTCTGTCTGTTTAAAACCATTAATAGAAGATGCTACCCACGTTTAGAGGAAGCCAAATCAACTATTTCCTCACGAAGATATTGAAATCTGCATTCCATTCAAGATAAACAGTACGGACGCATGTACTACTGCGGACAAACCGAAATCTGGAACAACTTTTTTTGTTTTGAAGACGGAATGAAGATAGGCAACATGTTATAAAAAAGTTGGATAATATCCTAATTTAATTTCTTGGGAATCAAGAATTGCATTTTTGACATTTATTAAATCTTAAAACAATCTTTAGCAGACCTAGGAAACCAAGTTCAGTAGTTGTTAGAACTGACCAGTCGTTAACAACAGAGGTAACATCAATTTTGGAAGATTGTCATTCAAACCTACACAACATGTAATAAAAATGAATTACTTACCATCGTTGATCAAACATCGAACCGTTTCTGTGGATAATACTGTTAAGACATTATCTGGTTTGACATATTCCAATATATTCCTTGGAAACAACTCCAATCACAGAGCAAAAATATTGCTAGAACTTAGTAGAAACAGACTAAACATCGTCACAGATTTTTTTACAGGATATTGTCAATTTGGAGAACACATATCGAGGATAGGTCCATTCCGAACACCCGATTTTAACTGTTATACCGCTCAAACTTACATAAATTTTCTGAGCCAAATATCTTTTAAAGACGTCATAGACGAAGAAGAACCACCTCCTCTGAAACCATCACTGTTATTGCAGTTTATTAAAGCTCTTAGCCTGGATGGGGAGCTCTGAGAGTTGGCAATCTATTTTACTCAAAAATAATTTTGGAAAACTTGTGAGACCAAGATCTGTGTCATTTAAATATTAATGGAGGTCGAGACCCACGTTTGATGGCCATCTGCTTTTCGAAGAGATAGGCAAGTTCCATTCATCTTGTATCCGATGAGCATGAATTAAATGAACTTATGACGCTGTGACCGCGAAACTCCAAGTCAACTTTTTGCTTTTTCAGTTGTGGCAACATTTTCTAAAATTTTGTGATAATATCCCTTTAATTTCTTGGGCAATCAAAAATTGCATTTTTGCCGTTTGATGGATCATTTATTACTCTTAAGGATGAATCTTTAAGCAGAACTAGAGACAAACTACACATTATCGCGTTTTAGAACTGACGAGTCGTTAAAACTTTAACATCAATTTTTTGGACAATTTTTCATCCATACAACATAAAAAATGAATTACCTAGCTCGTTGATCAAATGAAGTTTCTGATGGATACTGTTAAGACATTCCGTCTCGTTAAATCTTGGGCTGCTATATTCTGAGCTTTCGTTTAATCAAACGAGAGATCAAACTCGATTAATAAGTCTGCATTAAGCAGGTTTAGAGATTTCAATATTTTCTCGAGAACCGTTTGATGAATCTGCTTCGCTCTGGGCAAGTTGGTTCATCTTGTTAATCTAAACGAGAGGACAAACCCCCAGGAAGGCACATTATCGCGTTTGAGCGCTGTGACCGTTCAAACTTTCATAAATTTTTGGACAACTTTTTCATCATATAAATATTACCTAGCTCGATAGCCGTTTGATGGATCTGCTTCCTCCTCGGCAAGTAGGTTCACCTTGTTAATCTAAACGAGAGGCCAAACTCCCAGCAAGGCACATTAACGCGTTATAGAGATAAATTTTCTCGAGAACCGTTTGATGAATCTGCTTCGCTCTGGGCAAGTTGGTTCATCTTGTTAATCTAAACGAGAGGACAAACCCCCAGGAAGGCACATTAACGCGTTTGAGCGCTGTGACCGTTCAAACTTTCATAAATTTTTTGGACAACTTTTTCATCATATAAATATTACCTAGCTCGATAGCCGTTTGATGGATCTGCTTCCGCCTCGGCAAGTAGGTTCACCTTGTTAATCTAAACGAGAGGCCAAACTCCCAGCAAGGCACATTAACGCGTTATAGAGATAAATTTTCTCGAGAACCGTTTGATGAATCTGCTTCGCTCTGGGCAAGTTGGTTCATCTTGTTAATCTAAACGAGAGGACAAACCCCCAGGAAGGCACATTATCGCGTTTGAGCGCTGTGACCGTTCAAACTTTCATAAATTTTTTGGACAACTTTTTCATCATATAAATATTACCTAGCTCGATAGCCGTTTGATGGATCTGCTTCCGCCTCGGCAAGTAGGTTCACCTTGTTAATCTAAACGAGAGGCCAAACTCCCAGCAAGGCACATTAACGCGTTATAGAGATAAATTTTCTCGAGAACCGTTTGATGAATCTGCTTCGCTCTGGGCAAGTTGGTTCATCTTGTTAATCTAAACGAGAGGACAAACCCCCAGGAAGGCACATTATCGCGTTTGAGCGCTGTGACCGTTCAAACTTTCATAAATTTTTTGGACAACTTTTTCATCATATAAATATTACCTAGCTCGATAGCCGTTTGATGGATCTGCTTCCGCCTCGGCAAGTAGGTTTACCTTGTTAATCTAAACGAGAGGCCAAACTCCCAGCAAGGCACATTAACGCGTTATAGAGATAAATTTTCTCGAGAACCGTTTGATGAATCTGCTTCGCTCTGGGCAAGTTGGTTCATCTTGTTAATCTAAACGAGAGGACAAACCCCCAGGAAGGCACATTATCGCGTTTGAGCGCTGTGACCGTTCAAACTTTCATAAATTTTTTGGACAACTTTTTCATCATATAAATATTACCTAGCTCGATAGCCGTTTGATGGATCTGCTTCCGCCTCGGCAAGTAGGTTTACCTTGTTAATCTAAACGAGAGGCCAAACTCCCAGCAAGGCACATTAACGCGTTATAGAGATAAATTTTCTCGAGAACCGTTTGATGAATCTGCTTCGCTCTGGGCAAGTTGGTTCATCTTGTTAATCTAAACGAGAGGACAAACCCCAGGAAGGCACATTATCGCGTTTGAGCGCTGTGACCGTTCAAACTTTCATAAATTTTTTGGACAACTTTTTCATCATATAAATATTACCTAGCTCGATAGCCGTTTGATGGATCTGCTTCCGCCTCGGCAAGTAGGTTTACCTTGTTAATCTAAACGAGAGGCCAAACTCCCAGCAAGGCACATTAACGCGTTATAGAGATAAATTTTCTCGAGAACCGTTTGATGAATCTGCTTCGCTCTGGGCAAGTTGGTTCATCTTGTTAATCTAAACGAGAGGACAAACCCCCAGGAAGGCACATTATCGCGTTTGAGCGCTGTGACCGTTCAAACTTTCATAAATTTTTTGGACAACTTTTTCATCATATAAATATTACCTAGCTCGATAGCCGTTTGATGGATCTGCTTCCTCCTCGGCAAGTAGGTTCACCTTGTTAATCTAAACGAGAGGCCAAACTCCCAGCAAGGCACATTAACGCGTTATAGAGATAAATTTTCTCGAGAACCGTTTGATGAATCTGCTTCGCTCTGGGCAAGTTGGTTCATCTTGTTAATCTAAACGAGAGGACAAACCCCCAGGAAGGCACATTATCGCGTTTGAGCGCTGTGACCGTTCAAACTTTCATAAATTTTTTGGACAACTTTTTCATCATATAAATATTACCTAGCTCGATAGCCGTTTGATGGATCTGCTTCCGCCTCGGCAAGTAGGTTTACCTTGTTAATCTAAACGAGAGGCCAAACTCCCAGCAAGGCACATTAACGCGTTATAGAGATAAATTTTCTCGAGAACCGTTTGATGAATCTGCTTCGCTCTGGGCAAGTTGGTTCATCTTGTTAATCTAAACGAGAGGACAAACCCCCAGGAAGGCACATTATCGCGTTTGAGCGCTGTGACCGTTCAAACTTTCATAAATTTTTTGGACAACTTTTTCATCATATAAATATTACCTAGCTCGATAGCCGTTTGATGGATCTGCTTCCGCCTCGGCAAGTAGGTTTACCTTGTTAATCTAAACGAGAGGCCAAACTCCCAGCAAGGCACATTAACGCGTTATAGAGATAAATTTTCTCGAGAACCGTTTGATGAATCTGCTTCGCTCTGGGCAAGTTGGTTCATCTTGTTAATCTAAACGAGAGGACAAACCCCCAGGAAGGCACATTATCGCGTTTGAGCGCTGTGACCGTTCAAACTTTCATAAATTTTTTGGACAACTTTTTCATCATATAAATATTACCTAGCTCGATAGCCGTTTGATGGATCTGCTTCCGCCTCGGCAAGTAGGTTTACCTTGTTAATCTAAACGAGAGGCCAAACTCCCAGCAAGGCACATTAACGCGTTATAGAGATAAATTTTCTCGAGAACCGTTTGATGAATCTGCTTCGCTCTGGGCAAGTTGGTTCATCTTGTTAATCTAAACGAGAGGACAAACCCCCAGGAAGGCACATTATCGCGTTTGAGCGCTGTGACCGTTCAAACTTTCATAAATTTTTTGGACAACTTTTTCATCATATAAATATTACCTAGCTCGATAGCCGTTTGATGGATCTGCTTCCGCCTCGGCAAGTAGGTTTACCTTGTTAATCTAAACGAGAGGCCAAACTCCCAGCAAGGCACATTAACGCGTTATAGAGATAAATTTTCTCGAGAACCGTTTGATGAATCTGCTTCGCTCTGGGCAAGTTGGTTCATCTTGTTAATCTAAACGAGAGGACAAACCCCCAGGAAGGCACATTATCGCGTTTGAGCGCTGTGACCGTTCAAACTTTCATAAATTTTTTGGACAACTTTTTCATCATATAAATATTACCTAGCTCGATAGCCGTTTGATGGATCTGCTTCCGCCTCGGCAAGTAGGTTTACCTTGTTAATCTAAACGAGAGGCCAAACTCCCAGCAAGGCACATTAACGCGTTATAGAGATAAATTTTCTCGAGAACCGTTTGATGAATCTGCTTCGCTCTGGGCAAGTTGGTTCATCTTGTTAATCTAAACGAGAGGACAAACCCCCAGGAAGGCACATTATCGCGTTTGAGCGCTGTGACCGTTCAAACTTTCATAAATTTTTTGGACAACTTTTTCATCATATAAATATTACCTAGCTCGATAGCCGTTTGATGGATCTGCTTCCGCCTCGGCAAGTAGGTTTACCTTGTTAATCTAAACGAGAGGCCAAACTCCCAGCAAGGCACATTAACGCGTTATAGAGATAAATTTTCTCGAGAACCGTTTGATGAATCTGCTTCGCTCTGGGCAAGTTGGTTCATCTTGTTAATCTAAACGAGAGGACAAACCCCCAGGAAGGCACATTATCGCGTTTGAGCGCTGTGACCGTTCAAACTTTCATAAATTTTTTGGACAACTTTTTCATCATATAAATATTACCTAGCTCGATAGCCGTTTGATGGATCTGCTTCCGCCTCGGCAAGTAGGTTTACCTTGTTAATCTAAACGAGAGGCCAAACTCCCAGCAAGGCACATTAACGCGTTATAGAGATAAATTTTCTCGAGAACCGTTTGATGAATCTGCTTCGCTCTGGGCAAGTTGGTTCATCTTGTTAATCTAAACGAGAGGACAAACCCCCAGGAAGGCACATTATCGCGTTTGAGCGCTGTGACCGTTCAAACTTTCATAAATTTTTTGGACAACTTTTTCATCATAAAATATTACCTAGCTCGATAGCCGTTTGATGGATCTGCTTCCGCCTCGGCAAGTAGGTTTACCTTGTTAATCTAAACGAGAGGCCAAACTCCCAGCAAGGCACATTAACGCGTTATAGAGATAAATTTTCTCGAGAACCGTTTGATGAATCTGCTTCGCTCTGGGCAAGTTGGTTCATCTTGTTAATCTAAACGAGAGGACAAACCCCCAGGAAGGCACATTATCGCGTTTGAGCGCTGTGACCGTTCAAACTTTCATAAATTTTTTGGACAACTTTTTCATCATATAAATATTACCTAGCTCGATAGCCGTTTGATGGATCTGCTTCCGCCTCGGCAAGTAGGTTTACCTTGTTAATCTAAACGAGAGGCCAAACTCCCAGCAAGGCACATTAACGCGTTATAGAGATAAATTTTCTCGAGAACCGTTTGATGAATCTGCTTCGCTCTGGGCAAGTTGGTTCATCTTGTTAATCTAAACGAGAGGACAAACCCCCAGGAAGGCACATTATCGCGTTTGAGCGCTGTGACCGTTCAAACTTTCATAAATTTTTTGGACAACTTTTTCATCATATAAATATTACCTAGCTCGATAGCCGTTTGATGGATCTGCTTCCGCCTCGGCAAGTAGGTTTACCTTGTTAATCTAAACGAGAGGCCAAACTCCCAGCAAGGCACATTAACGCGTTATAGAGATAAATTTTCTCGAGAACCGTTTGATGAATCTGCTTCGCTCTGGGCAAGTTGGTTCATCTTGTTAATCTAAACGAGAGGACAAACCCCCAGGAAGGCACATTATCGCGTTTGAGCGCTGTGACCGTTCAAACTTTCATAAATTTTTTGGACAACTTTTTCATCATATAAATATTACCTAGCTCGATAGCCGTTTGATGGATCTGCTTCCGCCTCGGCAAGTAGGTTTACCTTGTTAATCTAAACGAGAGGCCAAACTCCCAGCAAGGCACATTAACGCGTTATAGAGATAAATTTTCTCGAGAACCGTTTGATGAATCTGCTTCGCTCTGGGCAAGTTGGTTCATCTTGTTAATCTAAACGAGAGGACAAACCCCCAGGAAGGCACATTATCGCGTTTGAGCGCTGTGACCGTTCAAACTTTCATAAATTTTTTGGACAACTTTTTCATCATATAAATATTACCTAGCTCGATAGCCGTTTGATGGATCTGCTTCCGCCTCGGCAAGTAGGTTCACCTTGTTAATCTAAACGAGAGGCCAAACTCCCAGCAAGGCACATTAACGCGTTATAGAGATAAATTTTCTCGAGAACCGTTTGATGAATCTGCTTCGCTCTGGGCAAGTTGGTTCATCTTGTTAATCTAAACGAGAGGACAAACCCCCAGGAAGGCACATTATCGCGTTTGAGCGCTGTGACCGTTCAAACTTTCATAAATTTTTTGGACAACTTTTTCATCATATAAATATTACCTAGCTCGATAGCCGTTTGATGGATCTGCTTCCGCCTCGGCAAGTAGGTTTACCTTGTTAATCTAAACGAGAGGCCAAACTCCCAGCAAGGCACATTAACGCGTTATAGAGATAAATTTTCTCGAGAACCGTTTGATGAATCTGCTTCGCTCTGGGCAAGTTGGTTCATCTTGTTAATCTAAACGAGAGGACAAACCCCCAGGAAGGCACATTATCGCGTTTGAGCGCTGTGACCGTTCAAACTTTCATAAATTTTTTGGACAACTTTTTCATCATATAAATATTACCTAGCTCGATAGCCGTTTGATGGATCTGCTTCCGCCTCGGCAAGTAGGTTTACCTTGTTAATCTAAACGAGAGGCCAAACTCCCAGCAAGGCACATTAACGCGTTATAGAGATAAATTTTCTCGAGAACCGTTTGATGAATCTGCTTCGCTCTGGGCAAGTTGGTTCATCTTGTTAATCTAAACGAGAGGACAAACCCCCAGGAAGGCACATTATCGCGTTTGAGCGCTGTGACCGTTCAAACTTTCATAAATTTTTTGGACAACTTTTTCATCATATAAATATTACCTAGCTCGATAGCCGTTTGATGGATCTGCTTCCGCCTCGGCAAGTAGGTTTACCTTGTTAATCTAAACGAGAGGCCAAACTCCCAGCAAGGCACATTAACGCGTTATAGAGATAAATTTTCTCGAGAACCGTTTGATGAATCTGCTTCGCTCTGGGCAAGTTGGTTCATCTTGTTAATCTAAACGAGAGGACAAACCCCCAGGAAGGCACATTATCGCGTTTGAGCGCTGTGACCGTTCAAACTTTCATAAATTTTTTGGACAACTTTTTCATCATATAAATATTACCTAGCTCGATAGCCGTTTGATGGATCTGCTTCCGCCTCGGCAAGTAGGTTTACCTTGTTAATCTAAACGAGAGGCCAAACTCCCAGCAAGGCACATTAACGCGTTATAGAGATAAATTTTCTCGAGAACCGTTTGATGAATCTGCTTCGCTCTGGGCAAGTTGGTTCATCTTGTTAATCTAAACGAGAGGACAAACCCCCAGGAAGGCACATTATCGCGTTTGAGCGCTGTGACCGTTCAAACTTTCATAAATTTTTTGGACAACTTTTTCATCATATAAATATTACCTAGCTCGATAGCCGTTTGATGGATCTGCTTCCGCCTCGGCAAGTAGGTTTACCTTGTTAATCTAAACGAGAGGCCAAACTCCCAGCAAGGCACATTAACGCGTTATAGAGATAAATTTTCTCGAGAACCGTTTGATGAATCTGCTTCGCTCTGGGCAAGTTGGTTCATCTTGTTAATCTAAACGAGAGGACAAACCCCCAGGAAGGCACATTATCGCGTTTGAGCGCTGTGACCGTTCAAACTTTCATAAATTTTTTGGACAACTTTTTCATCATATAAATATTACCTAGCTCGATAGCCGTTTGATGGATCTGCTTCCGCCTCGGCAAGTAGGTTTACCTTGTTAATCTAAACGAGAGGCCAAACTCCCAGCAAGGCACATTAACGCGTTATAGAGATAAATTTTCTCGAGAACCGTTTGATGAATCTGCTTCGCTCTGGGCAAGTTGGTTCATCTTGTTAATCTAAACGAGAGGACAAACCCCCAGGAAGGCACATTATCGCGTTTGAGCGCTGTGACCGTTCAAACTTTCATAAATTTTTTGGACAACTTTTTCATCATATAAATATTACCTAGCTCGATAGCCGTTTGATGGATCTGCTTCCGCCTCGGCAAGTAGGTTTACCTTGTTAATCTAAACGAGAGGCCAAACTCCCAGCAAGGCACATTAACGCGTTATAGAGATAAATTTTCTCGAGAACCGTTTGATGAATCTGCTTCGCTCTGGGCAAGTTGGTTCATCTTGTTAATCTAAACGAGAGGACAAACCCCCAGGAAGGCACATTATCGCGTTTGAGCGCTGTGACCGTTCAAACTTTCATAAATTTTTTGGACAACTTTTTCATCATATAAATATTACCTAGCTCGATAGCCGTTTGATGGATCTGCTTCCGCCTCGGCAAGTAGGTTTACCTTGTTAATCTAAACGAGAGGCCAAACTCCCAGCAAGGCACATTAACGCGTTATAGAGATAAATTTTCTCGAGAACCGTTTGATGAATCTGCTTCGCTCTGGGCAAGTTGGTTCATCTTGTTAATCTAAACGAGAGGACAAACCCCCAGGAAGGCACATTATCGCGTTTGAGCGCTGTGACCGTTCAAACTTTCATAAATTTTTTGGACAACTTTTTCATCATATAAATATTACCTAGCTCGATAGCCGTTTGATGGATCTGCTTCCGCCTCGGCAAGTAGGTTTACCTTGTTAATCTAAACGAGAGGCCAAACTCCCAGCAAGGCACATTAACGCGTTATAGAGATAAATTTTCTCGAGAACCGTTTGATGAATCTGCTTCGCTCTGGGCAAGTTGGTTCATCTTGTTAATCTAAACGAGAGGACAAACCCCCAGGAAGGCACATTATCGCGTTTGAGCGCTGTGACCGTTCAAACTTTCATAAATTTTTTGGACAACTTTTTCATCATATAAATATTACCTAGCTCGATAGCCGTTTGATGGATCTGCTTCCGCCTCGGCAAGTAGGTTTACCTTGTTAATCTAAACGAGAGGCCAAACTCCCAGCAAGGCACATTAACGCGTTATAGAGATAAATTTTCTCGAGAACCGTTTGATGAATCTGCTTCGCTCTGGGCAAGTTGGTTCATCTTGTTAATCTAAACGAGAGGACAAACCCCCAGGAAGGCACATTATCGCGTTTGAGCGCTGTGACCGTTCAAACTTTCATAAATTTTTTGGACAACTTTTTCATCATATAAATATTACCTAGCTCGATAGCCGTTTGATGGATCTGCTTCCGCCTCGGCAAGTAGGTTTACCTTGTTAATCTAAACGAGAGGCCAAACTCCCAGCAAGGCACATTAACGCGTTATAGAGATAAATTTTCTCGAGAACCGTTTGATGAATCTGCTTCGCTCTGGGCAAGTTGGTTCATCTTGTTAATCTAAACGAGAGGACAAACCCCCAGGAAGGCACATTATCGCGTTTGAGCGCTGTGACCGTTCAAACTTTCATAAATTTTTTGGACAACTTTTTCATCATATAAATATTACCTAGCTCGATAGCCGTTTGATGGATCTGCTTCCGCCTCGGCAAGTAGGTTTACCTTGTTAATCTAAACGAGAGGCCAAACTCCCAGCAAGGCACATTAACGCGTTATAGAGATAAATTTTCTCGAGAACCGTTTGATGAATCTGCTTCGCTCTGGGCAAGTTGGTTCATCTTGTTAATCTAAACGAGAGGACAAACCCCCAGGAAGGCACATTATCGCGTTTGAGCGCTGTGACCGTTCAAACTTTCATAAATTTTTTGGACAACTTTTTCATCATATAAATATTACCTAGCTCGATAGCCGTTTGATGGATCTGCTTCCGCCTCGGCAAGTAGGTTTACCTTGTTAATCTAAACGAGAGGCCAAACTCCCAGCAAGGCACATTAACGCGTTATAGAGATAAATTTTCTCGAGAACCGTTTGATGAATCTGCTTCGCTCTGGGCAAGTTGGTTCATCTTGTTAATCTAAACGAGAGGACAAACCCCCAGGAAGGCACATTATCGCGTTTGAGCGCTGTGACCGTTCAAACTTTCATAAATTTTTTGGACAACTTTTTCATCATATAAATATTACCTAGCTCGATAGCCGTTTGATGGATCTGCTTCCGCCTCGGCAAGTAGGTTTACCTTGTTAATCTAAACGAGAGGCCAAACTCCCAGCAAGGCACATTAACGCGTTATAGAGATAAATTTTCTCGAGAACCGTTTGATGAATCTGCTTCGCTCTGGGCAAGTTGGTTCATCTTGTTAATCTAAACGAGAGGACAAACCCCCAGGAAGGCACATTATCGCGTTTGAGCGCTGTGACCGTTCAAACTTTCATAAATTTTTTGGACAACTTTTTCATCATATAAATATTACCTAGCTCGATAGCCGTTTGATGGATCTGCTTCCGCCTCGGCAAGTAGGTTTACCTTGTTAATCTAAACGAGAGGCCAAACTCCCAGCAAGGCACATTAACGCGTTATAGAGATAAATTTTCTCGAGAACCGTTTGATGAATCTGCTTCGCTCTGGGCAAGTTGGTTCATCTTGTTAATCTAAACGAGAGGACAAACCCCCAGGAAGGCACATTATCGCGTTTGAGCGCTGTGACCGTTCAAACTTTCATAAATTTTTTGGACAACTTTTTCATCATATAAATATTACCTAGCTCGATAGCCGTTTGATGGATCTGCTTCCGCCTCGGCAAGTAGGTTTACCTTGTTAATCTAAACGAGAGGCCAAACTCCCAGCAAGGCACATTAACGCGTTATAGAGATAAATTTTCTCGAGAACCGTTTGATGAATCTGCTTCGCTCTGGGCAAGTTGGTTCATCTTGTTAATCTAAACGAGAGGACAAACCCCCAGGAAGGCACATTATCGCGTTTGAGCGCTGTGACCGTTCAAACTTTCATAAATTTTTTGGACAACTTTTTCATCATATAAATATTACCTAGCTCGATAGCCGTTTGATGGATCTGCTTCCGCCTCGGCAAGTAGGTTCACCTTGTTAATCTAAACGAGAGGCCAAACTCCCAGCAAGGCACATTAACGCGTTATAGAGATAAATTTTCTCGAGAACCGTTTGATGAATCTGCTTCGCTCTGGGCAAGTTGGTTCATCTTGTTAATCTAAACGAGAGGACAAACCCCCAGGAAGGCACATTATCGCGTTTGAGCGCTGTGACCGTTCAAACTTTCATAAATTTTTTGGACAACTTTTTCATCATATAAATATTACCTAGCTCGATAGCCGTTTGATGGATCTGCTTCCGCCTCGGCAAGTAGGTTTACCTTGTTAATCTAAACGAGAGGCCAAACTCCCAGCAAGGCACATTAACGCGTTATAGAGATAAATTTTCTCGAGAACCGTTTGATGAATCTGCTTCGCTCTGGGCAAGTTGGTTCATCTTGTTAATCTAAACGAGAGGACAAACCCCAGGAAGGCACATTATCGCGTTTGAGCGCTGTGACCGTTCAAACTTTCATAAATTTTTTGGACAACTTTTTCATCATATAAATATTACCTAGCTCGATAGCCGTTTGATGGATCTGCTTCCGCCTCGGCAAGTAGGTTTACCTTGTTAATCTAAACGAGAGGCCAAACTCCCAGCAAGGCACATTAACGCGTTATAGAGATAAATTTTCTCGAGAACCGTTTGATGAATCTGCTTCGCTCTGGGCAAGTTGGTTCATCTTGTTAATCTAAACGAGAGGACAAACCCCCAGGAAGGCACATTATCGCGTTTGAGCGCTGTGACCGTTCAAACTTTCATAAATTTTTTGGACAACTTTTTCATCATATAAATATTACCTAGCTCGATAGCCGTTTGATGGATCTGCTTCCGCCTCGGCAAGTAGGTTCACCTTGTTAATCTAAACGAGAGGCCAAACTCCCAGCAAGGCACATTAACGCGTTATAGAGATAAATTTTCTCGAGAACCGTTTGATGAATCTGCTTCGCTCTGGGCAAGTTGGTTCATCTTGTTAATCTAAACGAGAGGACAAACCCCCAGGAAGGCACATTATCGCGTTTGAGCGCTGTGACCGTTCAAACTTTCATAAATTTTTTGGACAACTTTTTCATCATATAAATATTACCTAGCTCGATAGCCGTTTGATGGATCTGCTTCCGCCTCGGCAAGTAGGTTTACCTTGTTAATCTAAACGAGAGGCCAAACTCCCAGCAAGGCACATTAACGCGTTATAGAGATAAATTTTCTCGAGAACCGTTTGATGAATCTGCTTCGCTCTGGGCAAGTTGGTTCATCTTGTTAATCTAAACGAGAGGACAAACCCCCAGGAAGGCACATTATCGCGTTTGAGCGCTGTGACCGTTCAAACTTTCATAAATTTTTTGGACAACTTTTTCATCATATAAATATTACCTAGCTCGATAGCCGTTTGATGGATCTGCTTCCGCCTCGGCAAGTAGGTTTACCTTGTTAATCTAAACGAGAGGCCAAACTCCCAGCAAGGCACATTAACGCGTTATAGAGATAAATTTTCTCGAGAACCGTTTGATGAATCTGCTTCGCTCTGGGCAAGTTGGTTCATCTTGTTAATCTAAACGAGAGGACAAACCCCCAGGAAGGCACATTATCGCGTTTGAGCGCTGTGACCGTTCAAACTTTCATAAATTTTTTGGACAACTTTTTCATCATATAAATATTACCTAGCTCGATAGCCGTTTGATGGATCTGCTTCCGCCTCGGCAAGTAGGTTCACCTTGTTAATCTAAACGAGAGGCCAAACTCCCAGCAAGGCACATTAACGCGTTATAGAGATAAATTTTCTCGAGAACCGTTTGATGAATCTGCTTCGCTCTGGGCAAGTTGGTTCATCTTGTTAATCTAAACGAGAGGACAAACCCCCAGGAAGGCACATTATCGCGTTTGAGCGCTGTGACCGTTCAAACTTTCATAAATTTTTTGGACAACTTTTTCATCATATAAATATTACCTAGCTCGATAGCCGTTTGATGGATCTGCTTCCGCCTCGGCAAGTAGGTTTACCTTGTTAATCTAAACGAGAGGCCAAACTCCCAGCAAGGCACATTAACGCGTTATAGAGATAAATTTTCTCGAGAACCGTTTGATGAATCTGCTTCGCTCTGGGCAAGTTGGTTCATCTTGTTAATCTAAACGAGAGGACAAACCCCCAGGAAGGCACATTATCGCGTTTGAGCGCTGTGACCGTTCAAACTTTCATAAATTTTTTGGACAACTTTTTCATCATATAAATATTACCTAGCTCGATAGCCGTTTGATGGATCTGCTTCCGCCTCGGCAAGTAGGTTTACCTTGTTAATCTAAACGAGAGGCCAAACTCCCAGCAAGGCACATTAACGCGTTATAGAGATAAATTTTCTCGAGAACCGTTTGATGAATCTGCTTCGCTCTGGGCAAGTTGGTTCATCTTGTTAATCTAAACGAGAGGACAAACCCCCAGGAAGGCACATTATCGCGTTTGAGCGCTGTGACCGTTCAAACTTTCATAAATTTTTTGGACAACTTTTTCATCATATAAATATTACCTAGCTCGATAGCCGTTTGATGGATCTGCTTCCGCCTCGGCAAGTAGGTTCACCTTGTTAATCTAAACGAGAGGCCAAACTCCCAGCAAGGCACATTAACGCGTTATAGAGATAAATTTTCTCGAGAACCGTTTGATGAATCTGCTTCGCTCTGGGCAAGTTGGTTCATCTTGTTAATCTAAACGAGAGGACAAACCCCCAGGAAGGCACATTATCGCGTTTGAGCGCTGTGACCGTTCAAACTTTCATAAATTTTTTGGACAACTTTTTCATCATATAAATATTACCTAGCTCGATAGCCGTTTGATGGATCTGCTTCCGCCTCGGCAAGTAGGTTTACCTTGTTAATCTAAACGAGAGGCCAAACTCCCAGCAAGGCACATTAACGCGTTATAGAGATAAATTTTCTCGAGAACCGTTTGATGAATCTGCTTCGCTCTGGGCAAGTTGGTTCATCTTGTTAATCTAAACGAGAGGACAAACCCCCAGGAAGGCACATTATCGCGTTTGAGCGCTGTGACCGTTCAAACTTTCATAAATTTTTTGGACAACTTTTTCATCATATAAATATTACCTAGCTCGATAGCCGTTTGATGGATCTGCTTCCGCCTCGGCAAGTAGGTTCACCTTGTTAATCTAAACGAGAGGCCAAACTCCCAGCAAGGCACATTAACGCGTTATAGAGATAAATTTTCTCGAGAACCGTTTGATGAATCTGCTTCGCTCTGGGCAAGTTGGTTCATCTTGTTAATCTAAACGAGAGGACAAACCCCCAGGAAGGCACATTATCGCGTTTGAGCGCTGTGACCGTTCAAACTTTCATAAATTTTTTGGACAACTTTTTCATCATATAAATATTACCTAGCTCGATAGCCGTTTGATGGATCTGCTTCCGCCTCGGCAAATAGGTTCACCTTGTTAATCTAAACGAGAGGCCAAACTCCCAGCAAGGCACATTAACGCGTTATAGAGATAAATTTTCTCGAGAACCGTTTGATGAATCTGCTTCGCTCTGGGCAAGTTGGTTCATCTTGTTAATCTAAACGAGAGGACAAACCCCAGGAAGGCACATTATCGCGTTTGAGCGCTGTGACCGTTCAAACTTTCATAAATTTTTTGGACAACTTTTTCATCATATAAATATTACCTAGCTCGATAGCCGTTTGATGGATCTGCTTCCGCCTCGGCAAGTAGGTTCACCTTGTTAATCTAAACGAGAGGCCAAACTCCCAGCAAGGCACATTAACGCGTTATAGAGATAAATTTTCTCGAGAACCGTTTGATGAATCTGCTTCGCTCTGGGCAAGTTGGTTCATCTTGTTAATCTAAACGAGAGGACAAACCCCCAGGAAGGCACATTATCGCGTTTGAGCGCTGTGACCGTTCAAACTTTCATAAATTTTTTGGACAACTTTTTCATCATATAAATATTACCTAGCTCGATAGCCGTTTGATGGATCTGCTTCCGCCTCGGCAAGTAGGTTCACCTTGTTAATCTAAACGAGAGGCCAAACTCCCAGCAAGGCACATTAACGCGTTATAGAGATAAATTTTCTCGAGAACCGTTTGATGAATCTGCTTCGCTCTGGGCAAGTTGGTTCATCTTGTTAATCTAAACGAGAGGACAAACCCCCAGGAAGGCACATTATCGCGTTTGAGCGCTGTGACCGTTCAAACTTTCATAAATTTTTTGGACAACTTTTTCATCATATAAATATTACCTAGCTCGATAGCCGTTTGATGGATCTGCTTCCGCCTCGGCAAATAGGTTCACCTTGTTAATCTAAACGAGAGGCCAAACTCCCAGCAAGGCACATTAACGCGTTATAGAGATAAATTTTCTCGAGAACCGTTTGATGAATCTGCTTCGCTCTGGGCAAGTTGGTTCATCTTGTTAATCTAAACGAGAGGACAAACCCCCAGGAAGGCACATTATCGCGTTTGAGCGCTGTGACCGTTCAAACTTTCATAAATTTTTTGGACAACTTTTTCATCATATAAATATTACCTAGCTCGATAGCCGTTTGATGGATCTGCTTCCTCCTCGGCAAATAGGTTCACCTTGTTAATCTAAACGAGAGGCCAAACTCCCAGCAAGGCACATTAACGCGTTATAGAGATAAATTTTCTCGAGAACCGTTTGATGAATCTGCTTCGCTCTGGGCAAGTTGGTTCATCTTGTTAATCTAAACGAGAGGACAAACCCCCAGGAAGGCACATTATCGCGTTTGAGCGCTGTGACCGTTCAAACTTTCATAAATTTTTTGGACAACTTTTTCATCATATAAATATTACCTAGCTCGATAGCCGTTTGATGGATCTGCTTCCGCCTCGGTAAATAGGTTCACCTTGTTAATCTAAACGAGAGGCCAAACTCCCAGCAAGGCACATTAACGCGTTATAGAGATAAATTTTCTCGAGAACCGTTTGATGAATCTGCTTCGCTCTGGGCAAGTTGGTTCATCTTGTTAATCTAAACGAGAGGACAAACCCCCAGGAAGGCACATTATCGCGTTTGAGCGCTGTGACCGTTCAAACTTTCATAAATTTTTTGGACAACTTTTTCATCATATAAATATTACCTAGCTCGATAGCCGTTTGATGGATCTGCTTCCGCCTCGGTAAATAGGTTCACCTTGTTAATCTAAACGAGAGGCCAAACTCCCAGCAAGGCACATTAACGCGTTATAGAGATAAATTTTCTCGAGAACCGTTTGATGAATCTGCTTCGCTCTGGGCAAGTTGGTTCATCTTGTTAATCTAAACGAGAGGACAAACCCCCAGGAAGGCACATTATCGCGTTTGAGCGCTGTGACCGTTCAAACTTTCATAAATTTTTTGGACAACTTTTTCATCATATAAATATTACCTAGCTCGATAGCCGTTTGATGGATCTGCTTCCGCCTCGGCAAGTAGGTTTACCTTGTTAATCTAAACGAGAGGCCAAACTCCCAGCAAGGCACATTAACGCGTTATAGAGATAAATTTTCTCGAGAACCGTTTGATGAATCTGCTTCGCTCTGGGCAAGTTGGTTCATCTTGTTAATCTAAACGAGAGGACAAACCCCCAGGAAGGCACATTATCGCGTTTGAGCGCTGTGACCGTTCAAACTTTCATAAATTTTTTGGACAACTTTTTCATCATATAAATATTACCTAGCTCGATAGCCGTTTGATGGATCTGCTTCCGCCTCGGCAAGTAGGTTCACCTTGTTAATCTAAACGAGAGGCCAAACTCCCAGCAAGGCACATTAACGCGTTATAGAGATAAATTTTCTCGAGAACCGTTTGATGAATCTGCTTCGCTCTGGGCAAGTTGGTTCATCTTGTTAATCTAAACGAGAGGACAAACCCCCAGGAAGGCACATTATCGCGTTTGAGCGCTGTGACCGTTCAAACTTTCATAAATTTTTTGGACAACTTTTTCATCATATAAATATTACCTAGCTCGATAGCCGTTTGATGGATCTGCTTCCGCCTCGGTAAATAGGTTCACCTTGTTAATCTAAACGAGAGGCCAAACTCCCAGCAAGGCACATTAACGCGTTATAGAGATAAATTTTCTCGAGAACCGTTTGATGAATCTGCTTCGCTCTGGGCAAGTTGGTTCATCTTGTTAATCTAAACGAGAGGACAAACCCCAGGAAGGCACATTATCGCGTTTGAGCGCTGTGACCGTTCAAACTTTCATAAATTTTTTGGACAACTTTTTCATCATATAAATATTACCTAGCTCGATAGCCGTTTGATGGATCTGCTTCCGCCTCGGCAAATAGGTTCACCTTGTTAATCTAAACGAGAGGCCAAACTCCCAGCAAGGCACATTAACGCGTTATAGAGATAAATTTTCTCGAGAACCGTTTGATGAATCTGCTTCGCTCTGGGCAAGTTGGTTCATCTTGTTAATCTAAACGAGAGGACAAACCCCCAGGAAGGCACATTATCGCGTTTGAGCGCTGTGACCGTTCAAACTTTCATAAATTTTTGGACAACTTTTTCATCATATAAATATTACCTAGCTCGATAGCCGTTTGATGGATCTGCTTCCTTCCTCGGTAAGTAGGTTCACCTTGTTAATCTAAACGAGAGGCCAAACTCCCAGCAAGGCACATTAACGCGTTATAGAGATAAATTTTCTCGAGAACCGTTTGATGAATCTGCTTCGCTCTGGGCAAGTTGGTTCATCTTGTTAATCTAAACGAGAGGACAAACCCCCAGGAAGGCACATTATCGCGTTTGAGCGCTGTGACCGTTCAAACTTTCATAAATTTTTTGGACAACTTTTTCATCATATAAATATTACCTAGCTCGATAGCCGTTTGATGGATCTGCTTCCGCCTCGGCAAATAGGTTCACCTTGTTAATCTAAACGAGAGGCCAAACTCCCAGCAAGGCACATTAACGCGTTATAGAGATAAATTTTCTCGAGAACCGTTTGATGAATCTGCTTCGCTCTGGGCAAGTTGGTTCATCTTGTTAATCTAAACGAGAGGACAAACCCCCAGGAAGGCACATTATCGCGTTTGAGCGCTGTGACCGTTCAAACTTTCATAAATTTTTTGGACAACTTTTTCATCATATAAATATTACCTAGCTCGATAGCCGTTTGATGGATCTGCTTCCGCCTCGGCAAGTAGGTTTACCTTGTTAATCTAAACGAGAGGCCAAACTCCCAGCAAGGCACATTAACGCGTTATAGAGATAAATTTTCTCGAGAACCGTTTGATGAATCTGCTTCGCTCTGGGCAAGTTGGTTCATCTTGTTAATCTAAACGAGAGGACAAACCCCCAGGAAGGCACATTATCGCGTTTGAGCGCTGTGACCGTTCAAACTTTCATAAATTTTTTGGACAACTTTTTCATCATATAAATATTACCTAGCTCGATAGCCGTTTGATGGATCTGCTTCCGCCTCGGTAAATAGGTTCACCTTGTTAATCTAAACGAGAGGCCAAACTCCCAGCAAGGCACATTAACGCGTTATAGAGATAAATTTTCTCGAGAACCGTTTGATGAATCTGCTTCGCTCTGGGCAAGTTGGTTCATCTTGTTAATCTAAACGAGAGGACAAACCCCCAGGAAGGCACATTATCGCGTTTGAGCGCTGTGACCGTTCAAACTTTCATAAATTTTTTGGACAACTTTTTCATCATATAAATATTACCTAGCTCGATAGCCGTTTGATGGATCTGCTTCCGCCTCGGCAAGTAGGTTTACCTTGTTAATTTAAACGAGAGGCCAAACTCCCAGCAAGGCACATTAACGCGTTATAGAGATAAAGTTTCTCGAGAACCGTTTGATGAATCTGCTTCGCTCTGGGCAAGTTGGTTCATCTTGTTAATCTAAACGAGAGGACAAACCCCCAGGAAGGCACATTATCGCGTTTGAGCGCTGTGACCGTTCAAACTTTCATAAATTTTTTTGGACAACTTTTTCATCATATAAATATTACCTAGCTCGATAGCCGTTTGATGGATCTGCTTCCGCCTCGGCAAATAGGTTTACCTTGTTAATCTAAACGAGAGGACAAACTCCCAGCAAGGCACATTAACGCGTTATAGAGATAAATTTTCTCGAGAACCGTTTGATGAATCTGCTTCGCTCTGGGCAAGTTGGTTCATCTTGTTAATCTAAACGAGAGGACAAACCCCCAGGAAGGCACATTATCGCGTTTGAGCGCTGTGACCGTTCAAACTTTCATAAATTTTTTGACAACTTTTTCATCATATAAATATTACCTAGCTCGATAGCCGTTTGATGGATCTGCTTCCTCCTCGGCAAGTAGGTTTACCTTGTTAATCTAAACGAGAGGCCAAACTCCCAGCAAGGCACATTAACGCGTTATAGAGATAAATTTTCTCGAGAACCGTTTGATGAATCTGCTTCGCTCTGGGCAAGTTGGTTCATCTTGTTAATCTAAACGAGAGGACAAACCCCAGGAAGGCACATTATCGCGTTTGAGCGCTGTGACCGTTCAAACTTTCATAAATTTTTGGACAACTTTTTCATCATATAAATATTACCTAGCTCGATAGCCGTTTGATGGATCTGCTTCCTCCTCGGCAAGTAGGTTCACCTTGTTAATCTAAACGAGAGGCCAAACTCCCAGCAAGGCACATTAACGCGTTATAGAGATAAATTTTCTCGAGAACCGTTTGATGAATCTGCTTCGCCCTGGGCAAGTTGGTTCATCTTGTTAATCTAAACGAGAGGACAAACCCCCAGGAAGGCACATTATCGCGTTTGAGCGCTGTGACCGTTCAAACTTTCATAAATTTTTTGGACAACTTTTTCATCATATAAATATTACCTAGCTCGATAGCCGTTTGATGGATCTGCTTCCTCCTCGGCAAGTAGGTTTACCTTGTTAATCTAAACGAGAGGCCAAACTCCCAGCAAGGCACATTAACGCGTTATAGAGATAAATTTTCTCGAGAACCGTTTGATGAATCTGCTTCGCTCTGGGCAAGTTGGTTCATCTTGTTAATCTAAACGAGAGGACAAACCCCAGGAAGGCACATTATCGCGTTTGAGCGCTGTGACCGTTCAAACTTTCATAAATTTTTTGGACAACTTTTTCATCATATAAATATTACCTAGCTCGATAGCCGTTTGATGGATCTGCTTCCTCCTCGGCAAGTAGGTTCACCTTGTTAATCTAAACGAGAGGCCAAACTCCCAGCAAGGCACATTAACGCGTTATAGAGATAAATTTTCTCGAGAAACGTTTGATGAATCTGCTTGCTCGATAACCGTTTGATGGATCCAGTAATTCTCTTTGCATTCAATCAATTCATCCCTTTTGATGGATGTAGTGCCCAGCTCACCTATTTTTTTTGTTATTTTTTTATTAGCAAATTGGCAACTGGTCTCGCTAGAAATCGGTTCAGGATATACAATCTTCGGCTTAGTTCTCAGCTCAACCCACAATTCATTCTTTTTTACTCCCTTTCATCATTACTCTTAGCTTTTTTATCTTTCTTTTTTTTATCATTCTCGTCTTTTTCGTCTTTCTCGTCCTTTACTCCTCTCTAGCTTTTGGTTTTTCTGCCTTCTCACCATTTCCGTTTTGCTCAACCGTTACCCTTTCTCTCTCCTCCAACGTTTTTTTTTCTGCTGACGCTGTTGCAACTTCAACTGGAATGTGTGGATGATTTCTCTCTTTTACTATAGACCTCTCCAAAATAAAATTTGACGTTTAAAATAAACAATTGCCCACAGGCTTTCACGACCCTCGCAAATTCCCGACATCGTCCCTTCGGCAACCTTTGTACATGACATCACATAACAGCATTCTTGTTTTTTTTTTTGCTTTTATAGAAGGCAATTTTAAACCAACCGAAATCTACGACCATATAATTCCATTACAGATTTCAAATTCCATCTAGTCGACCACCTATCCGATTCTCTGTTTTTTTCATTAATTCCAGTTCATGTTTCCGCTTCCCTTTTTTTTGCTTTTTTTTGTTCCACGTTTTTCCCGTCAGACACTTCCTATCACGCGTGCGACATCAAAGTGTATACCAACCTCTCGATAAAATCGAATTCGTGCTTTTTTTGTAATAGAGAGGGAACCGAAAGAGAAAAAGTGTTCGATACCGATGACATCGCCAGAGACAGTAGTACGTCAACGGCACGCAGATGGAGCCGGCGTAGCCGGTTAGGAAATGGAATTAATTGTTTAAAAGGCTACTGTGATATACGGTAATTAACTTATCGATGCATGATATCGTATTGAACTTTATTGCTATCGAATCTTCGCCCGGTTGCGTAAGAGTGTCATACGTACTATAGCCGATTTTAATTGAGTTAGTGGAGATACCAACCGCTAATAGCACGATAGAAGGTACGTAATTAATAATGGGCGAAGTGACGTCATTCAAAGGTAGACTTATTTAATTATAAATTAAACAACATAATATAATTGTTTAGGCACATTTATTTTCTTCAGAATATAATATTACATCAGTGGTGATAATCGTTTTGCCAAACCTCCACTAAGTGAGTATGTAGAACATCAATGAAATCAATTGTGTGTACATCAATCAATCAAAGAAACACAAAAAACTAATCGCTTAAAGTAGAATTTAAAAGCATAGTTTCATTGCCCGGCTTCTTCCCATAATCGAAACTATTAAACTGGATCAAGATGACCAAGTGTGTAGTAACACCAGCGACAATCTGCAAAACGTCAAAATGAATTTGATTAAATTATCCTAAAATATACGTTCCTCGCTCCCTCCCCCACCCCGACACTCCTCTTAAATTCAATACCGTACATGAAATATATCCTGGGTATTGCTTTCTATGCACGTCCCTTGCACCCTCACCCTGGCCCACCATTTCGAAGTGTTGCTATACTAGCGATCTAACAAGCAAATTCCATACATACCGTGTATAATAGGGTGTAGTCGAGTGGAAATAGACCGCATACGTGGAATTGTAAGCGGTTGTGGTACATTTGCAACGAATACATTTCAATCTGTAAATATTAATGTTAGTTAGTTATTGCTGCGTTGCCAGATCGATGTTGCTGCAGTATTAATTACTATAATATGAATTTGACGTTTGAAATTGGATATTCTATTCAAGTTGACAATAAAGAAGTCAACTTTGTTTAAATTGATTTGGCGCCCAACGTGGGGTCGAACGCATGATGATGATGTTCATGGTTTTGAACACCTTCACTCAAGGTTAGTTCAAATCCAAGTCCAGAAACTTATCCGTTTAGGTACCATCAACTGGGGTAACTTTGGCCCAACCGAAAATATATGTTTGAATTTTTATATCTCCCACAAATTTTGATAAATGTTAGTAGTATGAACTGTAATTTGTAGATGGCACCTCTAGCTAGTAAAACACATGAACTTAGAACTTTCAGAATTTCTCTATAGGCGGCAGTACTGTTTTAAGTGAAGAGGCTTTGTAAAAAATATGTGAAAACTTTTGGAAGATGGAGGACTGTGGCAGATCTTCTAACCGAGACATTCAATAAAATCTGAAGAAAAGAAGGAAGGAGAATTTGTCGTCGTGGAATATGATGGTCGTCGTGGTCCAGGTGATGAAGATGGTCCAACTGTTGATTGTATGATGAAGATGAATAAGGGATGGAAATGACCAGCCAAGAAGGACATGTTAGTGTACAAATAGGGGATTATTTTCAGTTTCAGAGCTTATGTAAATTATGTTTGTTATGAAATAGTTCTGCAATAGTTCTAATTTAGTGTCACAAGAATATCATCTTTACATTACCATTACACCTTAAATTTGAATGTTTCAATATTAAAATATGCACTGTATTAATTAAAATACTATCTGCATATAATTTGAGTGGATTTTATCATCATCAATTCGGTAAATAAGTTATTTTGAGGTTACAATGGACCAAGATGTGTCTGAATGCATTTTTACTATGGACATTGGAACTTGGGCCAATGTTTATCAGGGTAACATTGGGCTAGCATTAAAACGAATTATTAACTCAGATAAAAATAAGGCATATTTGCAATGACTCAGGATTTTTTATTTACTTCATATAGATTCCCTTCATTAAAATAAATTAGTAGGCATATTCTTTACAGAAATTTACTTTTAGAATGGTGAAAAAGTTGTTGGACAATGTTATCCCAGTTGATGATATCGTAAGAAGTATGATTTCAATTTCGAACCAACCTTAGAGATTTATAGAATTTAAAATGGAATAGATCAATTGTTGATACTTTTTTGTCCATTACATCAGTGTATGTACATTAGTGCTTGTTTGAAAGCTTTACAAGTTGGTCAGTGATGAAGGATCTAACACAAATAGATGGGACTTAGTTTACTAAACATATGATAAGCGAAAATTTTCCATTGAGACCATTTGGTGACTTATATTTCGATTGAGACCATTGAGATTTTCGTAGGACTAATGCTGTTTGATGATGGCAAATACTTTTGCCAAACATGTCAAATTTTGATTTTTCATCTAAATTTTCCTTGATTTTATAACCTCTCTTTCTCAAATATCTTGATTTCAATTCTGTCTTCCTGTTTGGGATATAGTGGCTACACTTATCAACATCAAGTCCGGTTCTCTTCTTCAGTGATGAAGATTTCCGGCCATTCAAAGCCAAAGGAAGATCAAACACTGCGAGTTTAATCCGCAAGCATCTTGAAATAGGAACTTCTAGGTATCCTTTTACAACTTCATTTATCTAGGGCTGGCTTCAAAAACATGTTGAAAGATAGAAAGAAAACGAAATCAATAATGCCAAATGACATCCCAGAAAAGGGCGTACTTCTTGTAGAAAGATGACAAACAGAAAGAAACCTACCAGCAGTAGAAAAACAAAAGAAAAAGTTGAAGTCTATTTGAGGTAAAATAGAAGCAGTATGATGGTAATGAAGACCTTCTGATTGGAAGAGTTGGAAACTAGTCAACCCCTCCTGGAGAAAAATCGATCAAATATATTATAGCCTTTTACTACAATTTTAATCATGATCATTTGCTTCTGTTTTTTCATAATTTTTCAAGTTTATCATCATTGGAGTTTCTTGAAACTGATATTTATGAAACTTTTCTTAATTCAAAAATTAAAGTAAACCGTTATCGTGTTTGCATGCCTTCAAATGTATTTGCAATAGATCGCAGCTCCATCAGTGATTCTTTTCATGATCAAAAGCAGGTTGATAAAAAAATCTTCAGCCAGAGTCCGTAACAGATTCGGGCATTAACACGCCGTCATCAATGACGCAAGTTTGATGAACCTGTCGTTCATCAAAAGTAAAAGACATTGAAACTAAACCTGATCTGATCCTTCATTTGATTAGGGAAGGGTGGGCGTATTAAAAAAACAGAAACACCTGTTGGGTAATACAAGTAGTACAACTAACATCCTTACATGCCATAACGAAAGTCTTGTAAAGTAGGAATCTTTCTTTATAACAACGACAAAAATATTGCTTATTTTACGAGAAATTCACATGTCTTACAAAATTGTTATTTGTTAGTGTTGCGTTCAACCGTCAGCTCGTCCAGCTGACCGAAAAATGCAGGAAGAGATTGTCAATTGACAACCTGAACCTACCAGTGTGGCAATAGCCATGGGTTTAAACCGCATAGTAGTGGGACAAGTTTTTTGATTTGTTTGAAAAAGTTTTGGATAAGTTTAAATTTACAGCACATCAAATCTGGAACTGCGACGAGACTGGTATATCGGTTTGTCCCAAAAAATCGTCAAAAATAATAGTTAGCAAAGGCTGAAAACAAGTAGGTATTTGGACGACTAGAATGAATCCGGAGTTGATAAACAATTATTCTGCAGGGGCATGGTCTGTTCACCCAAGTTCACCCAGAGGGTGGATGCAAACAAGAGATCTTCTACTTGTGGTTTAAAAAAATTTGTAGATTTAGTAGGAGCCTTTAAAGAATTACCAATTTTATTGTTGCTGGATGGACACCACACTCATACTAGAAATATAAAGCTAATAGATTATGCAAGAGAACATGGGGTTGTCTTATTAAGTTTTCCACCCCATTGTACTCATCGACTCCAGCCATTTGACGTGAGCTTTATGAAACCTCTAAGTATAAGTTCATGGCTGCGTAATCATCCAGGACGACTGGTAATCATGTTTCAAATAGCCAACCTTTTCGGAAATGCCTTCATGCAATCAATGCCTTTAAAAAGACTGGAATTTGTCCTTGCGATAGAACTTTGTAGCAGCTGAAACAACAAACATAACGGACCTTACAGAACAAACTAATGGACAGACACCACTAAATACTCTTCAAATCTTTAGCTCTTTCAATATGCTCTCTAGACGACATAATGCCTATTCTTCATGTTGGAAACGCAATACCAGTTCAAGTCGAAATTCAAAAAAAAGGAAAAACCACAATCTGACAAGAAGAAATCAATTACAAGGAAATAGAAATAAAGCAGCTCAAGAAGCACAAAAAGGAAGCAAGAAAAATCTGAAGGTAGCAAAAAATGCCGAGAAAAAAACGAAAACAGAAAAACAAGGGAAAAGATGATGAAGAAGATGAAGCACTATGTCTTTACTGTCTTCGAAAGTATTCTAAAGATACCAAAGGAGAAGTATGGATTCAGTGCCCATCATTAGTGGGGTAAAATGGTGTACGTGCTTCTTTTTTTTTCATTCTTCTCTTAAAAGCAAAAATATACTAGTTGAAAGGTCATAAAGACATGAATCTTTAGACAAATATTTATAACAGTTTTGTACAGCCTAAATACAGTGGCAACAACGTCCCCATCTTTACTTCCCTACTTAGATTCATCCGTCCAGATAATTTTTCCAAAAAGTTCTCATCCTCCTGACGTTGAAGATATTAAGCATGTCATACAATTTAAATCTGTCGTCAAGTCTTTACGATTATATCGAAAAGAGGAAATTCTAAGCTTTCAAAATATGTATTATTCAATGCCTAATAACTTATATATAAAAAAACTTACGGTTGTATGAAGTTTAGCATCGTTAGTATTATTTCTAATTTTATGCAAAATCCTAGGACATTTATTGGCCTACAAAAATAAATTAAATTAAACAATACGACACAATCTAAAGAACCTTTATTACCTCATCACAAAGAGCACACGTAGTATGAACCACTACAAGCAAAGCAATCGTATTGGAGAAAGCCCAGGCGGTGAAGACAAAATTATAACTGCTGTTATCGTCACCTAAAGGCTGTTTTAAAATTAATAGCGATTAGAAACAAAGCGGTGACGATTCCTAGGAAAAAGATGTCGTTATCAACAGTAGTAATTGGACGCAGGAGGAGCAGTTTAAAATGGCAGCAATATCAGCTAACTTGATGTGGTAAGATGCTACTGCTCCACGATGAAGAGACTGTCTGAGTGCTCACAAAGAAATTTCCGTTGCTTTTTTTATATCTGGTTGGAGTTCTTTCAATCAAGCTGAAATTAATTTTTATTTGAATTAAAATGTTATAATTTAAAACAGACTCGATTAATTCAGACTCACCAGGTCTGGGTTTATAATTTAATAAGCTAGTTTTTAAATATGAATGGATAGCGACGTATCTGACCCTAATAATCTGGCAGTAAAGACAATATTGAAAAAGTATGAAGCAATTTAATCCAAACGGTACTATAGAGCTCAAATCAGCAGTATTATATAAAAAAGGCTTTTGTCGTTTAGACCAGCTGTATATAAGTCATAATTTATAAATAACATAAATTGATTATAAATGAATGAAGGGATCAAACCCACGTGGTTTTCAGCCACATATCCCAATGATTGATTTTAATATCAAGCTCCAATAGCATTTTATCGATCTCATCAATTCTATTAACGATATGAATGATCTCTTTAGCAAAGACTAATTCTAAAATCATATTGATTAGGGCCAAAACTTTCACTGTGATATTTGCACATAGCATGACTGTTGGAGCTAAACCAGTCGATGTAATCTTCATTTGGAATTTTTAGGTACGCGAACATTACCATATAGAAAAGCAAACCCAATCCATATTTGGTCATCGGTAAAATGTCATTTTATAACACTTCCTGTTGACGCCATAGTTTTTAATTAACTTGAAATAGGCTACACCAGATAAATGGGCCATAATATGGAAGGGTTGTATAAGATCAAGGCATCTTCTACCGGAATATATTTTCTAATCGAATTAAACATTTTATTCGGATGGGAAGTGTCAAGACGTTTCTAATTTGGGAATTGTAGACGCACAGTGTGATATACTTAGTTGCAGGATACGAATTGGTATCGATCAGGAATCGAAACCGAAATGTCATATGGATGTATATCAATTAGAATAATTATGAATAATAAGTTGTTTGTCGACTTATAAATATGACAGTAAACATTCTAAACGTCGATGTTCGATTTTTTGAACGTCTTAATTGATTAGTTTTCCTTCATCGTAATTTTAGTTTGGGAAATAGCTAGATGTCGCAGGGAACCAAATCAGGTGAATACGATGGATGACCGGATTCCAGTCGAACTCGTCGAATTCTGGCTAATCGTTATCGAACTCCGTTGTCGAAGATTCCTTTGCTGCTGAAGTATCTAATCTTTTTGGTCGTCTATCAGAATGTGTGGCACGAAACTCGCACAGCTCTTCTCTTTGTCCAAATCTTCGATCAAAATTTGATGGATTGTGCTTTTTGGGTATCCCAGTTTCCTCTTCGATGAGTCTCATAGACACATAGTGGTCGCTTCGAAGAATTTCTTTGTCTTTCTCGATGTTCTCTACGTACGTCGTTGCTCGATAATTCTCATGATATCGTTCACTCTACAGATATCACCGCGCTAAGAACGTTGATGGAACCAGCCCATCGCATCTGGGACAAACTGTTTAGTGTAGATGAATCCATGGTGCTCTATTTTGGGTGTTATAGTTTAAACCTTAGAGAGAAACAAGCATTCAGAGTTGGATACATTTAATGGCTTAAACCTGTGGGGGTTGTCAACGGTTCTTGATTCAAAATGCAAGGACTTTAGTCTAGGACCAAATATAGTATTCTTTTACAAAATTGTCTAGAAACTGCCCAATAAGCCTTATTGAGGAGACAATTATGAAAGGTAGAAAGAAAGCTTTCAGAAGATCCATCGCCGGAATGATTAGAGTCATACAAGAGAAGGGGGGAAGGAGGAGAGGCAGTTATTGTTGGAAATTTGGTCAGACAAATTTTTAGTTAAGTGGGTGGTGAGGGGACATTTAGACTTTGGCTGCTTCGAGTACAACTCGTCAAAAAAATGAGTTCCTTAAATCGGGGTATTTCTGTTTTGGTGTCGAAGTTACCCCGAATTTAGGGGTAACATCGACACCTAGCATAATTAACATAACAAAATGAAATACATTTTTAATCGTCATCGAAATATACGCTTTATTCAGAACCACCGTTAAAATACCCACAAACCCACTTTACAAGTCACACACTTGCAACTACTCCATTCAAGGACATTCGTATTGTGGGTTGTTGGAGCAGAAATTACCAAATACGTAAAACACATGAAGAACTTGTAGATGGCACCTCTAAGTAAAACACATGAACAGAACTTTCAGAATTTTAAGTGAAGAGGCTTTGTGAAAAATATGTGAAAACTTTTGGAAGATGGCGACATTTTCGACACTTTTATGGAGGACTGTGGCAGATCTTCTAACCGAGACATTCAATAAAATCTGAAGAAGAAGAAGGAAGGAGAATTTGTCGTCGTGGAATATGATGGTCAGAAGGAGGTGTCTTGATGAAATTACCATCAGGTGATGAAGATGGTCCAACTGTTGATTGTATGATGAAGATGAATAAGGGATGGAAATGGGTAGCCAAGAAGGACATGTTAGTGTACAAATAGGGGGATTATTTTCAGTTTCAGAGCTTATGTAAATTATGCTTGTTATGAAATAGTTCTGCAATAGTTCTAATTTAGTGTCACAAGAATATCATCTTTACATTAGCATTACAGCTTAAATTTGAATGTTTCAATATTAAAATATGCACTGTATTAATTAAAATACTATCTGCATATAATTTGAGTGGATTTTATCATCATCAATTCGGTAAATAAGAAGTTATTTTGAGGTTACAATGGACCAAGATGTGTCTGAATGCATTTTTACTATGGACATTGCAACTTGGGCCAATGTTTATCAGGGTAACATTGGGCTAGCATTAAAACAAATTATTAACTCAGATAAAAATAAGGCATATTTGCAATGACTCAGGATTTTTTATTACTTCATATAGATTCCCTTCATTAAAATAAATTAGTAGGCACATTCTTTACAGAAATTTACTTTTAGAATGGTGAAAAAGTTGGCACAATATTATCCCAGTTGATGATATCGTAAGAAGTATGACTTGAATTTCGAACCAACCTTAGAGATTTATACAATTTAAAATGGAATTGATCAATTGTTGATACTTTTTTGTCCATTACATCAGAGTATGTACATTAGTGCTTGTTTGAAAGCTTTACAAGTTGGTCAATGATGAAGGATCTAACACAAATAGATGGGACTAGTGTACTAAACAGGCTGTATGATAAGCGAAAATGTTTTCTTTCTTCTGGAACATTTGGTGAAACATAACCTATATTTCCATTGAGACCATTGAGACTTTCGTAGGACTAAATGCTCATGGGTTGATGATGGCAAATACTAGCCAAACATGATCAAATTTTGATCTTTCATCTTGATATTTTCGATTGATTTTATAACCTCTCTTTCTCTAGATATCTTGATTTCAATTCTGTCTTCCCTGTTTGGGATAGAGTGGCTACACTTATCAATATCAAGTCCGGTTCTCTTCTTCAGCGATGAAGATTTTTCGGCCTTTCAAAGCCAAGGTGGAAGATCCAAACACTGCGAGTTTATTCCATAAGCATCTTGAAATAGAAATTTCTAAGTATCAAGACATAACTTCATTTATCCAGGGGCTGGCTTCAAACAACATGTTAGAAAAGATAGAAAGAAAACGAAATCAATAATTCCAAATGACATCCTAGAAAAAGGTGTACTTCTTGTAGAGAAGATGACAAACAGAAAGAAACCTACCAGCAGTAGAAAAAGTAAAGAAAAAAGTCTATTTGAGGGTAAAATAGAAGCAGTATGATGGTAATGAAGACCTTCTAATTGGAAGAGTTGGAAACTAGTCCAACCCCTCCTGGGAGAAAAATCGATCAAAATATATTATATAGCCTTTTACTACAATTTAATCCTTGATCATTTGCTTCTGTTTTTTCGTAATTTTTAAGTTTATCATCATTGGAGTTTCTTGGAACTCATATTTATGAAACTTTCTTAATTTACAAATTAAAGTAAACCGTTATCGTGTTTGCATGTCTTCAAATTGTATTTGCAGTAGATCGCAGCTCCATCCAGTGATTCTTCTCATGATCAAAAGCAGGTTGATAAAAAAAATCTTCAGTCAGAGTCCGTAACAGATTCAGGCATTAACACGCCGTCATCAATGACGCAAGAGAACCTGTCGTTCATCAAAAAGTAAAAGACATTGAAACTAAACCTGATCTGATCCTTCATTTGATTAGGGGAAGGTGGGCGTATTAAAAAAAAAGAGAAACACCTGTTGGGTAATACGAGTAGTACAACTAACATCCTTACATGCCATAACGAAAGTCTTGTAAAGTAGGAATCTTTCTTTATAACAACGACAAAGATATTGCTTATTTTACGAGAAATTCGCATGTCTTACAAAATTGTTATTTGTTAGTGTTGCGTTCAACCGTCAGCTCGTCAGCTGACCGAAAAATGCAGGAAGAGATTGTCAATTAGACAACCTGAACCTACCAGTGTGGCAATAGCCATGGGTTTTAACCGCATAGTAGTGGGACAATTTTTTGATTTGTTTGAAAAAGTTTTGGATAAGTTTAAATTTACAGCACATCAAATCTGGAACTGCGACGAGACTGGTATATCGGTTGTCCCAAAAACCAAATCGAAAATAATAGCTAGCAAAGGCTAAAAACAAGTAGATATTTGGACGAGCTAGAATGACTCTGGAGTTGATAAGCAATTATTCTGCAGGGGCATGGTCTCTTCACCCAAGTTCACCCAAGAGGGTGGATGCAAACAGAGATCTTCTACTTGTGGTTTAAAAAATTTGTAAATTTAATAGGAGCCTCTAAAGAATCACCAACCTGTCAAACTGTCACAATTATGAAAGAATTTTAGCTGTCACCAATTTTATTGACTGGTCTGATGGTGATTAGACACTGACACCACTCTCATGCTAGAAATATAAAGCTAATAGATTATGCAAGAGAACATGGGGTTGTCCTATTAAATTTTCTGTCCCATTGTACTCATCGACTCCAGCCATTTGACGTGAGCTTTATGAAACCTCTAAGTATAAGTTCATGGCTGCGTAGTCATCCAGGACGACTGGTAATCATGTTTCAAATAGCCAACATTTTCGGAAATACCTTCATTAAAGCTGCTAATATGTCAATCAATGCCTTTTAAAAGACTGGAATTTGGCCTTGCGATAGAACTTTTTCGGAAGCTGGCTTTGTAGCAGCTGAAACAACAAACATAACGGACCTTACAGAACAAACTAATGGACAGACACCACTAAATGCTCTTCAAATCTTTAGCTCTTTCAATATGCTCTCTAGACGACATAATGCCTATTCTTCATGTTGGAAATGCAGTACCAGTTCGATCGAAATTCAAAGAAAGGAAAAACCACAATCTTGACAAGTACTCCAGATAAAGATCAATTACAAGAAGAAATTAGAAATAAAGCAGCTCAAGAAGCACAAAAGGAAGCAAGAAAAATCTGAAGGTAGCAAAAAATGCCGAGAAAAAACGAAAACAGAAAAACAAAGGAAAAAGATGATGAAGAAGATGAAGCACTATGTCTTTACTGTCTTCGAAAGTATTCTAAAGATACCAAAGGAGAAGTATGGATTCAGTGCCCATCACTAGTGGGGTAAAATGATGTACGTGCTTCTTTTTTTTTCATTCTTCTCTTAAAAACAAAAATATACTAGTTGAAAGGTCATAAAGACATGAATCTTTAGACAAATATTTACAACAAGTTTACTGTACAACCCTAATGCAGTGGCTTAAACCTTAACGTCCCCATCTTGCCCCAGCTTCCCCTACTTAGATTCATCCGTCCAGATAATTTTTCCAAAAAGTTCTCATCCTCCTGACGTTGAAGATATTAAGCATGTCATACAAGTTAAATCTGTCGTCAGGGTCTTTACGATTATATCGAAAAAGAGAGGAAATTCTAAGCTTTCAAAATATGTATTATTCAATGCCTAATAACTTATATATAAAAAAAACTTACGGTTGTATGAAGTTTAGCATCGTTAGTATTATTTCTAATTTTATGCAAAATCCTAGGACATTTATTGGCCTACAAAAAAGAAATAAATTAAATTAAACAATACGACACAATCTAAAAGAACCTTTATTACCTCATCACAAAGAGCACACGTAGTATGAACCACTACAAGCAAAGCAATCGTATTGGAGAAAGCCCAGGCGGTGAAGACAAAATTATAACTGCTGTTATCGTCACCTAAAGGCTGTTTAAAATTAATGGCGATTAGAAACAAAGCGGTGACGATTCCTAGGAAAGATGTCGTTATCAACAGTAGTAATTGGACGCAGAAGGCTTGGTTTAAAATGGCGGCAATATCAGCTAACTTGATGTGGTAAGATGCTACTGTGTCCACGATGAAGAGACTGTCTGAGGTGCTCCTGAGAAATTTCCGTTGCTTTTTTATATCTGGTTGTAGTTCTTCCGAAATCCAAACTGAAATTAATTTTTATTTAAATTAAAATGTTATAATTTAAAACAGACTCGATTAATTCAGACTCACCAGGTCTGGGTTTATAATTTAATAAGCTAGTTTTTAAATATGAATGGATAGCGACGTATCTGACCCTAATAATCTGGCAGTAAAGACAATATTGAAAAAGTATGAAGCAATTTAATCCAAACGGCACTATAGAGCTCAAATCAGCCAGTATTATATAAAAAAGGCTTTTGTCGTTTAGACCAGCTGTATATAAGTCATAATTTATAAATAACATAAATTGATTATAAATGAATGAGAGGATCAAAGCCCACGTGGTTTTCAACCACATATCCCAATGATTGATTTTAATATCAAGCTCCAATAGCATTTTATCGATCTCATCAATTCTATTAACGATATGAATGATTTCTTTAGCAAAGACTAATTCTAAAATCATATTGATTAGGGCCAAAACTTTCACTGTGATATTTGCACATAGCGTGACTGTTGGAGCTAAACCAGTCGATGTAATCTTCATTTGGAGATTACCAAAGTACGCGAACATTACCATATAGAAAAGCAAACACAATCCATATTTGGTCATCGAGTAAAATGTCATTTTATAACACTTCCTGTTGACGCCATAGTTTTTAATTAACTTGAAATAGGCTACACCAGATAAATGGGCCATAATATGGAAGGGTTGTATGGAATCGAAGACATCTTCTACCGGAATATATTTTCTAATCGAATTAAACATTTTATTCGGATGGGAAGTGTCAAGACGTTTCTAATTGGGAATTGTAGACGCACAGGTCTATTATAGTTGCAGGATACGAATTGGTATCGATCGGGAATCGAAAAAGGATGTATCAATTAGAATAATTAAGAATAATAAGTTGTTTGTCGATTTATAAATATGACACTAAACATTCTAAACGTCGATGTTCGATTTTTTGAACACGTCTTAATTGATTGGTTTTCCTTCATCGCCAATTTTGGTTTGGGAAATAGCTAGAAATCGCACGGAACCAAATCAGGTGAATACGATGGATGACCGGTTTCCAGTCGAATTTGTCGAATTCTGGCCCACAATCGTTATAGAACTCCGTTGTCAGATTCCTTTGGGACTTGGCTGAAGTATCTAATATTTTTGACGTCTGTCAGAATGTGTGGCACAAACTCGAACTGCTCTTCTGTTTGCCCAAAATTTGATGGATTGTGCTTTTGGGTATCCCAGTTTCCTCTTCGATGAGTCTCATAGACACATAGCGGTCGCTTCGAAGAATTTCTTTGTCTTTCTCGATGTTCTCTACATACGTCGTTGCTCGATAATTCTCATAATATCGTTCACTCACAGATATCACCGCGCTAAGAACGTTGATGGAACCAGCCCCATCGCATCTGGGACAAACTGTTTAGTGTAGATGAATCCATGGTGCTCTATTTTGGGTGTTATAGTTTAAACCTTAGAGAGAAACAAACATTCAGAGTTGGATACATTTAATAGCTTAAACCATATTAGAGGTTGTCAACGGTTCTTGATTCAAAATGCAAGGACTTTAGTCTAGGACCAAATATAGTATTCTTTTGCAAAATTGTCTAGAAACTGCCCAATAAGCCTTATTGAGGAGACAATTATGAAGGTAGAAAGAAAGCTTTCAGAAGATCCATCACCGGAATGGTTAGAGTCATACAAGAGAAGGGGGAAGGAGGAGAGGCAGTTATTGTTGGAAATTTAGGTCGAACAAATTTTTAGTTAAGTGGGTGGTGAGGGAGACATTTAGACTTTGGCTGCTTCAATTACAACTCGTCAAAAATGAGTTCCTTAAATCGGGGTATTTCTGTTTTGGTGTCGAAGTTACCCCGGGTTGGGGGTAACATCGACACCTAGCATAATTAAGCATAACAAAATGAAAATACATTTTTAATCGTCATCGAAATATGCGGCACATTCGTAGCTCGTTTGCTTGGAATCACCGTTAAAATACCCACAAACCCACTTTTTACAAGTCACACACTTGCAACTACTGCATTCAGGACATTCGTATTGGGGGTTGTTGGAGCCGAAATTGCAAATACCGCACATCCATTTTGAACACGAATCGCAACAAATCCAATCTTTTTTTGTCATTATAATGTGAGTATGAACATTTGCATACAGAGCAAAAGGAATCAGAGTCTGTGTCGACTTTTATTTTTTGTCGTGGAAGTCTTGCTGGTCCAGGTTCATCAGGAACAACGGTTTTTTGTTCAGAAGTTTACCACGTTTTGCATTCAAATTTTCGTTGGTTTTCGCGTGGTCGGAGTTGTCTCAACATGAGAAATTTCCGATAAATCAACTTCTATTGCGGATTCCAATTGGGATGGAGTGCTTGTTGAAACTGGCATTCGCATTTGTTGACCTGGTTTGGCTGTTATTTTTTGCGATGCATTGCCTGTTCATCAGAATATCCTCTAGACTGTTTCAGAAAATCTAGTAAACTTGAATCTAGCACCCTCACCGAAGTCGATTCGCTGCCAGGAATTTTTGCGAAAACTCTTTCTGGATCAAAGGAGCTTAACCCTGTTGCCCTGAAGCCAGATTGTAGGTTTGTGGCAGCATTGTCTGTTATATGGACCCATAATCGGTTCAGATAGGTTGGGAACTGTCATTCGCCATTTTCGCTTCATGGGAGCAAAAAAACTCACATCTAAAGGCTGCATCAGATGTGAGAAAAGTGTGACGCAAGGTTATCTCCAATCACAATTTTTCATTCCTCTGGGAAAAACCATTTTTCAAATATTCTCATATCAAACCATCCACTTGGCGTGACCTCATAAACTGTGCCTGGAGGACCTCCTGTTGTCCAATATTCATATAAGTGTTGGGCTTTGTAGACCACCATGAGTGGAAGTAGGACACCCTTAGCTGTTGCGCAAACCATGATACTTACTGATGTCCTGGAGTGCCCTTGAACTCGCCCGACTCTCTTTGTTCCTCTGGGTATCAACACTTTTTTTGCTCCAGGATCATCGGTGATGTTATTGATATGGTTCTGGTAATGTATTTCCCAAGGTGTCTTTAATGTTGTTAAAAAATTCTTCTAGACACGGCAGCTCTCCGACGTTTAATATTGGAAGCCAAACGGGGTGTCAGGTTGTTTCTTGCAAACTAAACCTGGTTCGTTGTTCTTCCATCCCGGAACGTCCCTTCCTTGCTTCGTCACAAACTTGACGGAACCTACAACTTGACGGATATCCTGGTGTGTCATGAGGAAGTCACTGACTACACCAAGAGCTTTTGCTATTAGCTGTTCATCATCGGCAGTCATCATACATGGACGACCCGGTTTCAAAGGATGAGTTTCACGAATTTTATCAATCAAAGTCGTTCTTGAAACCTTCAACTTTTGACTTGCTCCAAATTTGGGCATGCCCTTCTTTACAGCTTCAATGGCTTTCTCCATGTTCTCCTTTTCGTAGTTGAGGTAAGGTATACCTCCCAGTTTTTTTGACATAGGTGGGTGGCATCTTCAAAACTTACCTCGGTAGGAAGTAGGTAGTATAAGAGAAAAGCCAATTTTTATTCAAAAAACATGCACCATAATATGCATGACAAAGTTACCCCAATTTACGGTTCTTTAAGATACGAATCGATAGCCGTAAATATCAGCTTGATCTCGAAAGAAATCGGTCGTACCTAAGAGCGTACAAACTGTAGAAAACTTCAGTACTTCAGTAATGGCTCCAAAATATCAAACGATATCTCCGAAAATCTTTCTCTACTTGAGTCATTTTTAAGGGATTCATGATTCTATGAAAATTGTATTATTTATTAATATGACTTTGAAATAATTTTATAAAAATGTTGTCCAAAATGGTTTAGAAAATGAGATCCAACAGCTCTGGTGTAGGCAATTGATGTTTTTGGTCTACTGCATTTTAATGGCGTTTGATGATAATTAATCATCAAAAAAATCTAGCTAAACTTACCAGCTTTATCCCCCTTATAATATTTCAAGACACTTTTTAAATAAGTATGAATAGCAGAGTATCTAACTTCTATAATTCGACAATATAAACCGTATTGGTGCAAGACAGCTCCATTAATTGCAAGCGGTGCAGTACTCGATAAACTAGCAGGTATCAGAACAAAATATCCCATTCTAGAGGCTAACGGCCGATATGCTGTATAAGATTGATAGAACAAGTAACACAAAGTTATACTCCCTATAACAACGCCTAGCATGCATTGCACCCATACCTTCCTAAAATTCAAGCTTTAAATGATGTAAGAGATTCAATCCTTAACATACCAATGTTTGACGTTTATACCAAGCTCCAAAAGAGTCTTATCAATTCGATCGATTTCGTTAATAATATAAACAATTTTCTTGTACATGATTCCACCCAAAATTAAATTCGTTAAAGCTAAAACTTTCACAGCTATGCTGCCGTAGAGTAATACGTAGAAAACTGGATCGGATCTTGGGAAATATATCTGGATTCGAATGAAGATTAAAAATATTCCAGAATACACTGTGATCCCTAATAGATATCGGATAACCGGTAAAAGTGTCACTTTATATATCTTTCTACCGTTTTCCAAATTATAAATTTTGTAATATAACATTCCGACTAAATGTGCGATGATGTAGAACGGTTGGATTGATTGGAAAACATCTTTGATTCGTATTTTTTCAACCATAATAAATTCTCTGGGTCAAATATTGCGTAGTATGAAGTATTAGGTGGAAATATGAATCTTATTTAATGAAAATTATATGTTCGACTTACATAATATATGTATATAGGTGGGAAAATTGATTAACATTATCACATTACCACTTACAATGATTACAATTGGGGTGTAATTTATTAATGTGTGAATATTAAATAGGTGAAAATAAATATACATATTGCAATTTGATCGTTACTTTAACGATGATATTGTTCATTGTTGAAGTGCTCTTTTATTGATTAAGGACTAGAGTTCTTTTAAACCTGTATTGTGTTTAATGTATGCGAAGAAAAAATCTCCTCTTTAGTAATTTAACTGTCAATTCAGATCAAGTGAAGTGAATGATTCCATTAACAATCTATATCGATCTATATTGAATTTGGGAGAATCTTGCCTCATTGCCTGTTTAGCCATCACACGACGATAGAGACGATCCTCGAGCTCCCTCCGCTGCAGCTCGTGTGGTAATCGGAGGCAGCCCTAGAAAGCTACAGAGCACAATGTAGTGGGTGCGGTGCAAACTGCTCGCAGGTAAATGGAACAGTGGAAATCTTATCTGACAGGCAGGCTGCCTTAACAGCACTACAGACTGTCAGGTTTTGATTCCGAAACCACTCGTATAGGTCCAGAACCGATGTTTGGGAGTTCCTACGGCAGCATCAAATAACTCGTTGCTAGGTATTGCTCCTACTGGAATGTATTTGCCGGCATGAGGCACTGTAAAACTTTTGGGATTCGTCCGTATGAGAAAATGAGCAGGGACAAGCTAAAGTTACTCACGGTAATCTTAAACATATACATGGTATTGTCTCCCCTTTGTAGAAATTGTGAGTGTGCGGAGGAAACTCTAGTCCATCTTCTTGCCGACTGTTTAACAGTGGACAGAGAGAGGCGGACTAAAACGGCAAGGGGGACACAATAAGTCTCTCCTATGGCCGAGCATGCCTTTATGGTTGTCCCGACCGTGGTCAACTGCACGGGGAAAAACGGGAGAACCTATAGGCCGACAACAATAGTTCGGCCGTCGCCTATTGAAACTGATAACTCTGGTGGCAACGTGTATTGACCAACAGCCTTAGCGAGCACAAAAGACAGTGAGAGAAATGTATTTATAATGCGAAATCGCGGTTACTTCGATTTCCACTTGTTACGGTGGAGGGTGGTAGTAGCAAAAAGTAGAGTTACAAAGTTTAAAAATAATTTCGTATTTCAAATCTTCACGTAGCTAATTCCGGAGTACCTCAGGGGTCTACTCTAGGTCCTCTAATGTCTCTGTTATTTATCAATGTTACCTATTTCATTGTTGTAATGATGATGTAAAATTGTTAGTAGGTAGTTGGAGATTGCTTCACTAGAGAATAATTTGTACGTTCTACTGGGATCTATTGATCTATTGTGCCCCCCTTGCACCAGCCGTAATTTGCTGCAGTTAGTCAAGCTTGTTAAGAGCTTTAATAAACTGCAATAGCTATGATGGTTTTGCTTCTTCATTTATGACGTCTGTGCTAAGTTGGTTGGCATGCATTTCCGTGATGATGGTGCGGTTAGATGTTAGGCGTTCCGGATTCTTCTATAATGTAAGCCAAAGATGGCTACAAGTTCCAATTGTTCAAGACAATGCGCGATTTCAGAGATAAGACAACCAAATTTCAATTCATTCGTTGCAAGTGTAACTTCTTCGAGCTAAACCACCCCCTATATAATGCCAATTTAGTTTCATCCCTTTGAAACACGACCAAAAAGCACCATCAAGATCTGTATCTATATTTTGGCTGCTCTAGCACACGTTCTTAATCATTATTTGACCGATGTTGGGATGTTTTTTAATGAATGTTGACAACGCTGTGTATTTCTACCTCCGCCAAAACCAACGGGGTTAACTATTGAACTTTCTGTTGCCTTACAAATTTTTATTTCATATCAAGATGAAATTTTCTGGTTGCTGAAGCAAAGCGTAGCAATTGGGTAGAAACATTTTATTTCTTAATTGGACTATTTAAATTCGATATTACCAAAATAAATATGTAGCCATAGCTGTCGTTCCATGCCTGAAAAATGGAAGCCTATTTCCAACATTTTGAAGATTGTTGCTCAGATATTTTCTAACCAATAAACGATTCATTCAAAATTCTCTTGCTATATTCATGACATCTGGTCGTTGTCGAAGTGGTACCCAAAATTTAGGATCCACAAATACAAAGCTGGAATCTAGCACCTTCAAATATTTATGCAAACAAATTCCTTTTTTCCAGGGGAAAAAACACAAAATAATACAGCAGGAGAAAAACTAGAAAAAATTAAATCTTTTTTGAAACTATCTTTGACCATAAATCATCCTACACAATAAAGTAGCCAAAACTAAATTCTCAAGGTTTCAAGTAGCTCAAAATTTTTGCGATTTTTGACATCAATTCTTCTATAATGTAAGCCAAAGATTACGGCAAGTACCAATTTTTCCCACCTCCGATATAGTCCCAATCTAGTTTCATCGCTTTAAAAACCACCAAAAAGCACCAGCAAGACGGTATCTGATTTGAAAACTAGTAGAAACCATTCTATTCTAGGCTTTTTGTTTCAATTTCAAATAAAAACTCGTTTCTACAGTTGATTCTGTACATAGAATTTTGTACAATTTGAAGGTTTTTCCAATATATTTCATCAGTATGACACTTCAGAATTTACTTGCTTAAAGTAGATTGAGATTTAGAGTTAGTTGAGGGTGGTATTGCACTGTGACGTATTGATATATTGTGCCTCCTTGCATGAGCTGTAAGCTGCATCCAATCCAAGAGCTTTAATAAGCTGCAATAACTGTAATATAATTTCAGAGTTTCGTCTATGACGTTTTTGCTGAGGTAACGGGTCGATGGCCGCAGTGGTTAGGCGGCTGACTATCGTTGTGAGAGGACGATAGGCGCCGGGGTTCAATTCTCTGGAGGGACGGTGACATTTTTTCAGAGAGTTTAATCCCGGATCGACTTGCCATTCGCTGTTGGGAGCAAAGTGATTAACAGCGCGACATCATAAAAGGCGATATGGTGCTGTCACAAAGCCAATTGAACACAACTTACACACACAAAAACTATACCGCGAGAGTTGTAGTGATAGCCAGACAAGTGATACAGCTTACGGAGTCACTGCAACTAAGCACCCACCACACATTAAAAAAATTACTTTAGCACTAGACTAGAAATTGGTTCGGGTTTCCGTGATAGCAGTGCTGTTAGGTGACCTATCCTTATCATGTGTTCCCCAAGATGAAGCAAACCTGTGATGATACGTAGTTTGTTTCTACTTAGTTTCAGCGAGGTCTTCCTTGTTAAGAGGTTAACTTCGTCGTTGCCTCTGGATCCAGTGTGTTTTCGTACACAGCATAGTCCAACTCGGTTTTCTTTGGAAAGGTTGTTCAATGTTTGCCATTTAGGCACTCCCAGACTAATTTCGAGTTGATAATTGTGTGTTAAATGAAATGAAGTGTTTTACCCCATTCATTTGTTATTAAAAATTGTGCTCCAGTGAGTTTATAAAACATCACATGTTTTATAAAAAAAAAACCTGAAGAAGTTTATCATTTAGACCCGTATAAACGCCAAATTTTGTCTGAAACATGTTTTTAAATTCATATTAGATTTAATTACAATTTCTAGAAAAGATTAATATTTTAAAATTTCACACAGATTCGTTTAACTAACATCAAAAACCCTTTCCCTAACACGTGGACATATCAACTTAATAAATTGCCACCAACTGCTGCGAAAATTAAATTAAACCTGTACGTAGATGTCGCAAGTGTCGTTAATATATGTAATCAAATTTTTAATTTAATATAAAAATATAATGCAACCCGATTTTTCAACCCGAATTTACACACATATATGTATGTGTATGTGAAAATGTATTGCTGCTTAATCGGTCTATAGCATACTACATATACGTTGAATACTAGGTACATATGTTGTTCGCGAAATCGATACTGTAATCCGGCTAATTGATGTGCGTAGTTTGATTAGAGAGGAATTAATTCCGTAACACATTTCAAAATTACACAGAACAACAAATTTTCAATTTTATTATTTTTCTTTATGAATTATATAAAAACTTATTTTAATAATAATAATAATAATAATAATAAATATTTCAATTTTATTATTTTTTTATCTTTTGAATTATATAAAAACTTATTTTAATAATAATAATAATAATAATAATAAAGTATTTCTTTTCACTTTTCTTTTATGTTAGGATGAAGAACATTCCGAAATTAAAGTCCAACAGTAATCAGTAAGCGTCTCACTATTTTACTTGCCCTTACAGTGTGGAATAGTGGAAATATCCTGAAGAAATCTTTCCTTATGCTCGTCACTGACATCGCCAAGATTCGGGGGAAAGAAGTTCAGGTGCGAATGCAAGAAATGTATTTTAAGACTCATATCACAGCCTAATGCACGGTAGCTTCCAAGAAGTTCACTAACAATTTCCTCGTAATCTTCAGATTTTTTATTTCCTAAGAAATTCTTTGTCACACTTTCAAATACATCCCAAGCAGTCCGTTCGAAATCGCTCAAGAGTACGTCAAATTCTCGATCCTGTTGTAACAGATTAATCTGGGCTCCTATAAAAATCCCCTCTTTAAGTTTTGCCTCAGATATATTAGGAAATTTTTGCTTAAGGTATCGAAATCCTGGTCCCTCTTTATCCAATGCTTTGACGAAATTCTTCATCAGACCTAATTTTATGCCTAATAGCGGTGAAAGTATTTTATGAGGCTTCACCAACGAATTATGGACTACGTTCTTTTCTCCAGGAGTATATTGTATTCTGGTTGGACATTGCTTAACAGTATAGTGCAAATTTCTCGCTCGACTATCCCATTCACAAAGGAAACAGCAATACTTTGTGAATCCAAGTTGTAGACCAAGTAGAATTGCAAGTACTTTGAGATCAGCACTGATGTACCATTTACAGGTTTTGTAATTGATTTTATCAAGGAGATATGTCATATTATCATATGTTTGCTTCATGTGCACGGCATGACCAACAGGAATCGAGGGGTAGATGTTTCCTATATGTAGAAGGACAGCTTTCAAACTCAATTTAGAAGCATGTATAAAAAGACGGCATTATTCCGGTTGGTATTTGTAACCTAATTCTCGCATTAAACCGTCAACATTTTTCCAAAATGAAAGACCTTCTTCAGTTGAAAAATACTGTGGCAGTTCTTTCTGGCGATTTCAATATACAGAAATACGCGTACCCGGAGCTAACAACTTCCATCCTTGCTGTCTTGATCCTAATATTTCTGCCTGAGTTTTTGATAAATTGAGATCTCGAACTAGGTCATTTATTTCCAATTGATTTATTAAATGAGGCGTGTCCTCTTGAGATGGCAAATATTCTTCATCTGTGTCCAATAACTCTGAAATGTATTCTTCTATCTCGGTTCCAATATGTTCTTGGTTCGAAACATCCATAGGACTTGGTACTGCCAAAGCTTCCGAATGAGGAACTGGACGAGTGGCAAAAGGTAAATTAGGTTAGGTAATTTTATCCTTATTTTTACTGGAAAACCCGAAGGTCTTTCTATTGTAAAAGTAGCATAGTCTGTCGAATGATCCTTTTGTTCTCGCCAAATTATAGGCCTACCAAATGGCATATCTATGCTCTTAGGTTTTATCCAGCTCCTCAAAGTAACAGCACATCGTGCACAGACATTGTGAGAGGTCCACAACTTGACTTGATTTGTAATTTTTAATTTAAAATAAAGGTTATAGGATTTTTCTATTAAGCGTGTAATATTTCGTCTATGATGTTGAACGGTGAATTCTCCACATACATAAGAAAAACTGTTAGCATGATAATAACTTTAGTTTCTTTTAACTTACTCATAAAAAAATATGTTTAGACATACAGTATACATTTAATACATACAGGGTCCGGCAACGAAGCGGGGACGGAAGATTACACGCTTATTTGAAAGTTTGTCAAATATTTAGTCATCGGATATTCTTCCGCACCATCAAGTGCACGTTTTAAAAATATTTTGTTTTATACAGGGTGTTCCAGATGTAAATGCCAGACTAAAGTTGCATTTTTTTTAATGGAACACCCTGTATATTAATAGAGAAAATGATCCGCGCTTGAAAGCTGGTTACAACGATATAATGTTGTATAGACCTAAAGTTGATAGTTTCTGTGTAAACAATGATTTTAGTTGATAAATTGATACATTTTAGTAGGCTATTCTGCATAGGGAAGAACCAAAGATTCGAAACCAACAGAGTAGAATTTTTTTACTAGTATGGACTGTCGTTACTATGTGAAATAATTTCTGCAACTGCTCGCTTTATACAGGGTGTTCACAATTTTGCAAAATCGAAGAAATCTCGAAATTTTTAAATGGAACACCCTGTATATTTTTTGCTCATTGGAAAGCCTTTTACTACGCTTTCTATTGATACCTCATTTGATACATCTAGGATAGATCATTTTCTAATTATTTCTTTTTAAAGTTGAATTAATGAGAAATGCTTGTATTTATTATTATACAGGGTTGTCACCTAAGCGCGCGCTGGTCTATAGCTCCTATACTAATGATGTTAGGAATTTCGTTCATATACTAATCTATACTACTTGCAAGACTCTATTTCAGGAAAATATTTTTAAGTATATAAGGTGACCCAAATAAGTGTGAAGATATGGAAGTATTTTTTTTTTAATGACACCCCTTGTATTGTGTTGCACATTTCAGTTCATCTCAATGCACTTTATCAATTCCCAAAAAAAATATTTCATTACTCCTGGTATTTCCGGAGAAATAAATTAAAAGTCGTTAAAATGAAATTTTACGCACTAAAAATAGAAAATAAAAAAAAAAACATAGGAGCAATTTTTTGACTCACGATTTAGTATGGAGTGAGTCGAGAAAGGTCTAAGGTTACTCTCACCTTGTTTACATTTCGTAAATTTTCTACAGGGTTACCAAAATTATGGTCGAACAATGACATATTTCAAACTAATTTTTCTCACTTTTTTTCAAATGGAACACCCTGTATATTTTTTCACCACTTGATGCAGAATTAAAAAACAAATATTTTTTGTAAGTACAACTGTATTTAAATTCTCGACGGTTTTCTAGATATTTATGGAAAACCATTTATTTGGTTTTCCACGGTAAATTTGTATTAACATTTAACTATGAATAACATTAGAGAATTTTACACATGATTAAATTAAGTATTCAAACAATCTACCATTTTCTTGTAAACACTGATTTAACCTGTTTTTAAAGACCTATTGGTATTTTGTAACATTAAAAGAGTAACTGTATCAAAGGCTTCTCTTATTCTTTCCCGCATGTTTTCTGGTGTAGTTGGTGGTATACGGTAGACCAGATCTTTAACATACCCCCACAGGAAAAAATCAGCTTTGGTCAGATCTGGTGACCTTGCGGGCTATGGAACAGGTCCTTGTCTTCCAATCCAGCGACCTGGAAACTTCTCATTCAAAGTATGTCGAACTTGAATACTGAAATGAGCAGGCGCCCCGTTTAACTGGAACCACATTCTTCTTAACAGCCCTAATGGTATATTCTCTAGAAGGTTATCAAGGTCTTCGTCCAAAAATCTTTGAAAAATATCACCATTGAGATGTCCATCAAAGAAATGGGGTCCTATAATATGGTCTCCAATTATACCTCCCCAGACGTTTACATTCCACCTGTGTTACCGGTCAACTGCCCTCTTAAAATTTGGATTCACATTGGCGTAATAATGTAGATTATGCCTGTTCACATGACCATTATTATGGAAAGTTGCTTCATCGGTAAACAATACAGTATTAAAAAACCGTACATCTTCTTGAATTCGAGCGAGACCCCAATTACAAAAATTTATCCTGTTTTCGAAATCTTGCCCTAGAAGTGCTTGACTCAGTTGTACGTGATATGGATGGAAATGATGCTTCTTCAAAATCTTTTTAACTGAAGTTTGACCTATGTGCAGCAAATCACTAATGTCGGCTGTACTCCTATGTGGATTTTCAACAACACTTGCAATAATGTTAAATTTGTTTTCATCATTTAATATGGGCTTTACTCTGTCATGTTTTCATATTTAACTGTCCCAATCCTGTTAAATCGATCCATCAATCTTTGAAATGCTCTTTCATCTGGGTGCCTTCTATCAGGAAACCTCTCGCCGTACCCTCTGGATGCTAGAAGACAATTCTTTAAACATTCTCCGAGAATGTAAATCATATCAGTTGATTCTTGGATCGTATAGTTCATTTTTATTAAGAAAGAAAGATAATATGTGCAAGATGTCGCCGAGTGTCAGAATAATACGACAATAATTAATAACATTGTCATACCAACGAGTAATTTTTTTTTCCATAACCGATTTGATCTATTAACAAAAATTTACCGTGGAAAACCAAATAAATGGTTTTCCATAAATATCTAGAAAACCGTCGAGAATTTAAATACAGTTGTACTTACAAAAAATATTTGTTTTTTAATTCTGCATCAAGTGGTGAAAAAATATACAGGGTGTTCCATTTGAAAAAGTGAGAAAAATTAGTTTGAAATATGTCATTGTTCGACCATAATTTTAGTAACCCTGTAGAAAATTTACGAAATGTAAACAAGGTGAGAGTAACCTTAGACCTTTCTCGACTCACTCCATACTAAATCGTGAGTCAAAAAATTGCTCCTACGTTTTCTTTTATTTTCTATTTTTAGTGCGTAAAATTTCATTTTAATGACTTTTGATTTATTTCTCCGGAAATACCAGGAGTAATGAAATAATTTTTGGGAATTTATAAAGTGCATTGAGATGAACTGAAATATGCAACACAATACAAGGGGTGTCATTTAAAGAAAATTACTTCCATATCTTCACACTTATTTGGGTCACCTTATATACTTAAAAATATTTTCCTGAAATAGAGTCTTGCAAGTAGTATAGATTAGTATATGAACGAAATTCCTAACATCATTAGTATAGGAGCTATAGACCAGCGCGCGCTTAGGTGACAACCCTGTATATAACGACAGTCCATACTAGTAAAACATATTCTACTCTGTTGGTTTCGAATCTTTTATTTTTCCCTATGCAGAATAGCCTACTGAAATGTATCAATTTATCAGGTAAAATCATTGTTTACACAGAAACTATCAACTTTAGACCTATACAACATTATATCGTTGTAACCAGCTTTCAAGCGCGGATCATTTTCTCTATTAATATACACGGTGTTCTATTTAAAAAAATGCAACTTTAGTCTGGCATTTCCATCTGGAACACGCTGTATAAAACAAAATATATTTAAAACGTGCACTTGATGGTGCAGAAGAATATCTGATGACTAAATATTTGACAAACTTTCAAATAAGCGTGTAATCTTCCGTCCGTTGCCGGACCTGTATATGTATAAAAAAACATTTCACAGAAACCTGACGTGATAGCCAATTTTTGAAGAAAAAGTCTATAACGTACGCGCATCAGAGTGTAAGAAAAAAATTAAAAAAAAATAATTTTTAAAATGTAGATGAATATGTTAACTTACCATTAGTTCGAATACCCCCATTTCGTCCGAGCACAGATATTAGATACCGATTCAAAGCTTCGTATCTATTCCTAATAGTCATCGCGTAATTGCTGTATTGGTACTGGACAACCATATTGGTCAAATTCGGCATAAGACTTACGACATGCTTGATAATCGCGTAATAGACGATATCATCACACATATCCCGATTCACAACGTTACTAACCATTAAAAACAAGGAGAAAAAGCAACAGATAAATACAGAACCAGCTGAAGCATACCAGATGCGCCAATCGATTATTGAAACGTTCAATTTTTTAAATTCCATATCAATATCGTTAATTCTATTCAAAATCGATATAATTTTATTTCTGAAGATGATCCCGATAACGGTACTACCAGTCGATAAGATAGCAGAAGAGTACGTTTCGATATCGAGGATAACTTGGGAAAATGGACGTTTAAAAAAATTCATCCCAACCTCGTTGGTTATCTCCATATATGTTAAGAAAATTATAATTGTAGTTTGAATGATTTCCCTTGTTAACACTGTAAGAGCCGGCGTATACATTCTTCTATCCAAACCGCGTATAATTTTAAAATTGATTAAACCAAGAATACGACAGAAGATATAGAGTGGTTGGACACAATCAAACACATCGGAAATATTTGGTTTAAATCGGTTGAAAAATTTGTTAGACATATTTAAGCGAACCTGGGATATCCACATTAGTTGACGACTGTTTTATTAATGACGTTGATAGGAAATGTGTTGTTATTGTTATTAGGAGTTATTGTCGATATAATTTGTAATATTACTTTGTGTTTATTAACCAAACTAACGTAATTTATCTAAGTAATAGTGTATAAATATAAGTAGATGAAATAATGTTAAAACAAAACTTACCATTTCTCTTGTATAGAATAGATTTTAAATAAGTATTCAAGGCTTTGAATCTGGTACTAATAACGATAGCATATATTCCATATTGAGAGATTACCATACGATTAAATAAATCTGTGAGATATCCAAAGATATTCTGCAATAATTGCCACCAAGTTAAATACCCATAAACCGCAGCAATTGTAAAAATAATTGTAATTAATATAGTACTACCAACTGCAAGTACAGCAGAAATAATAGCCCAACACCAAGTTTTACTAAAAATTAATCATCCTTAACCTTCCATTTAAATAAGATTTTATTATATACCAATGATAAACTTTGAGATCCATTTCTTTAAATTCCAAATCTATCTTCTCGATGCGATTCATAATAGAGATGATTTTGCCTGTGAATACCATTCCTAATATGCCGTTTACGATAATCATTGTGCTTGTCGCCGTGTTATAAATTATTCCAATCCAGGACAGCACATCCGTGAACAATTCTCCAACAGTGATCATATTAATATAAGAATCCAGTGCCATATAAGAATATGCTAAGAATTGGATAACAGTTCTAGCAATAGCAATCTTATCTACTGCATACTGTCTTTGAATCCCGACCAATTTATAACTTGATAATCCAATTAGTTTGAGACATATATATAAAGGGTGGAGAGAATCGTGTAAATTTTTATCCTAGACGAAATTTTCTTAAAAATTATGTCAAACATTCTTATATTAAAATGAGACGTTGCACTATTAGATACGTCCTATGAACAGTGAAGAATTACATTCCCTGCATATATAATCATGTGATGATTATCTAACTACTAACTTCAAATTCATTAAGATAATTGTGTTTGTCTTCATATTGATTAGAAAGGATGATCAGCAATTCAAAATAAAATAAATAAAATTCTTGAATACGAAGTAAACAAATTCTAATAATTAGAGCTGGAAATACAAACAAAATTCTCCGGCAGTGATAATAGTAACATAAGCATCCAGTTCTATCTAATAATATATTAAGATTTGGATAATAGTTCTAGCAATAGAAATCTTATCTACTGCATATGATTCGTGGACATTTTCAATTTTCAGTTGAAATTTTTCATGAATCACTTCATAAGAATTTGTAGCAGTATTTCAATGGATGATTTCAATGAGATTGAATTATCGAAGGCCTCAAAGGAAGAATATATTAAATATTGAAAGAACTTACCATTGCTTCTAAAATTTGTCTCGTACAAAGTAGATTTTAAATAAGTATTCAAGGCCTGGTATCTGCTACTAATAATTGCGGCGTATGTTCCATATTGAGAAAACACTAAACGATTATATAAGTTTATCAAATATCCTAAGATACTCTGCAATAATTGCCACCAACTGATATATTCATAAACCGCAAGAAATGTACAAACAATTGTAATTAATATTGTACTACCAGCTGCAAGTATAGCACAAATAATAGCCCAACACCATGTTTTACTAAAAATTAATCATTTTTAACCTCCCATTTAAATGAGATTTTATCATACCAATGATTAACTTTGAGATCCATTTCTTTAAATTCCAAATCAATCTTCTCGATTTCATTCAAAATAATAATGACTTTTCCTGTAAATACTATTCCTAATATGCTATTTAGGATAATCATTGTCACACACGACGTGTTATAAAACGTTGTGAACCAGGACAGAGCATTGTTCGAAAATTCTCCGGCAGTGATAATAGTAACATAAGCATCCAGCTCTATATAATAATATATTAAGATTTGGATAATAGTTCTAGCAATAGCAATCTTATCTACTGCATAGTGTCTTTGAATCCTAACCACTTTATAACTGGATAATCCGATTAATTTGAGACATATATAGAATGGGTACAGAGAATCGTGTAAAGTTTTTATTCGAAACGAAATTTTCTTAAAAATTACATCAAACATTTTCTGTTAAAATAAGAATTTGGTCTATTAGATACGTTGTGTGAACACTGAAGAATTACAGTCGTTGTACATATATAATCAGAGATGATTATCTAACTTCAATTACATTAAGATAATTATGATTATCTTCATATTAATCAAGAGAAAAAATAAACACCTCAGCATGGAAATACATAAAATTCGTGAATACGAAGTAAACAAATTCTAATAATTAGGGCTGGAAATATAAATAAAATTTAAGAATATATTTTTTTGGTTCTTCTTAAATCGTACAGTATAGAGCTGTCAAGCTATTTTCTAAAATACCATTTAGTTGAGAAGAATCTGTTAGTGGTTTGATAAATAATAATAATGTTTTTACTACAAGATTTAATTCTTCCGTAATGTTAAACAATAATGCAGCAACGAAATAGATCACGAAAGTGTGCGAAAGTTTTGCCACTTTCAGGTTAGACTTTTCTAATTTGTTCGTAAAGTTTGACTCGTTACTGTAGAAGGTAATAGCTATTGTGAGTTAATCATGGATTCCATAAGAAGACCATGGAATCAGTTGTTAACTACACCATTATTGATGCATCATTATCGAGTTGAACTTATAATTTATTTATAATTTATTTAAACATAAAGAACTAAAAATATTTAATTGAGAATTGTTTAAATCAAACTTACCATTACTTCTAAAATAACTATTAATTGTACAAAACAGATTTTAAATAAGCGTTTAATGCCTTGTATCTGCTGTTAATAACGTTGATGTATAAACAATATTGGCAAATTGCCGCATAATTTAATAACTGCATCATACATTCTGTCATAATCTGCACGGATATCCAAAAGGTGAGATTTCCATGCATTGCTAAAGTACCCAAAGTAATCACGAGAGTCAATACGAGAATAATTAGAAGTATAAGACACAGAATTGACCAGCACCAAATTTTACTAAAACGAGTAATTTTTATGAACCTATTTAAAAGATTTATAACCGTAAAGAATACCAATAATTAATTTCCATTCCCAATACTGGCAATTCCAGATCGATCTTGTAAATTTGATTCAAGATAGAGATGAATTTTCCTGTAAATAGGGTTCCCAAACCACTATTTACGATCATCATTAAATATGATGCCATTGAAGAACCTACTTCTGCCCTAATTTCCAGTTTAAATATTAAAAGTTGATTCTTGAAAAAATCAGCAGTTTCATCGATTATAAGTATATAAATAAGGAAAAATTGCATAATCGATCTAGTCATTGTCACCTTATCGATCATATACTGCCCTGCTTTGTTATTGCGTAATTTAAAACTTGATAGTCCAATTATAGAAAGACATATATACAATGGATATAAAGACTTATACAGATTATTTATTCTTGTCACGTATTTATTCTATCACGTCTAACGAACTGAAAGAGCCTATTAGTAATTTGAAGGCAGGGAAAGCACCGGGGATGGACGGAATTCCCATGGAAGCCATAAAGGAAACAGAAAGAACAAACGGAAAATGGCTCCTGGAAGTGGTAAACCAACTTCTGAAAACGCAAAAATTTCCACTGGAATGGAAGGTGGCCAAAATTGTACTAATTCCAAAGGAGAGTAAATCAGGACAGCCGAACTCATACAGACCAATCTGCATACTAAACGCCCTGAGCAAGTTGTACGAAGCTATGATACGGAGAGTGGACGACGAGGTACAAAAGAAAGGAAGTCTAGCAAAATACCAATTTGGGTTTAGGAAGGGACGGTCAGTATTGCAAGCACTCGGTATAATCAAAAAGATATCGCAGGAGACTGAAAAGAAATGGAATGTATTAATAACGCTTGATGTTCAGAATGCGTAAAGAATACCAGTAATTAATTTCTATACAATGGATATCTTTTTCGAAATTGCATTGTTGTGCAATTTTGAATAAGGTGGTCTTTTGTTATGTTTTTTCATGACCTAACATTTACAAGTAGAATAGATTAAATGTTATTATTATTTATTATTTTGGGGAGTGTATATTTTTAAATAAAAATTTAAATCTATTGATTATATTAGAAGACTTACCGTTGCGCTTAGGTTTCTGATCGCACAAAATAGACTTTAAATAACTATTCAAAGCCTTGTATCTGTTAGTAATAATACCAGCATATATACCATATTGACAAACTACCAGATAATATAACAATTCCATCATATATTCCACTATAGCCTCTAGCATGAACAAAAAGGTTAAGTGTTCATCTAATACATAAACAACCAGATAAATTGTCATTAATAATGCACCTATAATTGTAATTGTAATACATAGAAGTGACCAAAACCAGGTTTTACTAAAATGAACAATTATAAGGAACCATCTTGATAAGTTTGTGTACCAGTAATTGCCTACCAATAATTGACTTGGACGTTTAATTCCTTCAATTCCAAATCGATCTTGTCGATTCGATTTAAAATAGAGACGATTTTTCCTGTATACAGTGTCGCCAATAGAATATTTACAAACACCAATATATCTGATACCACAGCATAACCTAACTCCACGATTATTTCCAAATTCAGCTGTGGGAATGAAATCTTGACGAAAGTCACAAACGATTTGATCGCGATAGAATAAATGATCGCAAATTGGACAATCGTTCTCGCTATGGCGAATTTATCGATTTTGTATCTCCTTTGGGTGTTGTCTAATTTATAACTGGATAATCCGATTAGATAAAGACATACATACAATGGGAATAAAGAGTCGTCGAGATTGGTTATTCTGGATGATATCTTTTTGGAAATTGTATCGAATATTTTAGGAAACATTCTAGTTAGATGTTACTGAAGGACTAAGTAAATTTGTTTACTACTCGATTGTAATATCCTTGATTGTTGTGTATTATTTAGGATTCCAATTATATTAATATAATCAAGTTTATTTAATAGTATTGATTAAGAGGTAGAATAATAGTAATCGATAAGTGACTTACCATTTTTAGGCTTCTCAGATAGTATAGACTTCAGATATGTATTCAAAGATTCGTATCTGCTAGCAATAATAAGTGCATATCCAGTATATTGACACAAAACCATAAAATTCAATAAAGTGAGCACACTTTGCGCTAGATTCCGAAGCAAGTCCCACAGATTATTTATAAGTGCTTGTTTGGTGAGGATAGGTGCCACTGTTAACGCTAACATTGAAGTTATGGCGTACACAACAAGAAATATGGAGCTTAACCATGTTTTGCCATATTCAATCTGGATAGCTAATTTCTTAAAAGCGACATCTATGGTATTAATTCCGTTTATAATACGGATAATTTTGCTATTAAACAACAGGCCTAATGCAATATTTACAATAGAAAGTAGATGTTCTTCTACGATACTCCCGTAGGCTACGAAATTTTGAAGATTGTTTGAAAAATATACCGTATGATCTATGGCTAGGTAACCCTTAACCAAAACACAATAAAGAATGATAAATTGCAGTATGCTTCTTACGACGGAGGTTCTATCCACGATAAAATCGTGCTGGATGTTTCTCAATTTATAACTTGATAAGCCTATAATGTAAAGTAAGATGTAAAAAGGATACATCGACTGGTACAGATTGTCAATTTTCGGTGTTAATTTCTTGTAAATTGTATGGAACATCTTGCTTGAAAGCTAGTTCTGTGGTGACTATTATCTCGGTTTTTTCTAATGTACTGGCGGTTGTAATTACATTAACGTAGCTGTCGTTACTATTATATAATAGTGTCAATCAAATGTGTATAATTTGTAGATATGGATAATCTATTAAATTGAGTTAAATTGGTTGAGTACTACATGTCGGTACCTATACGTGTGAGTTTATTGTTTTATGTCTTTCTCTTAAAACAACTACATTTCAATCGAATCGTTTCATATCTACATACATATCTATGAACCGATTTCGATAGTAGTTTATATTTATGCTTGAAAAACTTTAAAATTAAAATACCATCGTTTACCAAACACCAGAAATAAATTGGGACATATACTATGTAGTGAAATTGAATCTCTTATAACTGTTTCTTTAGAATGAAATATGAATTGAATTTAAAACTCTATATCTACTACAAATAACAACAGTATAAACACAATACTGACATGTCACCATATAATTCAACAGATTTTCGAAACCATCCGCAATTATTTCGTAAACACTCCATAAATCTACATCAAATTTGAAACATATAATTGGGAGGATGGCAGAACTTAACACAGTATCGACGGCATATATAATAAGTCCGATCGACCAATAACATGTTTTACTGGAAAGACTACCCAGACAGCACCAAGATATCTTATAGACGTCCATAAGATGTCTGAATCCGATATTCGGGACGTCTTATGGATGTCTCTTTACGCTTGAAGGACGTCCATAAGATGTCGTATTGACATCCATTGTTACAAATGTCAACGTTTATAAGACATCGTTTTACAACGTCTTATGGATATCTATTTTGGACATATGTCAGACATAATTATCTAGGCTTTTAATGTATTCAAAATAATACACTGAATAGCACATGTTTAAGCCAACAGTACTGATACATATACCTACCACAGTCGTCTTATGAATGACTTGGTAGTTCACTTCCTTGTAAATTATCTCAGCACACAAAAATATTTAGGACACTTGGGATACATAGTACACACGCGAAGTATTCGATATTAACTGGAACTTTTTCTTATATATATATATTGTGACGTAGCAAAATAAAAACTTTTCTCTTTATAAAAGAGTTTATAAGATTGAATTTACATGATCAAATTTTTCTTCTGAGCTATGTTTGAATATGAACCTCTACATCCTTATTGTTCTTCGACAATAGTTAATGGTCTATACCAGAGGTTACCAAAGTGGTCTATATAGACCCCCGGGGTCTATTTAACACAAGTAGGGGTCGATTTGAGCCGAGGGGTCAATCTGAGACAATTAGGAATAAAAGAAGAAGACTTGAAAATATAAACAAGTCATCTTTAAAAATTAAGCGAGAATTTTAAACTGGGCTTGGTTGATTTGATTTGGAAAACATTTACATCTCTGAGTGAATTATTACGCCATTTTCCGCTTAAATTGAAAACGTGGACGTCAACCTGCAACATGAACTTGCTAAATTATTATCAGATCTTGAAGCAAAGACCCTTATGAAAAATTTTACAATAAATAAATTTTGGACAAATATAAATATAAAAATATGTAAAACTTTACGAAATAGCTCAGCCATTTATGCTGGCGTTTCCAATTCAATCTTAACCAAGTACAGGATAAATTAAATGTGGAGTTTCGAGGGGATTTAAGATTGAAGTTGACCAATTTCGAACCCAATATAGCGAACGTTGCAAAGAAACACCAAGCACACCCATCTCATTATTTAATATCTTAAATCATCTTATTTAATAAAAATTAAGGTGTTTAAATTTCAACATTAAGATATATTTTATAAAACTATTGTTACACAATATAAAATTACTTTAATAAACGTTTAAAATCGTAAAGTGAATCATAATATACAAATACTAATAGATAGTTTTTCTTAATTAACTTTCAGAATTTAAAAATTACTTTTGTTGGAAGTCGATGCAGATTTCGAAAAATGATATAGGGGTCGATGATCAAAAAAGTTTGGCGATCCCTGGTCTATACAAACACTTCTTAATACAAATGAAAAATTACTGGATATAACTATTCATCTCATAAAAAAGTTAAATATCTAAACACTGACATTATATCTCAACTACAAAGAAAGTAAAACTGAGTGAAAGCTGTTAAACTAAAACTGTGAAATTGAAACCAGAATTAAACTCAAACGCTGTCAATAGTCAAACCAAGTCGATCGCCATTAAAATTATCGTATAGTTTCGAAGACGACGTGAGATGGCGCTGAAGTACGTGATCATCATATCTTCATCATCATTTTCTTTAGAATAACATGAACACAATCTCAAATACACTAAAGTTTAACTTGTTTCGTCTAAAATGTGGTTTTTAGACTTTCTAGAAAACTGTCTTATGAATGTCATAAATGAACATGATAAATTGAATGACGTCCTTAAAATACGTCCATAAGATGTCTTTTTTATATCTTTAGGCGTATTTTAGACATAATAATCAGAAATCCTAAATAAGACATCCATAAGATGTCTTGTTCTGGGTATTTTATTCAAAAATTTTTCTTAACTCTTATAACTTAATCTTAGAAAACATACCAGAATTTAATTTGAATTTCCCACTTTTTTAAAAGCAACATCTAAGGTATTGATTTCATTCATGATGCAAATAATTTTCGTAGTAAAAGTCAATCCTAAGGCAAACATTATAAGAAGAAGTTGAATTGTCGTTCAACAAAAAACTACAAGAAGTCCAAGACCCGTTCTGAAATATCTAGAACTAACTGTATTTAAGTGACTATATAATAAGTAATAAATAATAGACGATGATAAATTGAATGATAGTTCTTGTAATCGCAGTTTTATCCAAGATGAAATTTGAAGTTTGATTATTTTTTAATTTATAACATGATAATCCTATAAATCCCAGAATTATATACATTGGATTTGATGATATGATTCGTGGACATTTTCAATTTTCAATTGAAATTTTTCACGAATCACTTCATAAGAATTTACAGCAGTATTTCAATGGATGAGGAAGTTAAATTGGGAGCACCAGATGAGATTGAATTATCGGAAGGCCTCAAAGTAGAAGAATATGTGGTGATTAAATATTGAAAGAACTTACCATTGCTTCTAAAATTTGTCTCGTACAAAGTAGATTTTAAATAAGTATTCAAGGCCTGGTATCTGCTACTAATAATTGCGGCGTATGTTCCATATTGAGAAAACACCAAACGATTATATAAGTTTAACAAATATCCTAAGATACTCTGCAATAATTTCCACCAACTGATATATTCATAAACCGCAAGAAATGTACAAACAATTGTAATTAATATTGTACTACCAGCTGCAAGTATAGCACAAATAAACACCAAGTTTTACTAAAAATTAATCCCTCCCATTTAAATGAGATTTTGTCAACCAGTTTAACTTTGAGATCCATTTCTTTAAATTCCAAATCTAATTTCATTTTCCTGTAAATACTATTCCTAATATGGTATTTAGGATAATCATTGTCATTGTTATAAAACGTTGTGAACCAGGACAGAGCATTAAAATTCTCCGGCAGTGATAATAGTAACATCCATTTCTTTAATATATTAAGATTTGGATAATCTATCTTATCTACTGCATTTCATTCAAAATAATGGATAATGATTAATTTGAGACATGTAAATACGTGTATTTTTATTCGAGACGAAATTTTCTTAAAATTACATCAAACATTTTCTGTTAAAATAAGGTTTATTAGATACATTGTGTGAACACTGAAGAATTACACTTTGTACATATATAATCAGAGATGATTATCTAAAATTACATTAAGATAATTATGAATCTTCATATTAATCAAGAGAAAAAATAAACAACTCAGCATGGAAATACATTTGTAATTTGATTATTTTTATATTTTTTTGGGTCTTCTTAAATCGTACAGTATAGAGCTGTCAAGCTATTTTCTAAAATACCATTTAGTTGAGAAGAATCTGTTAGTGGTTTGATAAATAATAATAATGTTGTTACTACAAGACATATTATTAGAATGGGTTATTTTTATTCGAGACGAAATTTTCTTAAAATTACATCAAACATTTTCTGTATGCGTTAATAAGTTTTAATTCTTCCGTTATATTAAACAATAATGCAGCAACGAAACAGATCACGATAGTGTACGAAAGTTTTGCCACTTTCAAGTTAGACTTTTCTAATTTGTTCGTAAAGTTTGAGTCGTTACTGTAGAAGGTAATAGCTATTGTGAGTTAATCATGGATTCCATAAGAAAACCATGGAATCAGTCGTTAACTACCCCATTATTGATTGATCATTATCGGATTTAACTTATAATTTATTTATAATTTATTTAAACATAAAGAACTAAAAATATTTAATTTAGAATTGTTTAAATCGAACTTACCATTACTTCTAGAATTACTATCGTACAAAACAGATTTTAAATAAGCGTTTAATGCCTTGTATCTGCTGTTAATAACGTTGATGTATAAACAATATTGGCAAATTGCCGCATAATTTAATAACTGCACCATACATTCTGTCATAATCTGCACGGATATCCAAACGGTGAGATTTCCATGCATTGCTAAAGTACCCAAAGTAATCACGAGAGCCAATACGAGAATAATTAGAAGTATAAGACACAGAACTGACCAGTACCAAGTTTTACTAAAACGAGTAATTATTATGAACCTATTTAAAAGATTTATAACCATAAAGAATACCAATAATTAATTTCCATTCCCAATACTGGCAATTCCAGATCGATCTTGTCAATTTGATTCAAAATAGAGATGAATTTTCCTGTAAATAGGGTTCCCAATCCACTATTTACGATCATCATTAAACATGATGCCATAGAAGAACCTACTTCTGTCATAATTTCCAGTTTAAATATTAGAAGTTGATTCTTGAAAAGATCAGCAGTTTCATCGATTATAAGTATATAAATAAGGAAAAATTGCATGATCGATCTAGTCATCGTCACCTTATCGATTATATACTGCCGTGCTTTGTTATTATGTAATTTAAAACTTGATAGTCCAATTATATAAAGACATATATACAATGGATATAAAGACTTATGCAGATTATTTATTCTTGATGATATCTTTTTCGAAATTCCATCAAACATTTTGTATTAAATTTACGAGGTGTAGGTACTGTTATGTATCATAAAGTGCTAGTGAACGATGTTATTTGTCTCTGTTGTAATATATGTAGGTCTGATGCAATTAGAGCTTCGATTGCATTAACATAATTATGTTTGCCTTTTTTATATTGATTAAATAGAAGAACTACATTCAAATAGAAACTTTAATATTTTTAAATGTAACTATTGATGAGCCTAACTCATTTTTCAATCATCAAACTTACTGTTACTTTCTGAATTTTCCCTATACAAACAAGACTTTAAATATGTATTCAAAGCCTTATATCTCCTACTGATAACGATGGCATAGATCCCATATTGTGAAACTACCATGCGATTAAATAAATCTAACAAATATCCTAAAGTATTCTGCCAAAATTCCCACAAATGGATGTATCCGTACAAAGTACCAATTACATTATACGTCGAAACAATTAATGTAGTAGCAATTGCGAATACCTCACAAAAACTCGACCAATAATGGATGTATTCGAAAATTTACAACTAACCTTACCAGTGATTAATAATCAATCCATTTTTTTTAAATTCCCGATCTAACTCATCAATTCGATTTAGAATACAGACGATTTTTCTTGTAAATAATATTCCCAAGATGCTATTGACTATAAACATAATATTTGATGCTGTACTATAGCCCATTGATACTAACGATCTCAAATCAGATGGAGAACCGCTGATAGCAGCAACGTTGACATTCAGCATAACAGAATAATATATTAAGAATTGCATCAGTGTTCTTACAATAGCGAGCAGAATCGTGCAAATTGTTAATTCTGGATAAAATTTTCTTGAAAATTATATCAAACATTCTGTATTGAGTGAAACAACAAGGCTGAAGCATCTAGTTCGTTTTTATATATAATCACTGATGTTTATCTAATTAAGAGAACTAATTTACATTAAGATAATTGTGTTTGTCTCCTTAATATCGATTAAAAATAATCGTAAATAGCACACGATAGAAGAATGTGAGATTTTTTAATAGAAAGTTAATCAAAATATTTAGTTTGGGAATAAAAACAAAATTTATTAATTAGAGTGACGATTACGAGGTGTTATGTTGATAATAAATATCGATCGAGGTTTCTATATGAGGGGGCTTTATTTTCCAGTTAATCAATCCTTTAGTATAAGATGTATGAAGCTGACTTGCATATAAATAATAAAATATGTGTTTAATGGCTTAAACTTGTATTATTTTTTTTAAATATTCCTGCAATAGTATTGTTTTGGGCAGGTAATTAGAGTTTCATAAAGGAGCAATTTGGTCAAATTTTGTTCATAATTATCGGAAACATATGCTGGACTTCAGATTTGCAAATCTCCTGGTCTCCTGGAATTACACCACACTCTTGCCGTAAACTCTAACCATTGGATATTGCAGTTTAGAGCCTTCATTAAGGGTTACCCAAAAGCAAAAAATACAAAGAAGACTTTTTGAGGCAAATATTGAAGACTTAGTAGTAAAATTCTGGACTGACATAGTGCGTTTACAGACCATAAGCAGGCTTAAGAAGGAAGGCTTGATACAGACTTGAAGCAACTCAAAGATAGAGAGGGGAGGCTCAGAGTATTCCTCTGGGAGAATATCCCTGGTTCGAGATATTCCAAGTAGAATCAGACAGATTTTCTTACGGGGAAGTATCACCTTGGCGAACATACGAGGGTGAATCAAATTTAAACGAGACTTATTTTTTAAAATATTTATTTTGATTTTAAACGCACAAACAATAATAGTTTACTTTTCTACATAATCTCCTGATTTATAAACACATTTTTCCCAGCGTCTAGGTAATTTTGTAATTCCTTCCAGGTAAAAAGAGTCAGGTCGTGTTTGTAGCCAATTGCGCACGTATGCTTCTACCTCATTATCGCTGTGGAATTTTTGCCCTCCCAAAGCTTCCTTGAGAGGACCAAAGACATGGAAGTCGCAGGGAGACAGGTCTGGACTGTATGGAGGGTGTTCAAGTGTCTCCCAACCCAGTTGCTCCAATTTTTGTACGGTCAGGGCTGCTGTATGGGGGCGCGCATTGTCATGGAGGAAAATCACTTTTCTCATCGGAAGGTCTCGTCTTTTGCGGCGATATGCAAGTCTGACCTCAGTCAAAATTTGGCAGTAGTATGCCGCATTAATTGTTCTGCGCTCATGCAAAAAATCAAGGTACAGCAGGCCACGCTGGTCAAAAAAAACGGTAGCCACTCATTTTCAACACGTTCACGGCCCTCCACGAACTGTTTATGCCAAGCAAACACTCTAGCTCGCGACAGCGTCTCTTCCCCGAACTGTGCAGTCAATCTTCTCAAGATTTCGGCCGGTTTTACACCTTCTGAAGCTAAAAACTTGATAACAATACGTTGCGCAATAGAGGGAGGTACCTCCTGATCGGACATCGTAACGATGGACACTGAGCGAGTCTATGATGAAGAGTAACGTGCTTCCTCCACTCCTGACAAACCAACCTAACAGCCAATGACAGCGGAACGTTCTTCCATCACTATTGCGCGCGCAGGCCCAAAAGTCTCGTTTAAATTTGATTCACCCTCGTATGATAAGAATAGGTCTGAGACAGAATATCGAGCAATATTTGCAGGAAGTTCATTTGCCAGTATTAATGTGGCCTGCACGAAGTCCAGACATGACCCCTATCGAGCATGTCTGGGACCACCTAAGACAAGCTTTAATATGCTAGTGCCATTTTAGTATTTATAGTTTTGCAATTTTGAATAAGGTGTTCTTTTGTTATGTTGTCCATGACATTTGTAAGTAGAATAAATTAAATGTTCAGAAATGATATTTTATGTAAAAAAGTTGGTGTTGCGATAATTATTTTACGAAGTGTATATTTTTAAATAAAAATTTAAATCTATTGATTATATTAGAAGACTTACCGTTATGTCTAGGTTTCTCATCGCACAAAATAGACTTTAGATAAGTATTCAAAGCCTTGTATCTGTTAGTAATAATACCAGCATATATACTATACTGAATTACTACCATATAATATAATAATGCCATCATATATTCCACTATAATCTCAATCATGAACAAAAAGGATAAGTATTCATCTAACACATAAATCACCAGATTAATTATAATTAATAATGCACCTATAATTGTAATCGTAGTACATAGAAGTGACCAAAACCAGGTTTTACTAAAACGAACAATTTTTAGGAACCATTTTGATAAGTTTGTGTACCAATAATTGCCTACCAATAATTAATTTGGACGTTTAATTCCTTCAAATCCCAATTGATCTTGGCGATTCGATTTAAAATAGAGACGATTTTTCCTGTATACAGTGTCGCCAATAGAATATTTACAAACACCAATATATCCGATACCACAGCATAACCTATCTTCACGATTATTTCTAAATTCAGCGGTGGGGATAAATTCTTGAAGAGAGTTACAAACGATTTGATTACGAAAGAATAAATGATCGCAAATTGGACAATCGTTCTCGCTATGGCGAATTTATCGATTTTGTATCGCCCTTGGGTGTTGTCTAATTTATAACTGGATAGTCCGATTATATAAAGACATGCATACAATGGGTATAAAGAGACGTGGAGATTGGTTATTCTGGATGATATCTTTTTGGCAATTGTATCGAATATTTTAGGAAACATTCTAGTTAGATGTTACTGAAGGACTAAGTAAATTTGTTTACTACTCGATTGTAATCTCCTTGATTGTTATGTAATTATTTAGGGTTCCAATTATATTAATATAATCAAGTTTATTTAATAGTATTGATTAAAAGGTAGAATAATAGTAATCGATAAGTGACTTACCATTTTTAGGCTTCTCAGATAGTATAGACTTCAGATATGTATTCAAAGATTCGTATCTGCTAGCAATAATAAGTGCATATTCACTATATTGACACAATACCATATAAGTCAATAAAGTGAGCACACCTTGCGCTAGATATCCAAACAATTCCCACAGATTATTTATAAGTATTTGTTTAGTGAGGATAGGTGCCACTGTTAACGCTAACGTTGAAGTTATGGCGTACACAACAAGAAATATGGAGCTTAACCATGTTTTGCCATATTCAATCTGGATAGCTAATTTCTTAAAAGCGACATCTATGGTATTAATTCCGTTTATAATACGGATAATTTTGCTATTAAACAACAGGCCTAATGCAATATTTACAATAGAAAGTAAATGTTCTTCTACGATACTCCCGTAGGCTACGAAATTTTGAAGATTGTTTGAAAAATGTATCCTATTATCTATGGCTAGGTAACCCTTAACCAAAACACAATAAAGAATGATAAATTGCAGTATGGTTCTTATGACGGAGGTTCTATCCACGATAAAATCTTGCTGGATGTTTCTCAATTTATAATTTGATAAGCCCATGATGTAAAGTACGATGTAAATAGGATACATCGACTGGTACAGATTGTCAATTTTCGGTGTTAATTTCTTGTAAATTGTATGGAACATCTTGCTTGAAAGCTAGTTCTGTGGTGACTATTATCTCGGCTTTTTCTAATGTACTGGCGGTTGTAATTACATTAACGTAGCTGTCGTTACTCTTATATAATAGTGTCAATCAAATGTGTATAATTTGTAGATATGGATAATCTATTAAATTGAGTTAAATTGGTTGAGTACTACATGTCGGTACTTATACGTGTGAGTTTATTGTTTTATGTCTTTCTCTTAAAACAACTACATTTCAATTGAATCGTTTCATGTCTACATACTTATCTATGAACCGATTTCTATAATAGTTTATATTTATGCTTGAAAAACTTTAAAATTAAAATAGCATCATTTACCAAACACCACAAATAAATTGGGACATATACTATGTAGTGAAATTGAATCTCTTATCACTGTTTCTTTAGAATGAAATATGAATTGTCTTCAAATAATCATTTAAAGCTCTATATCTGCTACAAATAACAGTATAAACACATTACTGACATGTCACCATATAATTCAACAGATTTTCGAAACCATCCGCAATTATTTCGTTAAACACTCCATAAATCTACATCAAATTTGAAATATATAATTGGGAGGATGGCAAGACTTAACATAGTATCGACGGCATATATAATAAGTCCGATCGACCAATACCATGTTTTACTGAAAAGACTATTTTATTCCAAAATTTCCCACTTTTTTAAAAGCAACGTCTAAGGTATTGATTTCATTCATGATGCAAATAATTTTCGTAGTAAAAGTCAATCCTAAGGCAAAATTTATAAGAAGAAGTTGAATTGTCGTGCAATAAAAAGCTACAAGAAGTCCAAGACCCGTTCTGAAATATCTAGAACTAACTGCATTTAAGTGACTACATAATAAGTAATAAATAATAGACGATGCTAAATCGAATGATAGTTCTTGTAATCGCAGTTTTATCCAAGATGAAATTTGAAGTTTGATTATTTTTTAATTTATAACTTGATAATCCTATAAATCGCAGTGAAGTTGTTCACTGGATCTCTTGGTGCAGAAGGAGAACACTAAACACTTTAACCCACTAAACACCAAACAATTTTTAACTAAAACACCGACGCGTTTCAACAGCAATGCTGTCATTATCAAGGCGATAATAAAACTAAATTAAAATAAATTCTACAAATACAGGTAACCTAAATGTTATGCACGGTCAATCCGATACGCATCATTAATTTCCGATTAACGAAAACAATCACGAATGCGGTATAGGTCCATTGTCACAGTTCATTACACATGACTTATTTTTATATATTTCTAAACTTTCGAAAACATTTAGAAACTTACAATTGTTTATTTGTCTAATTCATTTAACATTCGTATGATCGATGTTGTAATCTGTTTCGAAAATGTGTTGGGCAACGCTCGATTTCTCAATTCTATTAAATCTAAGATTAGCCATATGCTCTTTGAATCTAGTTGAGACTGCTCTCCTGGTTTGCCCAATATATTTTTGATTACAATCTTTACAATTAATTTCGTAAATACCTGACTTTTCTAGAGGTTGTATTTTATCTTTAGGGTTACCGATGAGACTTCGTAAACTAGTCCCAGAACTGTAAACTATTCTGAGATCTAGCTCTTTGAAGATTTTACTCAAACCTTTAGTGATAAAGGGAGCGTAAGGGAGGGTCACAACGGGTGAAGCTTTAACATCCTCTCGAAAAGTCGTAGATTCTTTCACAGTTTTCTTATAATTAAACTTCCTAATTAACTTATAGATATGCTGAGGCTGGAAACCATTACACTTTCTTATACCTCGCCTTGTTCAAGGGAAAAGTGAGAAGTCTGTGGACCAAAAAATTCAGGCTTGCAATTTTGTGTTGAACACAATGATGGGAATCTGAAGGAATGTAGCGATGTGTACTGGTTTCCTTTCTATACACGTCAAACTCTAATCTATTGTTATTTCTAATTACTAAAGTATCTAGAAAGGGTAGGTGACCGTTTTCTTCTCTTTCACAAGTGAACTTTATGGTTTCGAACCGATTATTTAATCTATTGAGAAAATCGTCAATATTACATTTTTTAGTGTCAAATATAGCGAAAATATCATGCACATACCTCAACCAAACCCTAGGAAAGTATTCGCTCTCAGATTCTAAGTCCTTTTCAAAACGGCTCATGAAAAGGTTAGCCAAAAAGGGCGACAAGGAGTTAACCATTGCCGTTCCTTTCAACTGCTCATAAAAACTCCCGTTGAATTGAAAAATGTTCTGTTTCATACAGATGTCAGTTAAGCGAATATATTCCTGGACACATTGTTGACTCAAACTATTTTGAGGCAACAAGTCCTCGAGGTATGCCAAGGTGTCTGGAATCGGTACACTAGGAAAGAGAGAACTAACATCAAATGAAATCAATATTTCACCCTCCAGCAACTGAATATTTTGAATTTCTTTAATAAATTCTAACGAATTTTTTACTGCAAAACTAGGTTGCTGTATTGGCAAATTATTAAATTCATTGGTCAGCCATTTGGAAACCTTATAAGTCGGTGCGTCAATTGCCGAAACAATTGGCCTTACCGACTTGCCAGGTTTGTGAATTTTAGGTAAACAATATAATTTAGGGACAACAGGATTGGAAACATGTAGCTTACGTCTAACATCGGCAGTAACAAGGTTGTTACAACTTTTAAACACATTGTTGACGTCTCTAATCATTTTCGTTAAAGGATTTTTTGAAATTGACTTATAAGGGCCACTACTCAACAAGTCATTAACCCGATCATAGTAGTCCTCTTTATCTAAAATAACAATCTTGTCAGCCTTTGTCAGCTTTCAAATAAAAACAATCTTTTTCCCGCAAAGTTTTAATGATTTTAATGTTTTCGGATTTCTGAGGTGATTTATAGGATTTCAAATTTTTTGAAATAGTATGTTTGCAGGCCTCCCTAACAAACTGTTTTGTGGGCTCAGGAAACCGCTGGATAGAGGATTCTATCCCGGCAATAACCCACTCAACATTCGATTCAGGAGTCTGCAAACCAAATTTCAATCCTTTATTCAAAAGATTAAGTTCCCGTTCACTAAAAGTTTGCGAAGAATGATTTTCTACTATGTTAATGGTATTCATCGGAACATGATGTTTATTTTTTAAAAAACAACCTAACTTTCTTAATTTCCTATCCTGAGAGAATTTCTTATTCTGAACTTTCCTATCGATTGAAATAAACATGTTCCGTTGAAAATCACACCATAGTTGATATTCAACATCATTAAGATCTAATGTTAAAAATTTCCAAAGTTGGTAAGCTTGAATCTCAAGTTTACTGCGTTTGGCAAAAAGATATTCGATTTCTGAACGCAACCATTTTGACTTTATCATTACTAGTATTTTAGTTAAAAACTTGTTTGGTGTTCAGTGGGTTAAAGTGTTTAGTGTTCTATAAATCGCAGAATTATATACATAGGATTTGATGATATATATGATTCGTGGACATTTTCAATTTTCAGTTGAAATTTTTCACGAATCACTTCGAACATGATTCAAGTATGTGAGTGACACTAATAGACGTAATTGTGATAAAACCTGATTTATATCTTCGACAAGCATAACGATGATTAATAATTAAATTAAAAACAAATTCGTGGCATCTCAAAATATCACAGAGATTTATAATTGTCAAATCTACACAATAAATTATTTATTATTTATTATAATATTTTGACAACTACACCTGTCAAAATTGTTTGAAGCAGTTTGAAGCAAGACAATAATAAAAGTGACATCTTGTCGAAAGTATCATTATAGATAGACAATTGTCAAAATGATAATACTTACCGCAACGAGATTTCTCGTCTAGAAGTGTCTTCAAATAATTATTCAAAGCTTCATATCTCCCATTAATGATAACACAATAAACGCTATATTGGCATAGTACACCATAATTCAAAAAACTCAGGAAAGCATGGGTGCAAACTTCACAAAAATCCCATAAAGTGTAAATATACAATTCGAAACATACAATAGGGAGAATCGCAAGACCTAGGACTGTCAAAACAAGATACGTCAAAATAGCTATCGACCAATACCACGTCTTACTAAAACAGAAAAAAAAAACAGGATTCTGTTCCAGTAAATTTATAGTAAAACAACAAAGAGAAAACGTACCGGTATCTAATTTCAATGTTGAACCTTTTAAATGCAATATCCATCAATCTGATTTCGTTCATGATAGAAATAATTTTTCTAGTGAAACCTAATCCTAAGGCGAAATTTATAACCAGAAGTAAATGTTGAATCGTTGTACCACAAAAAACTACTAGTAGTAAAAGAGTCAATGTAAAATATCCAGTACTAACTGCATCTAAATAACTAACAACCAGTAAACAATACACGATGATAAATTGCAATATAGTCCTGGTTATCGCCACTTTGTCCAGGACAAAATTTGATTTGTAATTCCTCAATTTATAACTTGATAATCCTATGAGGTGGAGAATTATATAAATAGGATATATTGAATCGTGTACATGTTTAATTTCTTCAGACATTTTGTATGTATATACGTGACTTACAGCCTTCTGGATAAAACTAATATGCGTTCACTATGTATGACGGTAGTAAATTAAGTAATCACATTAAAATTATTGATTAAATTAAGCTATTTTACTAATTAATGACATCCTATGTTTGTTTAAATGTAATTACTATTTCTTAAATATTAAATATGAACTTGATGGAGAAATCTAATGAAAAACTTACCTGAATTATCGTTGAGTTTGGCGTACAATGCAGTTTTCAAATATCTATTCAGGATTCGGTATCTGCTTTTAATGATGAGAGCGTAAATGATATATTGAGAAACCACCATGTAATTCGCTAGATGAAGCAATAATGTTACAGAGTTTCTCAGTTTCTTGCAGAAGAGGTCGAAATTTGATACATCGTCGACTTTGAATGTGAGAATTAGAAATGTAATGAGAGTTAGTATTGTTGCTACTACCATGAATAGTGACCAGTACCAAATTTTGCTAAAATACTTTTTAATGGAGTAAAAATGTTACAGATAAAAAATCGGTAACACTAACACCATAACAGAGGCCTTCAACATTGAGCGAATGAATAAGTAAAATTGTTAAATTGGTGTTACCGATTTTTTATTTGTTTCTTACAAGCCATATACAAATTGGTCTCATGAGAACTCCACCTATCGATCGTAGAAAAAATATAATTTCCAATTATACTGGAAGTAAACTGTAGATGTGCTCAGTTGTAAACTCAGCTTTAGCATCAAGATTCATTCCTTTTTTTCCTTTTCTGGAGGGAACTGATGTTATTGAAATAATTTTATAACATAATATGTCTATTTTTCCACTAAATCCAGACACAAAATTCTATAGAATTCAACGACTTGGAAAGGTGGAATTTTTTATTTTGCAACATAGTCCCTTAAGACGTTGACACCAGGGTGTTTTTTGAGTTTGAGGAAGTCACTACTATGGAGAATATGGCGATTTCAAGCAGTAGAAGGACAATTTTTTCGGCATTCCAAGAAACTGTAACCATAATCTCTCCTGCAGATGTTGTTGCATGAAATTTTTGAGGGGGTGGTGCACCTCCTGCCTCCGTTCTACGCTCTGCCGTTTTGATTCAGGATCATAATGGTGAATCCAGGTTTTACCCACAGTAACGAATCTTGCTAGGACGTGTTTAGGATCTCGCTTAACGATGATCAAATTCGCCTCTGAAGTAATGAATGACGCCAGAGTGAAGGCGTCAACATTTTTTTGATTTCTATTGAAAAACCACAAGTCTAAGTTATGAATTTCACAGTGATTTCAGGACCAGATCAATGTCTTCTTCGCAAACAACAGTTTTCGGCCCTCCAGTACAAACACTACTCTATCCAGATTTAAGCTTAATGTCGTAGTTGCTTTGTATGGTTTGATATCATTACCCGTGTGTGCCCTTTCGCTTCCGTTCTTCAACTTCCTCTTGAATTAGAACATTAGTAATCTAAATTCCTTCCTCAAGTTTTGAATTTTGTTGGAAAGTTTGTAGGAAGCTTACGTAGTCACTGCAACTAAGCACCCACCACATAAAAAAAAATCCTTAACTGCTCCAAGCTTAAGGTAAGCTTAATTTGTTATATGATTACTATGGACTTGACTTTGGTCTAGGGAGTGTGGCCAAGACAAACACATGAGGTGAAATGGTAACAAGTAACAAACCAAAACGGTTTTTTTGTTATGGTGAAGCTAGATTTATGAACATTTGAAGATAAGCTCGTAGCTACACAAATTTTAGAAGATATGAGTTTAGTGAAATCGCACAAGAGCCTAGAGAGAGAAAATAGAGTGGACTTTGTGTAGTAGAGTAGGTTTAGTCTCAATAAATAGACCTGGGTGGAGAATTGTTTTGATTCATGTGGTGAGAATTTGGCTCGTTTGTTTGGATAAGATTCAACTTGGGGTGGGCTGCATTTAGCATAATTACTCGAGTAGGCTGCACTTAGAATTGATTTTGACACAAAAGAAGATAACGAACTGGTAATAAGCAGAAATGACTTGCTAGTAGAGCTTGATATTTGATCTCGAAATTCATGAATTATTCTAATAATTTCTTAGACAACAAATGCCCAAAATTGTCAGCTTAATCTTTGTAAAATAAGAATTGTTTATTTGTATATGTTTCGTTCACTCTATAATCATTACAGTAGACACAAAAACGTCGTATTGATGAGAATCTATATTGGAAAGTACAAGAAGCTTTTTATTAATTTTATTTTTGCCGCCATATTGGGAAAAAATAAGAAAAAATCATAAAAAAAATATTATATACATAATAATATGGATTTTTTTTAATGTGTGGTGGGTGCTTAGTTGCAGTGACTCCGTAAGCTGTATTACTTGTCTGGCTATCACTGCAACTCTTGCGGTGTAGTTTAGTGTGTGTAAGTTGTGTTTAAATGACTTTGTGACAGCATCATATCGCCTTTTTTTATGATGCCGCGCTGTTAATCACTTTGCTCCCAACAGCGAATGGCAAGTCGATCCGGGATTAAACTCTCTGAAAAAATGTCACCGTCCCTCCAGAGAATTGAACCCCGGCACCTATCGTCCTCTGACAACAATAGTTAGCCGCCTAACCACTGCGGCCATCGACCTGTTACATCGACCGATTACATTTACTTTCTGACTATTTTAGAACGTTTATTCAACAATTCTGTAAGTGTTTCTTGCAGACCTTACAGAACAATTTAAAGAGCTAAAAAGTTCTATAGGACGGTTCCCATTTTGATTGTAAGGACGATTTAAAGATGTTCTTAGAAAAAACATTGCTGCTAGTTACAATGCAGTGAAATTATTAAATTTGTTTTCGCATGACATTAAATGTCTCAGTTCACAGGTGAAAGCTTATTTGCTGACGTTGCAGTGATAGTGTGTCTTCTTTTATTTTGATTTCGTTTCATACTTACTGTTTGAGTATTATTTTTTTTTAGGTTTATTGATGTGTTAGATAAAGGTCTAGTCTTCTTTATATCACTTATTGTAGAATGTATATGTTTTTGTATTGGGGTGGATTCAGGTTAAGTATGAGTAGCCTTGGCTAGATTTCGCCTGGATCCATCTACATTCTATTTTTTTGTCCTTTAATGAAGACATGTTATTATTTCAATGCTCAATAGATAATATTCTGCGTTCACCATTTGACCTTCCGGGACGAATTCGCTTTGAATCGAAGTCTTGATTTTGCTCTCCTCTTTCACCAGCGTTTCATCACCAGTTGACATGCTTACCGGATTCCTTTGGTGACATTTTTAACATGTCTTTACAAAATTGAGATGAGAGAATGAGTGGTACATAAATTTTATATATTTTTTTCACAATCAATAAAGATCCCGGTAGACCAACTTCTATACTCATTGATAAATAAAAATACCTATGTGTCAATTTGCAAGCCAATTTCCTCAATTTCAAATCAATTAGGACAATCTCGTTCAACATCCATACAATTTTAGTCGTAAATATAAACCCAACGCTGAGATTTATAGCGAAGAGGATATTCAAAATAATACCCGTGAAAAATCCAATACTATGTTTAAAATGTACTGTATCGCCAGCACCGAATAAATTATAAAAATCTTGAATAACGAGAAACGTCACTATTGCAAATTGCAGGATACTTCTAACGATATTAACGCCATCTGTAGTGTATTTAATGTGATTATCCAAATAACGATGATGTATCGGTTTATAATTAATTAAACCTAATACACGACAAAACGCGTACAATGGGTAGAAAGAATTGTGTAATTCGTGATTGAATTTTAGAGGAATTGATTTAAAATATCTTGTTAACATGTTGACAACAAAATTATTACTGTAATAAATCCTGAAATTTTTTTGTACCTGCTTAATTAATTTCACACATTTAATGCTGTTGACTTACTTGAGTACCTACGCAGGTTAAAATAATAATCCTGCATTATATATTATATAATAATATTACATGACAGCACATGATGAGATAACAATTAAAAACTTACCAGTTTTACGAGCCCATTTCTGTAGAATACACTTCAGATATTGATTCAAAGCTTTGTATCTGTATCTTATCATTAAAGCATATGAACTGTATTGGATGCAAATAAAAGAGTTGTACTGATTTGGATAGCTATTCACGAGCATCATAAAGGTATCGTAAATAGAAAACTCAGCCTCCATCATTTCAAAATACAATAACGATGATACTATATCCACGATAATTTGAATGATGCAACTAGCGACACCAAAAATTGAGAAATACCAAATTTTACTGTAACAAGAAGGCTTAAGATTTGTTGAGAGATAAAAATGCAAGTGTAAAAATGTACCTGTGTTGTATGCTCAAGTTCAATTTTCCTAATTCCACATCAATAGCATGAATATCGTTCAAAATTGAAGCCAGTTTATTCGAGAAACATAACATTATACCAAAGTTAAAGGCAAAGATTAGATGCCCAAGGATTACACCATAAATAAATACAGTATCAGGTAAATTATTGATGTAGTTCCAAGGTTGGATCTCGTAGAGGAAATATTTCATCCATAGAAACATAATAATTAGTGCTTGCAACGAAAACCTGGTTATCAAACTTTTATTACTGAGATATTGATAATTATTCTTAACTAGAGTTAACTTTAAAGTGCAAAAACCGACAATATTACTGAAAGTATTTAAAGGCTTTATAGATTCGTGTAGATTGCATATTTTTGGAGTCATTTGCTCAAAATCGGTTTTAGAATGTTGAATTTATACAATGTACGTATGTGGTTAGAATCGAAATAGATCACTTTATTGTAGTAACCTATATTTGTCCTTGTTATTCAACTAGTTTAGTTGAAACTATTTGTCGATTAATTTAACTAATGGACTGTCCTATATTGAAAACACCTTTCTACGTTCATTTATCTTCAATATTATTACATATTATGCAAGTGTTTTAATTTGTGTGCTCGATATTTCAAAAATTTATAAACACATTTTCCGGGCAATAAATTCTTATAATCTACCTAAATTTTCTTTTGAGGGTCAAGGGTTTGATCCAAAAGCTCAGCCTTACATTTTCGTAACTATTTTGTTTTTCAAGTTTAAAACTTGTAACTGTCAACATAATTTTTGACAGCTGTCAAATTGTCAACTCACTTTATTTGTTTATAATTATGAATGTGGCAACTATTTAAAAAGTCTAACGCTCACTAAATTGAAGAAATATTATTTTGTTCTTCAGAACTGAAAAGTGTAGCTGTCAAAATACATTTTACAGTTATAAATTTTAAAAATTAGTTAAGCCAAGTCAATCTTTAAGATCACAGTTATCCTGTCAGCTGTCAAATTGTAAAAACATTGTTTTTCTATTTTAAAATTCTTGTCAGTGTCGAAATATTTCTGACAAGTGTAAATGCGTTTGTGTCTGTTTTGACAGATGTAACAACAGTAATTTTTAACAGTTGTAAGTGTAAAAGTTGTTCTTATAGCTGTCAAATTATCACTGCACTGTTTTTTTTACAAATTTAGCAATTATATCTCTCGAAAAAAAAAACATAAATTAATTTTTTACAATCTTCAGCATCAATCAATATCAATAATTTTATGTGCAATTAAAACATTTTTGACAGCTGTCAGACACAGTAAAAATAATGATATTTTATCGTTTTAACAAGTGTATCTACCAAATTATTTGTGACGGTTTTCTAATTATAAAGAGAGAACATTCTTCTTCAGATTTTACCATTATAGCTGTCAAAATCTGTCAAATCAGTTCGTTTTCCACAGTTTCGACTAACCTAACCGTAAAAAAACTTTTGTGAGCCACCACCTTGTAACATACTTGTATTAAAATATTGAAGGAACTGAATAAACCATTATATTTTTCATAAAACTGTCGTGAAACAAAAAAAATTCTTTGTGACATCTGTCAAACTACAAAAGTGCTCAAAAAATGTCACCGTCCCTCTAGAGAATTGAAACGCGGCTCCTATCGTCCTGTCACAACGATAATCAGCCACCTAACCACTGCGGCTATCGACATGGCTACCTCTCTTCTTTAAAAATTAACTTGTTCTAATAAATTTCCAGCTAATACAGGAATCCTATTCTTTATAAATGAACCTTCCAATGTCCAGGGCCAAATTTTCCAGTTAACTCTTTCTTTTTCCTTGGTAATCAAGAAAATCATTGACGTCTTCGTTTTTCCTCTAAGGCTGGCCTCCCGAAGTCCTTAACCCTTCCTGTTTCTACGGAGAGGCTTTCGGTCTGGCCACAGGAGTCACTGACTGGTGTTTAGCGCGTGTGGTGTTTTTCGGAGCCCTTTATTCACAGCGGCATCAAACATCCGCGTCCAAAATCCGACGTGGAGTGGAGGTCTATCTGGATCCAGCTTCCCTAAATACCGAACCAATGCGTTCCCCAACAGAGTAACCCGTTCCAAAGTGTGGCAACCCTCATCGTATACTCCCTCAAAGTTCCCTGAAGTATCTATGAAGTTGCGTGTTTGTCGTAAACCAGGGCGCATTGGCGATGACACGCAGGACCCTGTTCTATAAGAGATTGAGCCTCTTAAGCTGCGATTTAGCGGCATTGGATTAGATGGGAGCGTCACAGGTCAATATTGACTGGAGAAGAACTTTTAAAGAACTTATAATACTTTTCGGGCATATGAGGGGGCCAGAGCCTACCACGCCTTCAGAAATCTCGAAGTAATCATGGTAAACTGATGGCGAAATGTCAGTTTCGAATCAAGGACCTGACTTTGCGAGGGAGATGGATTGGTTGAAGCGCGAGATCTAATTGAAGGCATATCGGCCTGCCTAAAATGAGCGACCACCTTTTTTGAATTTAGACCAGATCGATGCGATGGCTTCCCGATCACATCAGAGCACTTATACGTGACAATGTACGAGCGAGACAGAAGGCACAGAGGACTGCTCACCCAAAGGATATCCGGTGGGCAAATTCTCTTGCTAATAAACTTAAATTCACGCTAAAGGAATACAGATGGTGGGAGAAGATCTCCTCCCTTGCTCTGGATAACGGCTCATTTTGGAGGGGTGGTGTTCCAACCATTTTAAAGAGCTGAAGTCTTTGCAGATCATTTCTCTTCTGTATACACATGAGATTGATGATCGAGTCGAAGAAACACTGACCACTCTTGCTTCCCTAGAGGGTGAACCTCTCCCGGAGATTTCTAGGGCTAAGATCAAACCATTTATTCAATCTGGAAAGAAGGGAAATGCCCCTGACCCGGATCAAATAACTTGTAATGCCCTCTCGAAGTTCCCTGATTTTTTGCTCGACAGACTGGTGAGACTAATCAATTCCATCCTTCGCTTAGAATATTTCCCCAAGATCTGAAAATTTGCTTATGTAGTGGACATCCCAAAATCTGGTAAGGATCCTCGATCCCCCAGAATTATCGTCCCATTGCGGTCATTTCGTGCTTAACCAAAATAGTTGAAGCTGTTGGTCTGGTTAGATTATTCAGGGGGATTATTTACCGACTTCCAACTGCTCAGGATTACTGAGGCTATCCGTAACGCAATCGAGGCTCCTGAGACTCTGGAAGCGGTCTTTTTAGATATCGAAAGGGCCTTCGATACTGTATGGTATGATGCGCTGATTCATAAAATGGTTTCCGCAGGAATCAAGTTGTCTGTAAGGGTCGAAGAAGCTATTTCTATCCCTAAGTAAATAGTCGCCGGTGTTCCACAGAGACCCATTCTCGAACCAACGTTGTTCTTGATATACATGGCAGATCAACCTAAAATCCCTCAGGTGCAATTAGCAATATATGCAGATGATACGTCTGCAGGCACAAGTTGATGCCATAGTTGAATGGGGATCCAACAGGAGGTTAAAGCTAAATGGAAGCAAATATACCTAACCATCAGGTTTACAAATAGGCGTAGGCTACCTCCGGAGAATATCTGTGTAGGTGATGTCAGGCTATCTTGGAGCCAATATATTTGGGTCGGAGGCTTACTTTTCAGCAGCATGGGCTGAAAGCATTGCTTCAAGTGTACTTTATCAAGTATTGATCTACATCTCCCTCTTGCGTCCCATAATTTCATATGGAGCCCTTTGTTGGTCAAGCCTAGTGAAGACAAGCCTACAGAAGCTAGAGGTTCTCCAAAATAAGATCCTTCGGATGCTGGTTCGAGCTCCTTAGTTCATAAGGAATGATAATCCCATCCCTTAAGGACCATCTGTCAACTTTGGCCAATAAGACGTGCGACTGTACAATCACTGCTGCCAATCCTCTGGTCTCACATCATATTAAAAGAAAGCGACCACAAAACTAGATCTGATCAAGATATACCAGCAGACGACGTTAATTCCATTAAATGCACGAGAGAGGAGCAAAAATGTTCATAATTTCAACATTTCAACTCTTGATCTCGGATTTATTCGGGTTTATTAAAGACTTTTTATAGCTCATTACTATTCTGAACATTTGATTGTGAATTTTATCATCACTTAACTGGATTAACCTTACCTATATTCGAATCACTCCTAAACATATCCTCCAAATATTGATTCAGGAGCGAATACATAATTTTGATCGCGTAGGCGTAGTTACTATATCGAATTTGAATGACGACAGTGACAATATAAGGAAGATTACTTAGGTAAGTTGCAAATGTAGAATAAAAGCTTCCGGAACAGCTCATTTCCACACAACCTTCAATTGCAGTGATGATCGTGTATGCGACACAGTAAATAACACTAAAAAAACTTATCAGAGTTCATTTCATTCGGTATTCGGTTGATGATGAAAACCCATGCGTTTTCGAAACACGTGTCCCGAATAATTAATCAAAGTTGTGGTGTGAGGTGATACCGATGTTTATTGTTGTTACTAAAAAAACTTGCAAACCAAATCTTCCTAAAAAAAAAATGATAATAAACATCACAAATTATTCTGTTTGTATAAAATAATATCTGTACCAATATGGTGTCACAATCCTAAACGTCTTTAATTCTAAATCAATCTCATGGATATTGTTCCAAATGCAAGCCATTTTTTTGGAGAAAATAATGTTCATAAAATCACACATTGCCGAAATCAGAATAAATAAGAAGTATCCGTAATATAATAAGATACTGCTTATAGTTTTAGAGGGAATTTCAAAACTGAGTAAATCCCAAGTTAAAAATAATGTTATTATTCCAATACCAACGGATCTCATTAATATAATCCAGATATTAGCTTCGTATTTTATGGTATTTTCTTGATTATTTTGAACAATTTTAAAATTATTCATTAATAATATACGCGTAAGAAGGTAGAATGGATAAGTGGCATCGTAAATATGTTTTAATTTCGAATTAAGTTTGGAAATGATTTGTTTAATCATGTTTGTCCCATCCGAACTAGACAATTACTAAATGTAGAATAAAGGTTATCGATTACGTCTAGTAACATGTCTGTATAAAGCCCAGTATTTATAGATACATTACAATAATTATTTAATTTAAATATAGCTAGTTAGACGACTTACCTTGTGTTTTAGTTTTTATATCACTGAACATTATCTCCAAATACTGATTCAGAACTGCGTACATGGTCTTAATAGCTAGCGCATAATTGCTGTACTGAACTTGGATAATGTAGTTCACTATGTAGGGTATATTAGCCAAAATAGTGATGATTATCTGATCCCAGCTCAAATGAAGTTGATTGTCACCGAATGATGTGGTAATTGCGGCTATAATGAAGTATGCAACGCAAAAAATTATACAGCCAATACTAGTGATCCAGATTTTCCTAAAAAAAAAAAAAGAAAAAAAATCCTTATTATAATATTTTAATGCCTTTTTATCTTATTAAACAAAATATTTGAGACATAATACTAGATTTCTCTATTGGATATAGTCACTCTTGAGAGGCAATATGGTTTATTGCAATAGTGATAATTATCTTGTTTCCCTGCAACAATTCTACAGGATTTCGCCAGCTGCTTTCTTTCTTTTCCTTCCACCAAAAAAGATATTTCTAAAACAACATTTTTGAATAAATCGTTTGGTCTGCCCAGAGCCACTAGACAGTCCAGGAATATTTCGCTCATTCTGCAGATTTTCTGGTTAATCAGTCACTCGATTTGTGCCTAATATACAAGATCAGGAAAATATGTGGGAACACCAGATTTCTGGGAAAATTATGGGTTCTATTAACAAATAACCCTAATGGAAGTTTTCCATTGCATACTTTGATTTTCTACAATTTTCACTTCTTTCAAGATATGACGTCATCGTTCGTTTTTTTTAAATAGATCAGCCTGTATATTTTAACATTTTCAAGAATTACAATGATATACAGTTTATATCTTATAATATATTGGAAAAGACTAGCAACAAGAAAACATTGAAAACAAGACAATTTATAATAAATGTTCAAACTGATGACCCTCAGCAGCCAAACAGTATCCTAGTCTATCAACGAAGGATTTTAATGACTTCTGAATTACATCTTGTCTTATCTCTTGAAAGGCCAACCTAATTCGATCTTCCAACTCTTCGAGTGACTGAGGTTTATCCTTATAAACATTAGGTTTCAAATGCCCTCAGAAGAAAAAGTCCAAAGGATTTAAATCGGGCGATTGCGGAGGCCATTCAATATATCCTCTCCGACCTATCCAAGGCTGTGTGGAAATATTTCATTTAGATATGTACGCACGTCAATTTCATAATGCGGTGGGGCTCCATCTTGCTGATACCAAATGGTATCTGGGAATAGTGTAGGATTTATAGGGTTTGGATATAAATGAATCAATGTCCTCGCGTAACAACTGCAAATGATGAATAGCGTTAAAATTTTCTCTAAAAATTTAAAAGTTTGCATGACACTACCGATGACGTCATATCTCGAAACAAGTGCAAGTTAAAAATCAAAGTATGCGGTAGAGTAGAATGAAAATACTGCAAAAATTTTCATTAAGGTTATTTTTTAATAGAAATTTGGTGTTCGCCTACACATTTGCCTGATCCTGTGTAATTCGGAAATGTGTCTGAATTAATTCCACATTGTTCAATTTCACTTGAAGCATTTTAGATTATGCATAAGCTTCTGCAAATAATTTTCCTACTCGAAATAGAATAACAGCTCCATCTGGATGATTTTTAAGCTGTTTGACCATCTCTTGCTTATAAAAAGTAGCAAATGATCCAAAAACATCTAGAGGGACAAACATAAGATTATGATACTATTTTCGCTAAGATTGTACAAGGTTTCATAATACTTCTGATTTCTATGCATATCAAGGATTTTTCTGCAATAAATGCAGGTGGAAACTTAATACCCCACACAACAAACTGTACAGGGTGGCCAACTAAGAATGTCCCTCGGCCATATCCCAGAAACGGTTTACAGTAGAACTTTGGGAAAAAATACTACTGACTAAAGTGGCTCCGGGAAGCATCTGGAAATTATTTAGAAAAGCGTAGGATGACCGTTAGAGGGCGTAACTGATCACCGAAGATTGCGCACATTGTTCTGTTTTTTTAACACCCTCTAGCGCTGACAAAAATAAAGACAATATTAAACCATTTAAATCACTAGCAATAGGTTTAGGAAAATCCATGATAGTCTATTTTTTTGGCCGCCAAGCATTCCACGCACTGTTCTTTTCAAAAATCATAAAATTGACATATTTAAATTTAAACTAATTCTTCGGGATTTCCTCAACAAAAGAAGAAGAAGCTAAAACACTGCTACCTTATATTTCTCAAAGCGCGAACCATTTTTAAAATTATTTTGTTTTTCCTTTTCCTCTTCTTCTCTTGGTCTATCCACAGCCACTAGATGGTTTAGCAATGTTTCGCTCATTCTGCGGATTTCCTGGGAAATCAGTCACTCAATTTGGCCCAAACATATAATCCGGAAAAGTGTCTGGATTGAACATTTTAAAAAATTGTCCGATCTTCCACAAGCTTCCCCAAATAATTTTCAATTAGAAATCGAATAACAATTCCATCTGGACGATTTTTAAGCTATTTTATTATCTCTTGCTTATAAAGGGGGGGTAGGAAATTATCCAAAAACAGTAACATCTAGAGAAGCAACCATAAGATTATGATCATATTCTTAATTGTTAAGATGATACAAGACTTCATACTAGTGATCTATTGCACTCGCACGCAAAACAACTGTATCAGCGTGAACACTTCTTTCTGTGCTGCTAATTGGCCAAGAATTTTCAATAGCTTTTGGAGAGTAGGCAGCTTTATTTCATCCGTATTAAAAATATTATGGAGTGATATGTTGTATTTTTCTAAAATATCTGATAGATTTCGAACTAATTTTCCCACTTGCAGCTTATTGCACTTCTATGCTCGAGCAATCGGTGTTGGATCAGGTCTTCTTAACCATATTGTAGAATTCCTCGTTTTAGAACGAGCCTTTAGTGAAATCATATCCGGTTGTTTTCGGTTACATTATCTCTAATTGCTGCGTCTAGTAAAGAATGTTATTCCTTACTAGGTGGAAACGTAATTCTAAAGCGACTCATCCCTTTTTGACACCTCCTTTAATTCTCTTGTTCAGATTGCGGAGTATAGCTTGAGGAATATGGAATAATGAATTTATTTACATAAACCAGGATAGTCTCTTTAACTAAATTTAATAATCTGTGTGGTAAATCTTTTTCAGACAGTCCTGTCAGTAGGTTTCTTGCTCCTAACAGTGGCAGTCTCCGCGGTTCTAATGCAATGCATTGAAAGACAATATGATAGACTGTCTCCTCCTCCTCATTCCATAGTTTACATTAACAGACTCATAACTGTACTCGGTTGAAAGTAAGCACATCTGCTGTTAAATGCCTAAATTGCTGCCCCAGCATCTGTTTGTTATGTATCTGTCCTTCAACGTTGTTCCAGTATACCTAATGTGCTTTTGCGATCCACTCAGTCACTGCACCCCACATCACAGTCTTGGTTATCGCCAAATCCGATTCAGAAGTACATGCTGTTTTAGAACCCTTCTTTGCCAGCTTGTTTGCTATTTTGTTGCCTGGTGTGCCCTTATGGCTCGATACTGACACCCCAAACAGATTTTGTTAGGTTTGGCCAAGGTTGTTAGGTTTTCCAGGCAGTTCCAAGCTAGTTTTGAAGTTATCTGATATGGGATATAAGATATGAATCAGTTGACTCTTTCATTGTCATTAGTTAGCCTGAATTTTATTTTCCTATATTTATAATCTATAGACTACAGATTAAAAAAAAGTTAGACCTACCAATACGGCACTTGTATTCCCAAATCCTCATATTCCACAGCGATCTTTCCAAGCGAGTTCCAAATATGAATCATTTTCTTGCAGAAAATTATATCGACGCTGATACATACTATAGCTATTGTAATAGATATTAAGTAGGTGGCGAACCTTGCAACAGCTACCAAGTTATCAAAATGGTTGGGTACACGCATGTCAAAGAATAACAATCCCACAATCGTCGAGAACACAATTATTCGGATCAGAATTACACGGCGATCTACCCGATATTCTTTCTTATTTTTCTGATCGTAAGACGCGACTTTAAAATTTTCCAGTAAAACTAGGAGCGAAAAAATATGAAACGGACGTAGAGCTTCGAAAATGTCGGTAAAACTTCGTTTAAAGGAATTTTTAAAGAGTTGCCGTACCATTTTCTTAAACGACTAATACAGAAGTATGTAATAGAAGTACTGTCACTGAATATATTAGTATTCTACGGGGAATGAAATGAATTGGATGGTTACCTAATCGTTATTAATCAGTAAAATGAGTTTTATTTACCATATCACCCTCTCTAATTGAATGTGTGTACATTAATCAATTTTTCAGGATCTAACCTTCGAATAAAATGATATTTTCGATTCCAAAATAATTTTTTTACTTCCTCATGTAACAATAAACAGAGGTGTTTCATGTAAAATCTAATTGAAAGCTTGCAAAATATAAAACACTATCGATAAATGCATTCTATGCGCACCATTAATTGTTTTAAAAGCACAAACACGCTTCGAACCACTAGGCCAGCAGCAATATACCATTAGCAATACAAAACGCGCTTGTAAAACAAGTTCGAACAACCTAATTGCATTTAGTAATTCTGTTTAATATTTTTTTTTAATCATTTAAAATTCGAAACTGAAAGCAGCGATATTTCGACAGATTCTTTCATAAGAAAGAAGTTTAAATCAAACTAATTTGTGACCGAAATTCTCCTATTCCAGTGCAATAATACGAGAATTGGGGGAATTCAGGACTAGTCAGCATTCGCGGGGCAACCTGCAAAGCTCATAATCAGCCCCGTGTTTTGCCTTTGACAAGTGCGATCAAAGCTTATCAAGTTGATTGACACCTTTTAAGCAGAGTCCGAGGTCCCTATTTCATCTAGTTGCCAACGAACGGCGTATACTAACGCCCTCTACGGACCAACATCGTTTGTACGATATATATATATACAGGTAATACACGTGGGTAATAGAGGCGAGCTGAACTTCAACAGAGAAAGACCCTTAGCACCGCTATTGTATATCGATATGTCAATCGAATATTATTGGCAGGTTAGCTAGGATTATGTGTGTACAGGGTGCTGATCGGTTTAAAAGTTTGTTATGCACTTTCACGTTTAGTATTTTTAAATTTCCCGCTTAAATTGTTTTAATGTGTCATGACCATTTAATGTTGTAAGATAAGAGCAATAAATAATAATAGACAATACAATATAATACAATTGTTGGCCTGAACTAGTCAACTTATTGAGAATTTAATATTTGAATCTCCCGCGTTGTTTAGTACTACCCTGCACATGTTTGATGGTGTTTGATCGTTAGGTTAGTAATCTATTTCAGTGTTGTTTATTAATATTATTGAATTAATAAGAAGCCATTAAAGCACGCGAAGCTTTTGTGCTTCGAAAAACGATCTATTTCAATTCGATTTTTTTCTTTTCTATAAGTTGGCAGTACTGTATACAGAGACAAGGCAAACAACCTCAGATATCATTGAATATATTTATGAGAAATGCTATGGTGTATAAATTGACAGTTTAAGTAATAATAATATAATAATAATAATAATAATAATAATAATAATAATAATAATAATAATAATAATAATAATAATTCATGGTATATTGTTGGAAATGACGCTGCGAATGAGTGCCACAAAAATAGATAAAGCATTAAAATTGGACGTGGGTTCAATCTGTCCGATTAGGCTGAAGAGTCTGGCCTCTTCTACAGCTGTGCGCATCTTCTTCCAGCTTCGGATGTCCTTCTGACGGTCCTCGGGTGTTGACGTGTTGGCTTCTTGAAGTCTTCGAGTGGATCTCCTTGACTGATAGATTTCTGAAATTGAAACAAACAGAATTAGGTATTAGTGATGTTCTATTACCGCGTCACGTTAGCTGGAGTGTCTCCGTCGTCGTCCAGTGTTCGGTGGGCCTCATTGATTTTTGCGCTCCTCAACCTTAGTCGTATAATACCTGCAACAATGTAGGGTAAGGTGGGGCAGGTTCGAACACGTTTTTCCAAACATCAATATTTCAAAGATAAGAGAAAACTTTGGACCTAATTCAGGTGCTATGGATACCTTAATCTATTTGTAACATTTTGGCATTATCTCAAGCGAAAAAATATGACTGGACGAAAATGAAATTGTTTTGAAACTGGTCCAGAGAATCGGACAGGTCGTCAAAAAATTTTGTCTCATGAACAATATTCTATGGTAAATCTACGTCAGAATCTGAAAAGTCACTTTCTATTTTCTTCAACTTCTTCTTTGGTGCCTTTCCTTTGTTGCCCTTCTCTCCAACTTCAGTTCATTTTTCTTTTTCACTTCATCTTCGCTCTGTAATACTTTTCTTTTTGTGTCTCTTTTCTCCAAGTTTTGTTTTCTCATTGTTTCCAATTTTTGAATTCTTTCCTTCTCCGGTGTGTTAGTAGATTTACTTAGTCGAGAAACTCCATTTGTTTCTCTGGGGGCTGCCTTTGGTTTGGTTTTGTAACGCGATTTACTATGTCATTTAATATAGTTCTTATCATGGTTAAATCAATTTTAAAATCGACCATATTGCTAGGGCTCATGCTGATGGACGGAATAAATGAATCGTTCGATGTAATAGAAATTGATGGCAGTTCATATTCTTTAATTTTAGTGTTGGGATCGTTGTCATTAAAAATCATGGAATTAATAGACTACAAGCCGGTACTGGGGTAGCTGGTTATAATGTTTTTAAGCGTAAAACTTTGCAAATAAGGATCTGCAGTGAGTTTAGCAATGTCATAAATTCAAATCGGTTTTCCAGGATTTGAAAATAATTATGTCATTAAAGGCAGCCTTACGACTGGTTTTAAATGGTCCATAAATGCCTCTGTCAATGAGGTGCATCTTGTGTGTGTGGTGGAAATGATAGTAGAACTATACCATTCCCACCAGAATAGTTTATGGCATCGAGTGATGTGTGTGCTTTGTGGTTATCGAGCAACAAAAGAATTAGATTTGCTCAAGTACAACCAGTATGTTTTCGAATATGCTCAAATAACTGGAGAAAATTTTTGAAGACATTTATCCTGACTTCTCGGCAAAGCCAGTAACTGAACCATACACAAACTGTTATCTCATGCGTACACGAGGGAATACATATGCCGGAGGAATTGCATTTCCCACAGCAGAAATGAAATGCCTAATGTCATCCTACAAAGTAAAATCAATCGAAATGTTTTTTTAAGTTTTCTTTTAACAGTATAACCTTATTTGTTAAATGGAGCACATTCGGACAGTCCGAAGCCGTTCCACTCGATTTGTTCGAACGTAACCCATGTTCCAAAAATACAGGGTGAACAAAGTCAAGTGAATCAAGTAATTGGCAGCAATGATAGCGCGAACTAACTTGTACGTAAATTGTTTTGACAGATTCTGTAAAGGTTAAGTATACCGGCTTCAGTGTAATCTACAAATATGCAACCAAAAACGACAAAATGACAGCAAATGAACACAACAAAATGACAGCAAACGAAAACAACCAAATGACAGTATGAAAGTAGGACATGTTTATTCAATGTAGCTAACTGTAGAATGTAAAAATCAAGCGAACCATCAGGGATAATTGATCAAGTAAATTATTTGTGGCAGCTCTGGTTATGGACCCAAACATCGCTGTAGTTTTGTTAAATTATCTCTGATTCAATACAATTAATTGCTATTAATATAAATTAATTAATTTTTAAATTTTTCCATATTTCCCGAATTAAATAAATTAAGTTTTTGTTAATTATAGCATCAAAAATCTCAGCTACTACCATCATTCGCGTTTGATACATTATAAATTAATAACATAATGCGTTTGCAGCTAATATCACGTTTAATAGTTAGGTACCATAGGATGTGCTTGACATGTCAGTTTAATGCATGGTTTAATTGGGGCATACGCTGCATCCATAATCGATTTTGTGAAAATATGGCATCAGCACAGGTGTAATTTGTATCCGTCAATATAGCCAACGGTGCGCTGTAATAAATTCAATATTAATTATCGAAATTCCAGAGCGCTCTTCAATTTTTACCATAATTAAATATATTGTTTTTAATTTTTAAAGATATTACTAAAGCAAAATTGTCTTAAATTTCAATTATTTCGTTAATATAAACCTGTATTGTTATAACGAGGAAAACATTATTAAACCGTAGCCTGTCATTATGCGTTCACTGCTTAGTAGTTAGTATTTCTAATTTTGTTACTGGTACTTTTATATAATATAACGCGGGGGAAACATTTTAATTAATAAAGTTGTAATTAACGCGAACAAACTTTGTTGAACAGAAACATGTATAGAGCTAGTGACTAATTAACAGCATATGGTTTATTAGTGATAGGGTGTGTTCATTTGAAACAGGAGCGATAGGAACTGGATTAAAATTATCAAGAAAAAGCGTGATAACATAGTATAATATAATTAGTTATGTACAAAATTGAGAAACGTCTCATTCACTTAACGAGAGTTAAGTGAGGTAATTGCAAACATTTATGTACAATGATGAATGACTTGAACCAAAAAGGAGGTAATGTGAACGAGATTTTTCTTTTTATACCGATATAAGAGTACCCAAGAAGCAATTAATTATAGAATCCACCAAAACCATTTAGAAGACTTTAGAAAACTAATAAAAGAGTGAACCATTAAAAAGAACACCTGGATCACTTAATTTGTAAGTGCAAGGATTGGTCTTCAAACATGATCACAGTTATCAAGCTTCTCAACAAAATGTACATTCAACAATAATATTGGAAGATTCCTGAACGAGCCAAAGTATACAATTATGAAAGAAGGCATGTTTTCTGCTATAGCTTCCAGTAGGAAATCTAAGAGAATTTTATCAAAATTAAATTAAAAGTTAAAGACGAAGGGAAAAAGCTTCATCCATAGAGGATGGTTCTGAAGCAAACACTGAAGTCATCGTCGATATCTGGTGCTTACTAACCTCGTCCGATCTTGGCTCTTTGGTTCGGCGTAATTATCCGGAACTCGTAAAAGGTTCCTAATACAGTCGTCACTTCGATGTAATAAATTTTAATATTTGAAACGACAATGGCTTGCGTTGTCCCACATTTTCCAATAATCCCTTTTTTTTTCTTTTATTACAAATATATAGACTGATTGATATACGTGTGAAAAGATATTAGAGAATAAAGGATAAATAGTAAAGACTTGATTTGGATTATTGTGTGCCATGTTTGGTCAAAATTTTCCAATAATGGAGAGTCTGCTTTGTCGCTGCTCTCAACTCCCGACTTCTATTGCATACGTACATTCGTAGTTTCATTCAACACAAGCATTGATCGAGATTTAAATTGGAACCAATTACATGTGAGTGCTACCAATCGATTGGAAACTGTTGTTGCTCTTGTCGAATGCCCCCGTTCATTCTAAGTTATTGATTCTTCTTAAATCCTAAATGCTTAGTTACATTGACAGATTATATTTAATGGGAATTGTAAAAAAGAAATCATTTCTTGTGGATAGCTGTGATTATCTAACAGATATTTTTATCCAGAATTGAAGAACACACTGCTATAAGTATAAATTTATGGTTTGAAAGATTTTTTCGATACAAAACGTCAATTTGACATTTTAGAAACTGGAAACGTCAAAATGAACAGTCTACGAGGGTCAATTTAATATTTTACGAGCGTCATACTGACATTTCTGTTTACAAGATGATCCAATCAGAAGAGTGTTGCAAGAGTGGAGTTTTGTGCTACGCCTTTATCCAAATTGGAATAGAGGACTAATCCTACCAGTTATCAAGTCTCACAGATGGGTTAAGTCAATTTAGAAATCTGGACAGGTATGTTATATTGTCTCAACCCGGTGGAATGCATGATGATTGTAGGAGTGATCGTAGAAGATTTTTCTACGGATGATCCAGGGTTGGTGCAGAAGATCCATCAGCTGATACACCAAAGGTATCTGGGAAGAAATTGAGATCAAAAAGTGTTCAATGGAGCACAACAAAACTGGTCGAGTCGTCGTACTATGGGTTCCAGGACACCGAGGTATCCCAGGAAATGAAACTGCGGATAGATTGACAGCAGTTGGAGCGCTTAGATGAAGAGTAATATACCCGCGAGAACTTAAAAGTATTAATATCCAGGGAATTAATCACAGATGGAAAGAGGAATTAAGGAATGTAGAGAAAGGTTTACGATAAAATCAAATGGTCAAGCCTTAGTTTTCGAAAAAGAGGCCAAATTATGTCTGGAGAGGAGGAAGGAAAGGTGAATCATGTATTTTTTGGATGTACGATGAAGGAGGCCCAAACAGCGGAGTTGCAGACTGAGTTGAGGAAACTTGGACAATGTCCACCATACAATATTTGCGACTCCTATACAAATTCATCATTTCAAATGGAATCAGAATATTACAGGTCAAAATCGAATCTCTATTCCCAATTCTGCAGTATATGGACGTGTGTTCCAGACCAGCTTCGTTGCTCAATCACCAAGGGTTGTAGATGGCTGATGAGTGGATCAACTGAAGATCACACGGTGCCACCCAAAGAAAAAGAAGAAGAAGAAGATATTTAACAATTACAACTGCAAAAGGAAATGGTTTTTGTCCTTTCTGACATCAATATGGCTTTGGCTCTAGTTGGCGACGAAAACCCTTGAGAGGATCTCTACGTTCACCAATCCCATAGTTGCGGAAACAGCTGGATTGGATTCGGGCCAACCTCTCTCCCGAATTTTAGTGAAGAGGGTGAAGATGTGATAATACAGGAAGCAGCTGATTAACTTCAAACCAACACCCTCGAGCACAATTCATCCGTAAGTTTCCACTACATTCAACGATAGGTAGAACTGTCAAAACTGCGAAAATAACTTTTATTTTGACTTGTCAAGATGTAAAAAACAAGCAATTTTAACTGAAGGAGGTTGGTTCCCTCAAAATCTCTGCTATAGCAGAATTTCTTGATTGGAAATTTAAGGGTCATATTTATAGTCCGTGCTTGAGGTTGTGTCGATGTTTGAGCACACGATTTTGACAGATTTGTAATGACATTTACGTCAAAATCGCGTGCTCAAGCACGGACTAGAAATATAAACCTAAAGCAGGTAATACACGATCATAAATTACATGTATTTCTACATCTATTTATTGAAAAATCTCACTTGAAGCGTGTATTATGCGAATTTTCTATCTATAGAACTTATTCTAAATTTCAAGGTCGTTCACAGGTATTTCTGATGTATTCTAGGGATAATAAGTTATAAAGTTTGAAAGTAGTTAAGTGTTGGTAATTATAATGTGGTAGATCATGTAGGTGTCATGGTGTACTGCCAACATTATTTATTTCCTATGCACCAACACCAAAAAATAATTTCCCTTTGTCGTTCTTGATACATATAATTACAAATGTTAACGTGTCTTGTTGCAGTTAGTGTTTCAATTTTTACATATATGTATTTTTATGCTAGAGTATTATGGGCTTGCGTCTAATTTTTTGACAGCAAGGTGTTGCCAACCTCCTACGTTTAAAATTGATAAAAATGACAAATTATTGACATACAAACGTCAAATTGACGTTTCATGGAATTGAAGTTTAGTTGTCAAAATTAAACGTTTGCATGGTGACATAGTGACATAGTGGCATAAAAAAATGACATTTGAATTAGTAAAAATTAACACCGAATAGTCGAGTCTTTAAATAAAATTTATGAATGCTCGGTAGGTGGTTTTAATTACTTCAACTCTTACATCATTTTTACGGCTGAATTAAGCCAATAATACCTGTCTAGTTTGCCAGATTTTTCAGTCGGCAGTTAATATGCGAATATAACGCAGCGAAGCGAGAGCAATTTAAAACAGTACACTCGTAGTAGAAGTTAATAGAAATAGCAGCAAATATCAGGAGGTAGTTTTAATTAAATTTTTATTAAATCGTCTACTGAAAAATGTCACGTATATTTCCTATTATGAATTTTCTAACGAAATAAAATGATGGAGGAAGAAACAAGATAAAAAAAAACACACACACACACACACAGGAGGAAAACAATTCCACCAGATTTTTATTCCGGTCTAAATTTACCAACCCGTCGTTTCACCGTTCGTTGACGGTGAAATGGGGTAAAACTTCACCTAATTCGGCGGCGGCGGCCTACCATTCGCCGAAGCTTATAAATATAATAACAGGTCGTATACACACATACACCTAACACGATGATTCAGTTCAATTAGCATGATTAATATAGGCATAAGCGCTTTTCCACTCTTACCACCTTTACCATCGCTTTAGTTTCCCCTTCGAAAACATAGAGGACGTCCCGGACGATCGATATATATATGTTTAGGGCCGGCGATGTGGAAGGACGCGCCATACCTCAAGCCTTCTAAAACCTTCACCGAGCTTTCAAGCGGAGGTAGCCATGCGTATTTATCTGCGAGGTGCAGGTCCAGAAATACGCGTATATAAACGTATATATACATTTATCACACGTATATACGAGAGCAAGAACTGAATGTGAGGTGGTAATCCTGGAGTGACGTGATGAGTATGGTATATATACCTGTGTGAAATGTATATGCGAGTACCTATAGGAAAACAAAAGAGTTTAGTAATCGTGTTATACAGGGAGATATACAAATACTGAAGCTATAGTTTGTATGCCAAACAAAAGATAACGTAAGGTCGTATAAATTAGTTAGCGCCATCTATGTTTGTCAAGCGGAAATTGGGATAACGACCCTCCAGTAGCACTACATATCGCTGGCTACCACACTCCCTCCGAGAGCTGTTGCAGAATCGTAGAAGAGCGAAGAAAAGGGCCCAAAGAACTGGCCACCCTGTCGATATAGCACATGCAAACGCGCTCTCTAGGGAACTAAGGACTTCTCTAAGAGAATTCCGAGAGGATAATTGGTAGAATAAGGTGTCTTTCCTCGCGACTGGCGGCGGTTCCTTGTGGAAAATGGCAAAAGCCCTAAAGCTGAACAAAAGCAAGTCTGAGGGCATTCGACCCATGCAGGGCCCTGATGGCATTACCTACTCGCCTTCTGGAAAAGCAGAAATTCTCGCGAACCATCTGCAATCTGTTCACGAGTCCAATGCTGACGTGGATTCCGGCGGCGAGACGGCTGACATCGTGGAGGAGTGTCTTCGCGGCCTCCCTCATTTAGAGGGAGAAGATCTTGCCCTCACTTCCCAAGATGAGGTAAAGTCAATCATTCAACGCCTCAAACCCGGCAAAGCTCCTGGTAGCGACCAGCGATTTCCAACACAGCCCTCAAAAAGCTGCCCCTTGACGCCATCCTCCAGTTGGTCCGTGTAGTAAACTCATCTCTTCGCCTCTGTCACTTCCCATCTGTGTGGAAACACACAATAGTAGTCTCTATTCCGAAACCTGGGAAAGACCAACTATTCCCGGAGAGCTATAGGCCTATCTCTTTGATCTCCTGTTTGGGGAAGATTGTCGAATCCGTAATTCTCGCGAGACTCAGGGAAGAGCTCTTCATCACGGAAATCATACAGGATGAACAGTTCGGATTCAGAAGATGGTTCGTGGGAGAATTAACCCCAATCTGGTCCGCTTAGCCAAGTCGTACCTACAAGGTCGAACATTTGCCGCTAGACAGGGAGTCGCTCTTTCCTCTGGAAGGCCTGTCGCTGCCGGTGTCCCGCAGGGGTCCATTCTCGCCCCGAGCCTGTTTCTAATCTTCATGTCCGATCTCCCGAGATTTGAAGAAGTGGAAAATGCCATCTATGCCGATGACACCGCCATATACACGGCATCTACTAGCGAAGAACTGCTCCGCAACAGGCTGCAGCTCTCACTCCGCTAGGCCTCCAGGTGGCGTCTACACATCAATAGATCCAAATGCGTCGCTATTCGTTTCACGAAGAGGCTTAGACCGCCGCCAAATAATATTATCGTGGATGGATTTCGGCTCCCCTGGAGTCCCTCGGTATTGTATTTGGGGGTGAGGTTGGACTCACGACTAACCTTGCTGGCACACGTGAGCAGATCTATTGAGAGGTTCTATGGCGCTAGGAGTTTCCTCCTTCCCCTGCTGTGTGCGAGGAGTGCGCTGTCATTGAAGATCAAAATTTTCCTGTATTTAACGGTCTTGAGACCGATCATTACATATGGAGCGCTGCCGATCTCTAGCTTGGCGAGGACGAACTTCAAGAGGCTGAAAGTACTACAGAATAGGATGCTGCGAATGATTGCGGGGGCCCCGTGGTTCGTCCGCAATCAACAGATTCGTGACGACCTGGGGGTTCTTTCCCTCAAGCAATTCATGCTTGGACTGGCCGAGAAGACGTTGGAAAGGATTGATAGATCCGAAAATCCATTGATCAACAGACTATCAACCTTGGATCCGGACAGACCACCTCCCATGATCCACGTCAGGAGAGCCATGGCACTGGCTGAAGACGCCGCAGCATAGCGTAACAACAACCGACGCAAGAACACCACCATATCCCTGCCTTGAAGCAGCGAAGACCTAGTTACCTATTCACCCAGCCCTTGAAGGGAGTCCATGAAGAATAAAAGGCTAAAACCTTGTTCGGCCTTAGCAGGAGTATGATTGACCATAGTACTACATATCGTAACCATATTTTTGGTGTGTTGATATTGGAAATAAACTCATCTGTTTTAATATTAGATCTGCTGGTGACGGCAATTTCAGTTTGGTAAATAGCCAGAAGCCGCATGAAGTCAAATCAGGTTTTTGATCAAGGGCGATGATACATTGTAGGACAACAAAACCTTGATATTCCGGTCGAACTCGTCGAATTCTCACCAACAATCATTGCAGAACTCCCAGATAATATTCTGCGTTCACCACCTAACCATCTAGGACGAACAATTCCTTTTAAATTGAAGAATGTTCAGCATTGTCTCGATTTTGCGTAATTTTTCTTTTTTGGTTCTTCTGATGATTTCCATGCCGCACTCTAACGTTTTCCTTCTTCTGTTTCTTCTGGAGACCTTCTGCTTGTCCAAATCTTACGTCAAAATTTGATAAAATGCTTCGAAAGATGTTTTCTTCTTCTGAAACCTGCGGCATCAAAAAAAAACTATAACCAAGATCTTTCCTGCAGATGTTGCACGAAATTTTTTAGGGGGTGGTGAACTCTTGTGCTGCCTCCATTCTACGCTGCCGTTTTGATTCAGGATCATAATGGTTAATCCAGGTTTCATCCACAGTAACGAATCTTGCTAGGACGTGTCCAGAATCTCGCTTAATAATAACCAAATTCGACTCTTAAGTGACCTTTCGGATGCGCTTTTACTCTGGAATCAACGCATATTCGGTACTCATCGTGCAGCCACTCTAATTATATAAAATTGTTTCTATGCTATCTGTTGAAAAGCCACAAGTCTGAGCTATGAATTTTACAGTGATTTCAGGATTAGATCTATGTTTTCTTCGCAAACAACAATTTTCGGCCCTCCAGTACAAACACCTTGTTTACAGGTCTCTCTACTCTATCCGGATTTAAACTTAATCTCTTATTTGCTTTGTATGGTTTGGTATCATTACCCGTGTGTACTTCTTCGCTCTTCAGAGGCTTTCTTTCTTCAACTTCCTCTTGAATAGGCACTAGTAATCAAAATTCCTTACTCAAGTTTTGAATTTTGTCGGAAAGTTTGTAGGAAGCAAAAAAAGATTTTGAACTGGTCAAGTAATACAGCTTACAGAGTCACTGCAACTAAGCACACACTACCCATAAAAAAAAATTTCGACTGCTCCAATGATTCCGATATGCTTAATTTGCTGTATGATTACTATGGGCTTGACTTTAGCCTAGAGAGTGTGGCCAAGACAGTCAAATTTATGTTTGCATGTACGAAATGGTCGAAATGGTAACAAGTAACAAAGCAAAATGATTTTTTTGTTATGGCCGAATTTTAGAAGACATGAGTTTAGTGTAATCGGAGAATTGTTTTGATTCATGTGGTGATTGAATTTGGTTGACCTGGGTGGGCTGCATTTAGTATAATTGCTCGGGTAGTCTGTATTTAGAATAGATTAGATCTGTTGTATTGTTTATTAAAGATTTTGAAGAAGTAATATAGGGATTTCAATGTTACAAAGAGCAAGTTAAAATTGTAGTGTAGAGAAATATTTTAATTTGGTCTACACAGTCTGTTCTAAATTCAGGAAGAGCATTGTCTTGATTTTCCTCTTCTCTTTTGGTTCTTCTGGTGACTTCCATGCCGCACTCTAACGTTTTCTTCTTGATTCCTATTGAAAACAGCACGTTTCATCAATGGCTAACATGCTTGCCGAATTTTTTTGGGACATTTTTAACATGTCTTTGCAAAACTGCTGAAGTATCCAATCTTTTTGGTCGTCTATTAGCGTGTGTGCCACCAAATAAGCTTGTTCAAATCTTTTGCTAGACTGTGCTTTTCGGTATCCCAGTTTCCTCCTCGATGACTCCCGAACACACACACAGCGATGGTTTCGAAGAATTTCTTTAATTTTTCTCGATGTTTTCTTCATTGCGAGTGGTTTTTGACGTTGCTGCTCAGTAATCGTCTACGAGTTCCTCACTACCGTGATGAAAGCGGCCAGACTAACAGAAAACTCTGACTTAGTGAGATAGCTGAACCTCTAGTTGACATAATTAATTGCTGCATGGATGAAGGAGTCGTTCCAAAAGAAATGAAATTAGCCAGAGTCGTACCAATCTATAAGAAGGGAGAAATAAATCAAGAAGAAAACTATAAGCCGATATCAGTGCTGCCAATACTTTCAAAGGTACTGGAGAAAGAATGAAGATGCATGAAGGATAGAACATTTATCTACCAGCATTCACTCATAGATGTCGCTGTGTTAAGAACTTCGATTGAACTTATAGTCTCATCGTATCCGGGGTAGACTGTATATTGATCCGATATATTTAATTGCGAGAAGAACAAAACTGCAGTTATCCAATATTATAGAATGCTGACGCAGCTGTTTTATCTCCATAGATCCTATATCTATGTAGTGAAACAGGAGCTTCATAAAACCATCATGAATTGATCAATTAATAATTCGGTGTAAAGGCTGGGCTACACCGAGAAAAGTTTTGCATCTACATCATTTCCATTAAAACATTAATTAAATCCATTATGCCTGGGACAATAGGAGGGCATTATAAATTGTGTAGCCGTTCGGCAAAACTGCTGGAGCGAACGGTTTATACATACCTACAAACCTTTTGTCCCTTTTCGCCCGTGATAGCAATAAGGACCACAAACTTAGAATAAGCACTGATGTGGTTCGTATATGTATATACGTTTAAATGTTATTTTAAAGTGAGTATGCACACACAAAAAAAATCTATTCATTGCATTGTTATCTCATGCAAATCGAGTAAAATTTCGAAATATTACGATGTTGTTATTGAAATCCTGACACCGGTTTTTAAAATAAAAACATTCGAGGGCTTGTAACACAAAAAAAATATATATAACAAAGTTTTCGCGTTCGCTTGAATTATCTCGACAAGAATATTGATGCGAAACGATGGCAAATTCCTAAAGCTCGGAACGTTATTATTAAAACGTTGACGAATATTTGAGGTGACGCTCTACTTAAAGAACTAAGTAAGGAAGACATCGTTGCTTCTTGTAGTTAACTGTTAAGGTGTTTTAAACCGCCGTTCGCCGTAAGTTGGGAAATTGTGTTAGAACACGTAAAATATGTCGTTTAAACTGTGTAATATAACAGATTTTATAATTTTGAATAATAGATAGTGAAATATGAGCTTCGCTTCGTTAGTTATTGGATTTACAAGTGCAGACAAGCGTGTGCGTCTATATACCTGATTCCAACAAAATGTTTTTATATGAAGGCTTGAAAGCTTTTTGTTTTCAACTCAATAGTTGTGCGTTTGTGTAAAAAAAAATCGCAGGGACAAATAGTGTTCTGGGTTAAAGACGAAAAAGAAAAACGACACCAAGAGAAGATGCCCGAATTGTGCGTGAAATAAAAAAATCCAAGTGCAAGTGCTTGCGAAGTAAAAGCAAATAGTAGTGTTGAACACTAAACACTTTAACCCACTGAACACCAAACAAGTTTTAACTAAAACACCGACGCGTTTCAACAGCAATGCTGTCATTATCAAGGCGATAATAAAACTAAATTAAAATAAAATCTACAAAAACAGGTAACCTAAATGTTATGCACGGTCAATCCGATACGCATCATTAATTTCCGATTAACGAAAACAATGACGAATGCGGTATAGGTCCATTGTCACAGTTCATTACACATGACTTATTTTTATATATTTCTAAACATTCGAAAACATTTAGAAACTTACAATTGTTTATTTGTCTAATTAATTTAACATTCGTATGATCGATGTTGTGATCTGTTTCAAAAATGTGTTGGGCAACGCTCGATTTCTCAATTCTATTAAATCTAAGATGAGCCATGAGAGCTGTCTCAACTAGTTAGTTCTTAGTAGATTAGTTCTCTCTTTCCTAGTGTACCGATTCCAGACACCTTGACATACCTCGAGGACTTGTTGCTTCAAAATAGTTTGAGTCAACAATGTGTCCGCAGGAATATATTCGCTTAACTGACATCTGTATGAAACAGAACATTTTTCAATTCAACGGGAGTTTTTATGAACAGCTGGAAGGAACGGCAATGGGTAACTCCTTGTCGCCCTTTTTGGCTAACTTTTCATGAGCCGTTTTGAAAAGGACTTAGAATCTGAGAGCGAACACTTTCCTAGAGTTTGGTTGAGGTATGTGGATAATATTTTCGCTATATTTGACACTAAAAAATGTAATACCTATTGACGATTTTCTCAATAGATTAAATAAACGGTTCGAAACCATAAAGTTCACTTGTGAAAGAGAAGAAAACGGTCAGCTACCCTTTCTAGATACTTTAGTAATTAGAAATAACAATAGATTAGAGTTTGACGTGTATAGAAAGGAAACCAGTACACTTCGCTACATTCCTTCAGATTCCCATCATTGTGTTCAACACAAAATGGCAAGCCTGAATTTTTTGGTCCACAGACTTCTCACTTTTCCCTTGAACAAGGCGAGGTATGAGAAAGAGTTTAAAATTATAAAAGATGCGGCCAAGTGTAATGGTTTCCAGCCTCAGCATATCTATAAGTTAATTAGGAAGTTTAATTATAAGAAAACTGTGAAAGAATCTACGACTTTTCGAGAGGATGTTAAAGCTTCACCCGTTGTGACCCTCCCTTACGCTCCCTTTATCACTAAAGGTTTGAGTAAAATCTTCAAAGAGCTAGATCTCAGAATAGTCTACAGTTCTGGGACTAGTTTACGAAGTCTCATCGGTAACCCTAAAGATAAAATACAACCTCTAGAAAAGTCAGGTATTTACGAAATCAATTGTAAAGATTGTAATCAAACATATATTGGGCAAACCAGGAGAGCAGTCTCAACTAGATTCAAAGAGCATGTGGCTCATCTTAGATTTAATAGAATTGAGAAATCGAGCGTTGCCCAACACATTTTTGAAACAGATCACAACATCGAACATACGAATGTTAAATTAATTAGACAAATAAACAATTGTAAGTTTCTAAATGTTTTCGAAAGTTTAGAAATATATAAAAATAAGTCATGTGTAATGAACTGTGACAATGGACCTATACCGTATTCGTCATTGCTTTGGTTAATCGGAAATTAATGATGCGTATCGGATTGACCGTGCATAACATTTACGTTACCTGTTTTTGTAGATTTTATTTTAATTTAGTTTTATTATCGCCTTGATAATGACAGCATTGCTGTTGAAACGCGTCGGTGTTTTAGTTAAAACTTGTTTGGTGTTCAGTGGGTTAAAGTGTTTAGTGTTCTACTTCTGCACCAAGAGATCCAGTGAAGAACTTCGAAATAGTAGTGTTAACGTTTCTACAAAAACTATTAAACGACGAATTAGAGAAGTTGGACTTCAAAGTGTAGCTGTATAATAAATGTGTGTCAATGAACCATTAGCCTTTTGGGATAATGTATAGTATGGTCTGACGACAGTAAGTTTCAACTCTTTGGATTGAAACGGCGGGGTAGAGTGTGGAGATGATCAGGTGAAGCCTTCCAATCAAAGATGCTGCAGGGTACCATTAAACACTGCGGCAGCAGCCTATTTCTAAATTCTATAAATTTTCTAGTAGCCATTGCATTTCTGTGGCACAATATTTTAAATCTACTATACCATCTCACTAGCTTTATTGTACTTTGATTGTCCACATTGAGATTGACTTTCACTGTTTCACCAATCATTTCCTCAATTAAAGATTTCAAATAGAGCACTTCCCATACGCATTTTGCAGCAGCAATAGTTTTCTTATTGGGATCACTCTTGCCATCTTTTTCTTCGGCTTTTCCTTTCTTTTTCTTTTTGCTACTTTCCTTTTCACCTTCATCGTTATCGCCTTTCCTATCCATGTCTTCATCTTCAGCTTTCATATCCACTTATTTCGTTTCGACTACCAATTTCACCTTTTCTTCTTACAGAACTGTTGAATCTGGTTTTACATCAGAGGATTTATTTTTAACATCTGAATCTTGTTTGTTTTTTAGTCCTGTTAGCTTTTTTAAATTTATTTTCTGCTAACATCGATTCTGCTTGGTTGTTATTTTGTACTATACAGGATGTTTCTGAATTGATACGAAAGATTTCAAAGGGTGATTCTTTAGCAAATATTAAGGGGGGTCTTTCATATAACTTTTTGTTCAATACCCTTTTCCCTCCAAGTTACAGCCCTTTAAAATAAGGTAAACAAATTTGTTTTTATTTAATATATCCACTTTGGAAAAATTTAGAAGAATGAAATTTGGCAGATGCTAATAAAATGGCAGTTTTTGAGTGTTTTTGTTACCCTAAAATGTAATCACAAGGGGCTGAAAAAAACAACCCCTATAATATTTTGCATCAGAACTTTTTAATGCTCCTATATTTTCCAGTTTAAAAAATTGATTTAAAAAGACAGACTCAATCTGCAACTTTTTTATGTCTTGACTTTTTATCATAAAATTGTTAGTTTGATCACAAAAAAATAAAATACTGCTCAGACTCAAAGACGATATTATTTATTTAAAAAAAAATCGAGTAAGCTGCTGTCAAATGAAGTCATATGACAAATAGCTTTATTGTCCTGATTTTCTCTAATTTCTAGACAATTTTATAAAGACTTCAAACATTTTTCACAACTAAATAAAACTTTATTGAAAGAATGGCATTTTTTTTAATTTAGTTGAAGAATATTGTAAATTAGAACGGATTGAACAATAATTGTACTACTAATAACAATTAACAAATTACAAAAAAACTAATAATAACGTGGACAAAATTCCAATTAAAAAATTAAAATGCAGGACTCTACTCTTCAGGAGTGACTCAGATATTCGTTTTAGTCCCAATTCGATGGTCTAACCAAATCATATCACGAAGTGCATCAACATTTTCCAGGACGGACACAGAAACTGGCCTTCCAGATCGGTGTTCATCTTCAATAGAAAATTGATCCTTTCACGGTAGCATACAGTCACTGTGTCTCGATTTTCAATGCGGAGCCATATCAAACTTTGTGCCGTTGAAATATAACAGATCAAGGTTAAAAAGTCGCTGATAGTGTCTGATTCCAAGAAAGTCCTTCTTGCCTTAGAAAAACAATGGAACTCATGTGGAACAGGATTTGATTTGGTAGATCGAGGCATTGGTATACGGGTTGACTTCTGAAGGAGGTTCATCCGTGGAATTTTTCTCGATTCCAAGTCACCGTGGGCTGAGAGAGAAATGAATTGGTCGGTAGAGTAGCAAACTTTGGTAGGTGCACCGCTGTAAAGATCAATTATGGCAGTTTTTTCTAGATTTTTAAGAAGAAATAACAACTTCAAGAATAGCAATCAAAACTAGATCACTATGAGAGGATGGCATAACAAGGTAACATCACCTTCACGCTACTTCGTTACAACATTTAATAGATTAATGGATTAATCATTGTAATGCCGAGACTCATCTCTTTAGGATTGGAGTTAAGGATTCACCGTTTGTGAAATATTTTTCTGGGACGAAGAAGATTGAAAAGGGAAACAAAAAACTTGATTCAGAGACTCATGTCTATTGACAATCCTTTTCTAAGCGAGAACTGTTTATCTCGGATAATCTGAATGGTGGAAAAGTCTAGCTTCAATTTGTGGTCACAATGACATGCTCTCCAACAAATACCTACCAACAAAAAACCACCAAAACAAAAGATGGTATTGATAATATTAAGCAGAACCTTTAGACTGACCTTTAGCTGGTAGAAGTCTTCACTCTAATTGGACAAATAAAGTTATCTACTTATTTTTTTCATCAAGGAAATGCCCTTATCCTGTTAATCCTGTTAATTAAACTATCTCCTAAATATAATTAACTACATTTAAATCCAACAGCTAAAGCTGACACTTGCATCATAAATTACGTCTGAATAGACGACCGCTTTTGGCCTAGAAATTGACCTATTTCAGCCGTCTAAAACGCAAATTTAAAATATAAAATCAACTCTATATATATGTTAGTAGCCATTAGCCAATCTAGACGATTTTGATCATTTCAGGATAATCTAACATATTCAAATAATTCAACAACAAACACTAAAGTTTCATCAATATTTACCACCTCATATATAAACTTATTTACTTAATATACCCTCCTAATATAAGGTCCACTTACGTCACTACCTATCCTGTATCCCTATAATCAATATCTAGCCATATTTATTTTCATAAACATGCGTTTTGCATCGATGGTCCGTAAAGAAATTAATGAAGCGAGGATTTACTTTGACCAGCGAGGTGTTCTTATTTGTTTAATGTACCGGACTGTAAATGTGTGATGTGGTATAGCTATATTTACCCCTGAACGTATGTTGCGTGTAATTTTTATATATTTTTTTACAACATTAAAGGACATCTTCTTTGCTTATCAGACCATATCTATATTGCAAGATGGGTAAAGATAATAGAGGATGAGTTTTCTAAAGAAAATAACAGTTTTTTGTGTAAAAGAAAGGTTGGGTTTTACAAAGAAGCTGCCACAAAACGCGTGTTATTATTTATCTATATCTATACAGTTTAAATTATTTAAAACGTCAAAATAAAGCGCGAAATTTTAATGAGATATTTACAGAAATCTGTAAGACCATTAAGATTTATTTATTTATTCAATTCATATTTACATAATATTTCAATATTACTTAATAAATATAATTCATAATTATATATTTTAATATTATTTTAATTTAAACTAAAAATTACTTTTAATTTATTTAAATTATAGTAGTGACATCTTACATAAACCATTGATACTATTACGGGAGGCAAAATATTTGAATCAAAAGGAATAATGTAAAACTTTTTAAATTTCATTTATAAATTAATTTAATTATTGTTTAAATTAATTAAAATAGATGAATAAACATTGAATAAATTTAGATCGTATTGATTTTGTACCACTTACCTACAAGAAGTGTGTATAAATTTTACTAGATGTCGCTATCTTCAGCTACGTTTAATCGAAATCGATTTTGAGGTTAATTTCCTCAAAATAAATACAATTTCTCATTTTAAACCACAAAAAAAGGATGCAAGCTATAACAAGACATATACATCCTTATAGGAATTTTAAGTTATTCAAATTACTACGCCGAACATACTCGTCGTCGATAAAAATTACTAAAATCAATTGTGATAAAAATTTAAAGGTATGGTTTCCAATAGCAACAAAACTGTTAAATCAAAGAATATCAGTTCTTGTGAGTAATCGAACGACTAGCAATATACCCGAAATTCAACTGGTAGATTCAATAAAATTTGAAAAAGTCTGCGAAGAAACTTTAGAATCTCTAACTGAATATTTCGAGGAATTAGTTGAGAACGAAACACATTTAAAATCAGCCGATATTAATTATAGTGTAAGTATTGATTTAGAAATGATATTAATAAATTAATGGCTTGTTCGGTAGGATGGTGTTTTGACAGTGAATTTCGGTGATCCTTACGGTACTTATGTTATAAATAGGCAATCGCCGAATAAACAAATTTGGTTAAGTTCTCCTGTATCAGGACCGAAGAGGTACGATTTTGTATCTGACGGAGAATATTGGTTATACAAGCATGACGGGAAGACTCTTCATCAATTATTGCAGACTGAAATATCGAATATAGTTACGAATAAAGTTGATTTCGCTAAGTGTCTTCATAGTCGGATAAATTAAAAAAATTCCTGTATAATTATTTATTTTTTTGTTATATATTAATAAATTTTATTTCGATCATTTATTCTAATTTGTTTATAATTACGGTGCAAAATGGAGGTAATGGAAGATGGTAATTTGATGGATAAAGTGAATATACTCATCCAGCGAGATATGGAATATTACACCGTAAGTATTCTCAGTCATGAAATTAGGTGGAAAATTGACGTTTAATTTGACGTTGACAGTGACATTTTCGAAAAAAACGATACTGATATTAGTTGCAAATGACACTACATTAGATCTGTTTATTTAGTCATGTAATTTAAACTACTCTTCAACAAAGATGATTTTACTTTTTAGAAAAAGCAATCAGTTCTTCAAGAAAGCATTTGTCCCGGGATAGTCGGCGGAAAACTTGATTTCCCACGATACGCCTCGTTTGCAGCTGTCAAATTAGTAATCTGGTGGGAAGACGAGTATTTAGCAGCTTTTAGAAAAAATTCTGGCTTTTTAAGACCCGTGGATGAAAACCTCGATGGCTCACTTGATTTTGCAGTGGGTTGTGGCGGGGTTGTTAGAACATCAGATCCATCAAAATTTATCGCCGCCATTACTAAAACTTATGAACAATTATTAGGTAAAACCCGGGGGTCTATCAACACAATTTCGAATGATCTTGTTTTATTTTCAGAACATCTTCATATTTTAACACAGGAAGCTCTCGATCATGCGGATTTAACAGTTTTAATTGCTACTATTGGCGCAGCTTCTTTGCTGAAGAATTGTTTGTGGTCGTATATGCAATCCGTAGGTAATAGCAAGTCTAATTATGCTGATCAGTTGCAATCTGGTTTAAAGAAGTATCAAGAAATGGCTGAAGCGTTGGCCGAGAGATTGTTGGACCTTCATTGCAGATTGTTGTCTTTATACATCTTGCAAGATGCTGAATCTTTAGATTGGGAAAATGGGAAACCGTTTTTCGAATCAGAACGTGGTTCATATGTTGTGCAGATGTGGTGGTTGTACATGCAAGGTTGCTTCTTTTCTTTATCATTTATATTAACTCCCCTATATAGCTATCATTTTTTTAATTATATATAGGAACTAGGGAAGATTTATGGAATACAGTTCCACCCAAAATGGCCCAAAGAGTATTTTCAGGCATGTTAAATGAAACTTTAAATATCTTAACAGTACGTTACAGCCAGGTATTGAAAGCTTTTCATATTTGGTGCAAATTAACAAGGAATAACATTGCAGATATCACCATCTGAATGCAGGTCTAAACTTGTGGTTGTAGACATTAGTAATTTGCTATTATGCGTAGCCCAATTGCTTCCATGCATCTGCGATGATGCTGAGCAATTAATCGGTTTATACTTGAATAATCAGAACAAGATTTTGCGCGATATTCATTCGAAATGTCAAGAATTATTAACGTGTTTCATCTTGAGAGGTGCACCTTTAGATGTCCTGCATAAAGTATGAATTAAATCGATTAAATCTCCTATACATATATTATTAAATTTTAATTCTAAGGTGTTTCGGAAAGGATTTGAGAATTGCGAGCTGTCAAAATCACGCGGCAACACTCTCAGTCCATGGATAATATTCTCGCTTCAAAATATATTTAAAGAGACGCCTAAAAATGTAACTAAATTAACAGATCTTCCTGATAATACCGCTATTGCATTGGAGTTCTTGGTATTATTGAATCAACCGCAACCTAATTGGGCTTTGCTTTTAAAGGTGTGGATTAATTTTGATGATGTGGCTTCAATTTAATGAATGAGGATGATTCTAGGTTTGCTGCATGAGAAACTTCAATGTTTTATTGGCAGTTCTCCGTGAATCTTTATCAAAATTTAACGGGAATCGGAATTGGGTGGGGGCCAAAACAGATTCCGTCAAATGCGAAGGGTTTTTATGCACCGGCGATGGTATTTGTAAATCTGTTGAATGGAAAACCGCTTTTATTAAAGATGAACAATATTTCGATATCATCTATGCCGTCACTCACGTTTTTTTAATCGTTGGGAACGAAATCGATATCGCGAAATCATTATTGCCCATAATTCGTAAAGTGGATAAGTGGGGACAATGTTTCGATAGAAGAGAGGTGCCCCATTTGTCTTGAAATTAAATCACAATTTACTCAAACTCTGTGATCAATTTACAGGTTTGGAATCAGAAGAGACCACCTTATTTCGAAGCAATAATCGACCTAATAAACCCGATACTCCCACCGATTACGAGAACTGTCATTAATGCTGTTAAAACCGGTGCTAGCATGTATCAAGCGATGTCAATAGTTTTGGCTTGTTTCAGCCAATTATGGGATTGTATAAACCCAATTATACCTTTAATATCCCATCTAATCCACGATTTACTCCCGGCTGAAATCACCCCTATTGGGAACTCAGCTCTACTGCAATTACTCCTCAGCGCTTTATACACGGATCTTCTACGAAAATCTGAAGCTATCGAGAAGAAACAGGTAAAATTTGCTAAAGTACAAACGCAAGACGAAGTCGCTGTTGCAACACCTTCTAAAAACCCTTTATCGCATAAGAATTCCATCTGTAGCTTCGATGGAACTGGTGGTACAGAAGATGGGATTGCTTTAGCGGTAGCTGAAGCTTTATGTAGTATAGATGAAGATAACAAACACACAGAACAAATTCAGGAATTCTTGGAACAAGCCAAGCAATCTTTGGAAGATGATTTAATCGAGAACGAAGGTTGTGGTAGAGTCGAGACGACACACCAGATCATCGAGATATTAGCCAGCGATGTTTTGATGTCCCATTACGGTAAAAAAAGTCTAAAAGTTCTGCACCACTTCTTAATTTGTAATTCCGAATGGATCTTTCAAAATCTTCACGTGAGTCCTGCTGGGAGTTCGACCGAAGCAAACCGAGTTAATCCAGTACCGAATCATCTTTTGCACACCATGTTTCATATAGGATACAAATCGTTCGATCAGGTTTGTTGTTTTTAGAATCTTTAGATCGAGTTTTGATAATCGATTTTGTAGCTTCTGACTGGTGAATGGAAACCGGATTGGCCGACTCTGTTATCGACACCGATGGGATTGAGTTCGGAGAGGGTATGGGGACAGGTTTCGAATCGTTGGGAATTTAAGGATGCTAATTTTGCTAATTTATCAGCGTCGGATGCGCAGATCGTAACTGTTCTTAGTAGCATGTTAAAACCTGTTTGAATAATGCTTTTTGTTAGATAATTATTGTTTTGAAATATTATATATAGAATAAATATAAAGTTTGCTTGATGAAATACCTTAATTTCCTCAAAACCTCTATTTCTTCATCTAGTTTTCAGCTTTTTTACGAGCATATGCAAGGCCTTTTAAGCTCCTAACACAGGTTATATTGACATCCATGGAAACCAATTTTGCTTGAGTGTAATGAAGCAGTTTTATAATTGCTGTATTGTCAACAAAACTCACAATCGTACCATCCATATCTAATAGAAATATATCTGATACGTAAATATTAAACAGTTTATTGGTCCAAGGAATGTCCCTTGCACAACTGCTGCTAACCGTTTCATCAATCTGTACCATTTGTTTTCTGTTGTGAGCGTCTTACAGTTTTTCTACAAGAAGAATATGACTTATCGTGTCAAAAGTCTTTTGCAAATCGATAAACAAATCCATATACGTTTTTTCTTTGCATCTAATGCGTCTTGTACATTTTGGTAGTTAAGGACACCGGCCTATAATTTAGGACGTTGACGCTTCCTGTAGAGGTTTTATTCCTCCACTCCTAACGTTATCCGGGAAAATGCATGACGTGATTTTGACGCTGTTTCGACAGCACGAAAAAAAAGAGAACTGTCTCTAAAATAATAACTATAAATAAGACACCATTTAATTATTTCGTTCAAATTTCAACATTATTATGATGAGTTTCTGATGTTGTTTTTATAGCTCATATCAATATGACCTATTTTTGACGTGACTCTAAACACACATCATTTAAATAGACAAAACGGTCTCTAAAATAATGCTAAAACGTTCGTTTAATTCTTTCGTCTTCATTTTAACTTAATTATAACGTTTTTCTGGTGGTATTTGGCAGTAGGAAGAAGAAATATTATTATAGTATGACCAATTTTTGACGTAGCTCTGAAGAAAGTTTATTTAAATAGAGAAAACGGTGTCTAAAATAATACTGAAAACGTCGTTTAATTCTTTCGTGTACATTTTAACGCTTTTATGACATGTTTCTGACGTTTTTTCGACAGCACGAAGGAAAAATATCATCAATATGACCTATTTTTGACGTTGATGTGAAGTGTAGTGTTAAAAACATCGTTTAATTATTTCTTTTACAGTTTAACCCTATTATGACGTGTTTCTCACTTTGTCTTGATAGCACGAAAAAAAAATATTATCAATATGTCCGATTTTTGACGTGGCTCTAAAGAAACTTTATTTAAACAGAGACACATTCCTAAAATAATGCTAAAAACGTCGTTTACATTTTAACGCTATTATGGCGTGTTTCTGACGTTGTTTTGACAGTTGGAAGAAGAAATATCATCAATATGACCTATTCTTGACGTGTCTCGAAAGGAACTACATTATATATGGAAAATGGTCCCGATAAAATAATGCTAAAAACATTGTTTAATTGTTTCTTTTACGGTTTAACGCTATTATGACGTGTTTCTGACCTTGTTTTGACAGAAGGAAGAAGAAATATCATCAATATGACCTATTTTTGACGTTGCTCTATAGAAGCTACATTTGTACATAGAAAATGGTCTTGAAAATATTGCTAAAAACATTGTCTAATTGTTTCTTTTATAGTTTAACGCTATTATGACGTGTTTCTGACCTTGTTTTGACAGCAGTAAGAAGTAATATCATCAATATGACCTATTTTTGATGTTGCTCTAAGGAAGCTTCATTTATACATAGAAAATGGTCTTGAAAATAATGCTAAAAACATTGTCTAATTGTTTCTTTTATAGTTTAACGCTATTATGACGTGTTTCTGACCTTGTTTTGACAGCAGTAAGAAGTAATATCATCAGTATGACCTATTTTTGATGTTGCTCTAAGGAAGCTACATTTATACATAGAAAATGGTCTTGAAAATAATGCTAAAAACATTGTTTAATTGTTTCTTTTACAGTTTAATTAGCGCTATTAAGACGTGTTTCTAACCTTGTTTTGACAGCAGGAAGAAGAAATATCATCAATATGACCTATTTTTGACGTGACTCTAAAGAAACTTCGTTTATCTGTGGAAAATGGTCTCTAAAATAATGCTAAAAACATCGTTTAAGTCTTTTGTTTACATTTTAACTTAATTAAGACACGTTTCTAACGTTATTTGACAGCAGGAAGGAAAAATATCATCAATATGACCTATTTTTGACGTGACTCTAAAGGAACTTCGTTTATCTGTGGAAAATGGTCTCTAAAATAATGCTAAAAACATCGTTTAAGTCTTTTGTTTAGATTTTAACTTAATTAAGACACGTTTCTAACGTTATTTGACAGCAGGAAGGAAAAATATCATCAATATGACCTATTTTTGACTTGACTCTAAAGGAACTTCGTTTATCTGTAGAAAATGATCTCTAAAATAATGTTAAAAACATCGTTTAAGTCTTTCGTTTACAATTTAACTTAATTGAGACACATTTCTAACGTTCTTTGACAGCAGAGTGAAAAAATATCATCAATATGACCTATTTTTGACGTGACTCTAAACGAATTTCGTTTATCTGTAGAAAATGGTCCCTAAAATAATGTTAAAAACATCGTTTAAGTCTTTCGTTTACAATTTAACTTTATTGAGACACATTTCTAACGTTCTTTGACAGCAGGAAGAAAGAATATCATCAATATGATCTATTTTTGACGTGACTCTAAGAGAACTTCGTTTATCTGTAGAAAATGGTCTCTAAAATAATGCTAAAAACATCGTTTAATCGTTCCTTTTATATTTTAATACTATTATGAGGCGTTTCTAACTTTTTTTTGACAGCTCGAAGAAAAATCATCAAAAGCACATTTTTTTACTATAGTTTTATTTGCCTTCTCTTTACACATTTAATATATTATTTACGCAAATTGTACAATATGATTTCGTAATAAATATTTAAATATAAGTGATTAACATTTATTAGAGTTTGTTTTTTTTTTATTTTTCAAGGGGTAATCGCATATTTTTTTTAAATAGTTTAATATATCAAATATTAAATACAACTATTATAATCATATTTATATGATGACATATACATTATATACATGGTCTTCTTTTTACTTTTTTTTTGTACAATATTTACAATAAAAATTATTACACAATTACATCTTGTGTAAAATTAGACTAATATTACGTCTTAGCTTTAATACATTTCATATATCCACGTTAATTAAATATCATATCACATATTTGGTCAATAGGGCGTTACATATAATATACTTACAGAACCAAGCTTTGGTCCTGGTCGTTTTCATATTGATTGGCCCTTGTAACATACGAAGATAGTACTCTATAATATTCACTATTGCATACAGGTTCATCAATATTACTAAACGAGGCCTGCTCGTAGAGGGCGCTGTATGTTGATTTTTTCCACTTCGTCATTTTTGTTCTCCCTAAATTTGAGAATGGTTTATTTATACGGACATTAAAAGCACTAAAAAACGTCTATTATTTACCGTTAACATTAAACACTAAACTATAATTAAGTATGTAAAATTTGCGGATTTTCTCTTTTATTTATTTTTTTCTTTGTTTAACATTTTTCGAAGCGCTTATGTTTTCCCATTAATTTTGGGTGAAACTGAAAAAGATCTTAATAAGTTACTTTATTAGTTGAGGAGATCGAATTTGTGACTCGCTATTAAGATGTGTGTGTATCGGTTCCTTTACTATGTTGTTCAATTCAGTATTTTTCAACACAATTAATTCGAAACGGTCCGAGTGGGAAAAGTGGGGGGTTCTTAGGCTAATGCCAAGCGAAATTACTATTAATCTTATGTTTTAAGGTTAGTTTCAAAGCTATGTTTGGAGTTAGCTGTGAAACATGTTCTCTTTTTTTGTACACGATATACATTAAATTAAAGATATGTTTTATTTTGTTGTTGTTGTATATATATATATAGGTATATTAAAGCATATATTTACAATATATTATTAATATACAATATGATTTTCCTTCCTCGTCATCTCCATAATTCTGTAAATTACCCTGCATTACCTTTCATTTATCTTTCTACATTTTATTTAAAAGAAACAAGTCAATACTTTGTAAATATTTTTTTGACAGTTGCTAATGAGAGTTGCCAAGTTTCTCAATAAATTGTTTTCCACTTTTTTCCACAATTTTTTGTTGACATTTAGGAAAAAAAAAACAATGTTCTACTTTACCGACAAACCTGTCAAGTCCTTCTTATGCAGAGTTCTACTTCCGTTTCGGTTTCACCGGAAGTAGTTGTCAACTCTGTTATTTTAAATATAGCATTTTTGGATTCCTTGTTAAATTTAAATATCACTTATTTGTTCAGCAAACATTGCGTTTAACAATAAATTGCATAGTTACTGAATTGCATGACATTTTTGTTTAAAAAAATGACATTTGCACTGTCTTCCACATTTTAAAATTATCTCCGAAACTGTAAAAGTCAGAAAGATGTGGTTTTCAGTTTCCGGTTAAGAATGAGTGTGTTTTATCAAAAAAGAAAAACTAGAAATGTCAAAAAATACTTTTAATATTAACCTTGTGACAGCTGTCAACACAATTGGATGATAAGTCTCACTATTGTTCGTTTTCAAGCGATGCAATTTTTAAACGAGCTGGATCCTAGAACCTGAAGAACGCTTTCTGGATATAATTTAAGCTGCAAGCCCAAATCATGTTAATCAGGTACTCCCTTTGCGTACACTGAAGCTCTTTAAATAGTTCAAAGACAACTGGGATCAAAAAAAGTTGGTGGAGTGGTCACAGAAGCATTTTGGCATGAAAACATCCAATATTGTTGCTAATCTATAGTGTGGGTATCTCTAAGAGTTCCTTCTTCGATTTGGGACTAATTTCAGTCATGATTTGGTTCGAGACCACTAAATTGTAACTCACAGACCTTCACCTATCTACCATCTTATTCAGTTCCAAGCAAGTCTATTTTAAAGGATTTTCAACAGAGGGGATCTGAAGAAAAATGAGAACATGATCCATTATTTTCGACTTGTGCATTTTGGTTTAGACGATTTAGAAGTGGTGATTTTGATACAAGCAACTGAGAGGGTGAGGGTAGGCCAAAAATGTTTGAAGACACTGAATTACACGAAGACCTGTATCGAACTGGGTATGATTCAGAAAATGGGAAATTAGGTTCCATATGAACTGAAACCAAGAGACATCGAAAGGCGATTTTGCATCTCTGAACGGTGCAAAAGGAAGTTTTTTCTGCATGGTATCATTACTGGGGGCGAAAAATTGATTGATTGGAGGTCTGGCCAAACCAGCACAACGACCCCACAGCTGACTATCTATGGTTTGATGGTGATGCTGTGTATTTGGTGGGACCAGAAGGGTGTGGTATCTGGAATATGCTTCACTTCAGTTGAAAATTGGGTTGATACGTTCTTGTCCTCAAAAGATGAGCGATTCTATTGGGATGGAATATTTTGGAGCTTTCAGCGTCTAAAAGGATTTAAAAAGAAGTTGTGGATCCGTACAAAATGATGACCTATATAATTACATCTCCAATAAGAGCTGTCAAGTTAAAAAAGGATGCAATAGGTGGACATAATTTCAAAGGAATCCAATTCTCCACGAAAATGGTCACCATAACAAAGTAATTAAATACAATTCAGTTTAACAAATAATTGAAAGACTTGGCAACATATCATTAGGAATTTGATGCGTTTTATTTTGAATCTTGTTCTGAACAAGACCTAACCTAAACAAAAATACAATAATACTACATCTTGGTCTCCAATACAACTGCTGTATTCCTCTTATTTATAATAGTACTTCCCTCGCGGTTCCATTCGGTGGTGTTATCACGATTGGACCGCGAGGTTTCACACTATATCCAAGTCTTCCGTTCACGGATCGTATCCCGTTCTGCGTCGCTCCTATTACTGTACTGTTTATGTCAGGATAGTTGACGCATCTCCGTGTTCTTCCAGCTTTTTCTGCTTCCTCGACTGCTGTTGTAGGCGCCCATTTCGTGGTCGTGGACGTTGGTGTAGTAAGTATCCGTTGTGCTCGGGGTTTGGCACGCGTTGTACAATTGGGTTCTCACGGTACCTGGTCGAAATATTAAATCAAATTTGATTATTTTAGATTGATCTGTCTGAATATGGCGATGATTTGAAAATGGAAAGAACTGTGAGAGGAGGTATCATCCAAACTTGACCAAGACTTAATATAAGAAAACCTCAATCAAAGTTCCTTATTACAAATTCATTTATTGACATTATTTTTAAATACGATTTTAAACGAGAAAAAAGCAAATTAAATAAAAATAAGCAGCCATGCTAAATCATGCGCTCCTGATCCTAATATAAATTATTATGTTTTCAATAATTATCTTTCAATTCCTGAAATACTTCCACTTATAGGTCAATAAAACAACAATTAATTAAATACCAATTTATTCCAGAACATATAATATTATGTTTTTGTTAAAAAGACTTCTTCAGTGGAAGAAATTGACATTTAATTAATTGTTGTTTTATTAACCTATAAGTGGAAATATTTCAGGAATTGAAAGATAAGTACAGTGACCTTCAAAGGTATCCGGACACGACTAAATAGAGAAATACCTTGCGCTCAATACTTTATCTATCGCCCCCTTTAAGAATGAAAGCACTTTCATTTTAAAAAGTTTTTTTCATCCTCAACACGTATCGAGATACCGACCGACACCGCACTATTGAAACACCCTGTATATCGCTCCCTCTCTCTAGAATAGAACATTATTTATTCTTTCTATTTACATTTAATTACATTATAAAATGCCATAATTACAGTATATCAACAATACACACTTAATGACATTTTTATAACTTCCGGTTGACGTCACATTGACGTCACAATAACATTTTAGCGACCTAAGGTCGACAAACTCGCGCATGACGTTGAATAGCGGTTCAGTTGACCGTCGACAACGGTAGAGGTAAACATCTATAGAGACGGTTGTGTTATTTTACATCGAACGAATTGAATTCTTGTAGTTTTACTGAAATTTTGGGAATATAGTTTCTCGTGAAATTACGAACGGAAGTTATCGAAAGATAGGTTGTGTTGTCCTCTCTTCGCCGATACAAGGAAGAAGGTAGTTAGATGATAGCTGCGGTGTAACAGTAAGAACTACCTAATATGAACGCTAGTTCGAACTCAAATTTTGCTTTGATGCAACGAGGTGTACGTTAGTGCGAGTTGTCCCTCTACAGCTCTTGTGTTCGTCAGATTCTCTCTTTTTGTGTTAACACTCGGATTCTATCCGGGTGGGTGCTCTAATGGCGTAGTTCGGCTGACGCCACATACCCTCGTGAGGGTCTAGCAATCGATTAGAGAGGTTTGACTTCCGTGACGTCCGTCTCAAAAGGGACAGTCTCAATCTAATTTATATCCCGTTTGGTTAAATGAAAGGCTGTAGAATGCAAAAAAAGCGTTCATATTAGAACTGTTCTTATTGTTGATGGTTTGGTATGTCTGTTAATATCGAAGGCTTGGGTACTGCGCTGAATGTTGGTCCAAGTCTTGAAATAAGTGTTCAGCTACTTAAAGAGATCTTTGTCTTACTGTTGATGGTTTGGTAGGTCGGTTGATATCGAAGGTTTGGATATTGCCTTGAATGTTGGTCCAAGTCTTGAGATAAGTGTTAAGCTACTTAAGGAGATATTTGTCTTACGGTTGATGGTTTGGTAGGTCGGTTCCTATAGAAGGTTTGGGTATTGCATTAAATGAAAGAACTACCTAATATGAACGCTAATTCGAACTCAAATTTTGCTTTGATGCAACGAGGTGTACTTTAGTGCGAGTTGTCCCTCTACAGCTCTTGTGTTCGTCAGATTCTCTCTTTTTGTGTTGACACTCGGATTCTGTCCGGGTGGGTGCTCTAATGGCATAGTTCCGCTAACGCCACATACCCTCGTGAGGGTCTAGCAATCGATTAGAGAGGTTTGACGTCCGTGAGAGTCTCAAAAGTGGCAGTCTCAATCTAATTTATATCTCATTTGGGCTAATTAATAGCCCCAGAATGCCAAAAAAAGCGTTAGTATTAGAACTGTTCCTATTGTTGATGGTTTAGTCGATCGGTTAATATCGAAGGCTTGGGTACTGCGTCGAATGTTGGTCCAAGTCTTGAGATAAGTGTTAAGCTACTTAAGGAGATCTCTGTCTTATTGTTGATAGTTTAGTCAGTCGTTTCTGGTTAAGTACTGGTCGGAGAGGTATGTTTGCTCTATTCTACATAGAGGTGGTTTTGATTATTTTGGTATTAATCCTTTTGTTTATATCTACTGCCGTTTTGCAAACGACCAGATATTTTGGTCGCATACTGTGATTTATCCGCGACGACAGCTACGTTTATTTCGTCTGCGTTCTTGCTATTGATACTTCGGTAGAAGGATCTCTACAGTAGATTCGAGCTTGCGACAAATTGTTAGCATCCTATGCGAACGCATCTTAATTTTCAATTATTTTCTTAGTATATGTATTTTTTGACCTTTATGTACTTATCTTTTAATTCTTTTAATTTTGCTTTGATGCAACGAGGTGTACGTTAGTGCGAGTTGTCCCTCTACAGCTCTTGTGTTCGTTAGATTCTCTCTTTTTGTGTTGACACTCGGATTCTATCCGGGTGGGTGCTCTAATGGCACAGTTCCGCTGACACCGTATACCCTCGAGAGGGTCTATCAACCGATTAGAGAGGTTGACGTCTTTGAGAGTCTCAAGAGGTCAGTCTCAATCTAATTTATATGTCGTTTGAATTAATTAATGGTTGCAGAAAGTACAAAAATGCGTTCATATTGGAACTGTTCCGATTTTTGATGGTTTAGTAGGTGATATCAGTATGATGTGCATTTAAATACACATTTTTTCAAAATTTTCCTAGTATTTTTTCGTAAAGATAATACGAACTATTGTAAGAGCTACAAACTACGATTACACTCAGCAGGTAGTAAGCTGGCTCTGCGGCTCTTTGGAATAAAGTATTGAGCGTATTGAACCTTTGAAGGTAACTGTATATAAAGGTCACAAAATGGATATATTAATTGTTTTCAATAATCTAAACAACAGGACGAAAGAAAGTCAACATAACTTGATTTTTATCTTTCGACGATACAGTCCTGTTTAAATTATGCTCGTGGATACTGCCAAAGATGTGCTTGAATGACATTTTAATTTCATGAATAAAGCATGAAGCCCGGATCTCTATTTTAAACTCAGCAAACTTCCTCCGCATACAACTATATTGTATTGGAAATTGTCTCTTCGTACTATAAACGTTAGTATGTTTTATTTTCGTTCCCCCAAAAACTGTTTTGTCCTTACTTTAGTAATTCTATTAATGGCGTGGTATTTGAGAGGCGGCGGATATCCCGCGAGTTCTTTCAGATGCAAATCAACTTTTCCTCGGAAGAGATGCTAATTTATTCCCGACGAATTTAAGATGAGGTGGAAACTTGTCCACTCCGTATTACTGATAAAATATTAATTGTTGTTTTTAGCTTTTTCGACATCTTTTCTACAATTCAAATTAGTCGGGTATTATTATTTTATTTAGTGTTAGAATGAAGGGATGATACGTACAATGATTCTGTTTTATTTTTCTGGTTACTTCCAGCTCGTACTTTTTAGACCGGTACTGGTATACAGTGTCCTTTTACGATAACCTGCTCGAGCTCGTAATTTCAATGGAATTTCTCTGAAGATGACTGAAAAATAATCTAAAATATTATATTGTTCCCTCTCTTTTAAAAGGAAAGTGTGTAGGAGCCTAGTTGTACATAGATAAAATGGTTAGAAGATTTGTGATAGTAATAAGCGAAATTTAGTTTAGGTACTGGTTATGTTAGAGAGAACTGGTGCAATTATAATTAACGTTCATATGCGAGCTCCTTCTCATGTCAGTTGGCCCACCGTCTGATATCCATCCTTTTCGAGGCGTGCGAAAAAATAAAATAGACACTAGGTAGGTACATGCTTTTATCGATACCTAAACGAATTAAGATGATATTTTTAATAATTTTCAAGAAAAATCTGATCTTTTCTATTCCTTTTTGAAGTCTTTAGCAGTAAGATTACAAGTCTTTAAAATTTTGCCGTTTTTTCTCGCCCATCAAGTTGCTCTTATTTTGATCTTAAATGAGTAGGTAGGTGGCTTTGAAAAAGTGACGCCGAAACTACTATCAGTTAGTGTCAAACGCATTTTATACATTTGGACAGAGTTTAAGTTATCGACGAGAAAATTCGATCACACTTTGTAAAATTTTTTAATTGTGGAAAATCTAATTCTGAAATTAGGAATAGTCTGTGCCCAGCAATTTCAATGTTTAAAATTAGAGTGAAAGGGGGCAATGAAATCATCGGCAGGATTTAAAGCCATGATATCTGGATAGGAAAAAAGTCTTAATCATTAGTTGATAACCAAATTCAAAATAATATTCCGATAAGACTTTTAAGAATTCAAACTAATTCAACTCAACAAAATCATGGATCATGGATACTTTCAAAGATTCAGAAGCTGCAGAAAAATTTTCTGACAAATCGGACGGACTAGTTAGAAAAGGTAGTTAATGCTCGTAACAGGTATTTAATGTGGATCACGTTGTTGTTAGGTTGTTAGGTAAGTTTCCTTTCCTGATCTATCGTTCCTCTTAATATTATTATTTTGATTGATAATCTTTCAGGCTCCTTCCAACATCTTAATGATCTCCACTCAAATTTGCTGAGAGAACTGCTGTCCTACAATCATCATCAATGGACTAAGCCGCTATAGCGATGGTTTCCTAAGCTGCAGCAGCAACAGGAAGCATTTTATATTGCATTAAAAACATTACATTAAGTGAAAGGTATTGCTGAATTACTAGATTATACCTGTGAGGAGCTATCAAATGAAGATTTAATATCACCTGATAAACGTAGTATTAACAACGACAAATAGATAGTGCAATCGTCAGAAGGCGTCTCATTTCTATGGCAATGCACGTGAAGCAATAAGACACTTGAATTTAGTATTAATATAAAATTATTAAAATGTGTCTCAATTCAACGTTTTACACGATTGCCCAAAAAATTTTCTGTATACGCAAGGCAAATTGTCAGAAGTGCACCTTAACATGTGCAAAATTTTTATTAGCTTCTGACAATCCTTTCTCTTCCACCTACCCTTCTGAGAATTTCTTTTTCCTATTTTCTATCATTTACTATTTGTACAAACAAGTTCCATCCATGCACCTTTTCGGTTTTTTAGAAATGAAAATTGACAGTTTTCACCGCCCCCACACGCCCATGTCTTCCAGAGCGCCTTTTGACGATTGCACTATCTATTTATCGTTGCTAATACTACCTTTTTCGGATGAGACTTTCCGTCCACCTTTTCATGTCGACCAACATGTAGCCAGTTCTCGGGCTATTAGCCAATGTCTTCTTCAAACTCACTACAGCTATGTTTAAATTTGAGATTCCATTAATGCAATGTCTTCAATCATTTGACGATAGCGAAGAGAGATTCGGAGTAATTGAGATGGACTAATACAAAATTCCATCAGATGGCGCTTGAGGCTGAACGAGGCGAAGTACCAGGCCCTACGCCTCCTTGACAAGAAACTTACTTTACGTTAACACGTCAGAAAATCAATCGATCGCTCGATGGCTACCCCTTTCTATGTGTCAAAAGTTTGCTTCCACTGAGATAAAAAATCTCAATCTGGTATTGCATTTTCTTGCCTCCTATTCTTACCTATGGAGGCCTGTCCTGGGCCTGTGTTGCTAAGACGCATCTTGAGATTGGAGGCTCAACAAAATAAGACATTAAGAACGATCGTCAACGCCCCGTGGTTCATTAGAAACTCGGATCTGAGAAGAGAGTTGGAGATTCCATCTTTCCACTAATACGCGTCGCAACTGGCCAGCACCATATTAAGTAGAATTAGGAAGTCCTCCAACCCAATTGTGTATGGTTTGGACCCGGATCATCTGGACCTGGGGTAGAACTGCGCCGAATCGACAGCAAGCCGCCTCGATACACTCCGCTCCTCCCCTTCCAATAAAGTGAATAGGTGCTTTAAGGAAAGGAGAACAGTGGGGTGTGGTAAAAATGTCGAGGCGACCCGTTCTCGATTCGGCGTAGTTCTACCCCTGGATTAATCATCAATTTGTTCCCTGGAAGCTGATCTATCAAACCATAACACTCAACCAACTCACAGTCAGGAAGGGTTGTATCAACTGAGGAATACAGAGCTCAAGACGTTTGGTCGTTCCTGGCAAGAGAACGAAGCACCATCGACAACGACTAATACAAAAAGCTTCAAAATGTGAACTAAAAAGTATAAGAATTAATCCATTACAGTAGGTGTCAAATTACAGTAGGTGTCAAAATACAGCTTATACAGCGTGTCCACGTCGAGTGACTGCGCTGATGCGCCTATAGTTTACCTACTCATTACATCACAGCCGTTGCTTACAAGAGCTAAGAACCTTGAAACCATCCTTGGCAATACTTTCGTCGTGAGTATATATAATAGAATCATTGATACCAACCTCCAATAGATAATAACAGAGTTGCCGGTATTAAAAAAAATGTATTACTTGAAATATATGATACACGCAGATTCCTCATGAGCTCAATTGTTTTACATTTAACTTCTCCCGTTTGCGCTTTTGTTTCATACCTTTTATTTAAATCAACAAGACTTTTGACAGAATAGTTACTATGGATATTACTAAAACAACATTACTTCTAACCAGATATGTCATATAACTATAAAATGATGACGTCAACATTTTAGACATGCACAGTTTTTGAAATTAAATCTTACATAGTTCGCGTCTAAAACCTCACATCTGCCAATTTAATAAGATTATGGAACAGTCGATTTTTTTTGTTGTTTAGGTTCAGATTTCATACTTTCGGACCTCATCATTACGCTCATTTATGACTGTCAATAATGACCCTTAATTTACTTTAACATGCATCAAATATATCGACCAACTAAAACTAATAATAAAGCTAAGAAACGAACGGACAAAAACAGAAAAAAAAACAAAAACGAAGACAGATACAATCCAGTGACGGTACCACAATTTGATTTCACGAAAAACTCGTTTAAACCTTGTGCATTTTCTTGACATCTACGTATTATTAATATAGCATACCCGCCAGCGTATTGGACAGCACAAACAGAAAGGATAAAAACAATCAAAAACTTAAGAGAAACGAAAATGTTATAGGTTTAAAGTTAGATGTATAAATAGTGCTATCGTGAGTTATAAATTTTAAATAGTAATACATGAGCGAAATAGCGTTTAGTTCAAAGTTTAAAGAATACATACCATTCCTTACGATACGATTGTGATCCGGGGATCCGGAATATGACCTACGACCGCTCGTGAAGACGCCTCTTCGTGTTAAAGGTGCCGGACTGACGTGTACGTATGGTAACCAAGAAAAAATTGCTTGAAACCGCGTCTGAACCTGAAAGGAAATATTTATTCATAATTTCATTTAAATTTATTCCGGGAAACGTGTTGAAATTACACTTTTAAAATCGGATGACATATCTCCGGTTTATAAATCTAATTTTAAAATGTAAATGCGTCTCTTTAACTACTTACACTACACTCGTCGAACGGGAATATTTCGTTTTAAAATTTTAAACGTCCCAGTACGAACCAAATAATCTTAAATATGACCTGGTTTCTACAGTTGGGTCCATTAGATTCAGCAGCATGTATGTTGAATTTAATGTTTGTTGATATTTCATTTATTTTTGAAAGCTTTTGCTGGTTCCTTCTTTTTAAACAAGTCACCCACAGCCCTCTCTCAAAAGAAAAGGCACAAAATTAGGAAACCACCAAGAAAAAGATTAGAGATCCATCTATGGTGATTTTGTGCTGCAGGAAAGATCTTGATGAAACCAGTTCTCCAGCAGATTTTTCAAGGACAACAGTTCTTGTGAAAGTTCCTGTTTTTTCAAAATTAGTTCAAGGGGGTGGTACTGGCAATGTTCAGAAATCTTCGTCCAATTTTATTAATTTATGATGGTTATTCCACTCACCTCAGTATTGAGTTAATAGAAGAAGTGCTTAAAAAAGGGGAGTTGTAATATTGAAACTACCACTGCTCAAAAGATCTTGATGAAACCAGATCTTCAGCAGATACTAAACCACAAATCACCCCCTGTCCCATCTCAAAAAATGTGGCACAAAATGAGGAAACCACCAGAAGAAAGTGTAGAGATCCATCTGTCGTGATTTTTAGCTGTTCGAAAGATCTTGATGAAACCAGATCTTCAGCAGATTCTTGGAGGACAAAAGTTCTTCCCGTTTTTCAAAATTAGTTCAAGGGGGTGGTACTGGAAATGTTCAGAAATCTTCGTCCACTTTTATTAATTTATGATGGTTATTCCACTCACCTCAGTATTGAGTTAATAGAAGAGGTGCTTAAAAAAGGAGTTGTAATATTGAAACTACCACCACACTCGAGTCGTCTTGGCCGTCATTACCGTCTTTAAATCATTAAATAACGTATGGTATGCTAAACTAGTTAAATGGTAACGAGCAAATTTAGGGAAGAAAAGACCTGCTCTCAAGCTAATAGTCACAGTGAAGTAATAGTAGTAATAGTGAAGCATCGATAGAACAAAAATGAAAATCTTCAGGAACGAGGGAAACCCAAAAGAAGGAAGAGTCAGGAATTTTAGAAAGTTGTGGAGAGACGAAATGTAATAAAAAAAAGCAGAGGCCACAGGCAAACCAGAAACTGAAGAAGGGGGAACTGGTCTAGAATGGTTAGGCAGCACTGGTTACTTGATAGGAGTAGGAACTGTGGATGAAGGTGAAACAAATGATTGAAACGTTGCTTGAAATCTCCGACGGTGATTGGGTTTTGGCAGATACTAAACCACAAATCAACCCCCGTCCCATCTCAAAAAATGTGGCACAAAATGAGGAGACCACCAAAAGAAAGTGTAGAGATCCATTTGGCGTGATTTTTAGCTTTTGGAAAGATCTTGATGAAACCAGATCTTCAGCAGATTCTTCAAGGACACAAGTTCTCGTTTTTCAAAATTAGTTCAAGGGGGTGGTACTGGCAATGTTCAGAAATCTTCGTCCAATTTTATTAATTTATGATGGTTATTCCACTCACCTCAGTATTGAGTTAATAGAAGAAGTGCTAACAAAAAGGGAGTTGTAATATTGAAACTACCACTGCTCGAAAGATCTCGATGAAACCAGATCTTCAGCAGATACTAAACCACAAATCACGCCCCGTCCCATCTCAAAAAATGTGGCACAAAATGAGGAAACCACCAAAAGAAAGTGTAGAGATCCATCAATCGTGATTTTTAGCTGTTCGAAAGATCTTGATGAAACCAGATCTTCAGCAGATTCTTGGAGGGCAAAAGTTCTTCCCGTTTTTCAAAATTAGTTCAAGGGGGTGGTACTGGAAATGTTCGGAAATCTTCGTCCAATTTTATTAATTTCAGATGGTTATTCCACTCACCTCAGTATTGTGTTAATAGAAGAGGTGCTTAAAAAAGGGAGTTGTAATATTGAAACTACCACTGCTCGAAAGATCTTGATTAAACCAGATCTTCAGCAGATACTAAACCATAAATCACCCCCTGTCCCATCTCAAAAAATGTGGCACAAAATGAGGAAATCACCAAAAGAAAGTGTAGAGATCCATCTGTCGTGATTTTTAGCTGTTCGAAAGATCTTGATGAAACCAGATCTTCAGCAGATTCTTGGAGGACAAAAGTTCTTCCCGTTTTTCAAAATTAATTCAAGGGGGTGGTATTGGAAATGTTCAGAAATCTTCGTCCAATTTTACTAATTTATGATGGTTATTCCACTCACCTCAGTATTGAGTTAATAGAAGAGGTGCTTAAAAACGGGACTTGTAATATTGAAACTACCACTGCTCGAAAGATCTTGATTAAACCAGATCTTCAGCAGATACTAAACCACAAATCACCCCCTGTCCCATCTCAAAAAATGTGGCACAAAATGAAGAAATCACCAAAAGAAAGTGTAGTTAATAGAAGAAGTGCTTAAAAAAGGGAGTTGTAATATTGAAACTACCACTACTCGAAAGATCTTGATTAAACCAGATCTTCAGCAGATACTAAACCACAAATCAACTCCCTGTCCCATCTCAAAAAATGTTGCACAAAATGAGGAAACCACCAAAAGAAAGTGTAGAGATCCATTTGGCGTGATTTTGCGCTTTTGGAAAGATCTTGATAAAACCAGATCTTCAGCAGATTCTCGGACGACAAAAGTTCTTCCCGTTTTTCAAAATTAATTCAAGGGAGTGGTACTGCAAATGTTCGGAAATCTTCGTCCAATTTTATTAATTTATGATGGTTATTCCACCCACCTCAGCATTGAATTAATAGAAGAGGTGCTAAAAAAAGGAGTTGTAATATTGAAACTACCACCACACTCGAGTCGTCTAGGCCGTCATTGCCGTCTTTAAATCATTAAATAACGTATGGTATGTTAAACTAGTTAAATGGTAACGAGCAAATTTAGGGGAGAAAAGACCTGCTCTCAACCTAATAGTCACAGTGAAGTAGAAGTTCGATAGAACAAAAATGAAAATCTTCAGGAACGAAGGACACCCAAAAGAAGGAAGAGTCAGGAATTTCAGAAAGTTGTGGAGAGACGAAATGTAATAAAAAAAAAAGCAGAGGCCACAGGCAAACCAGAAACTGAAGAAAGAGGAACTGGTCTAGAATGGCTAGCCAGCACTGGTTAACTGATTGGAGTAGGAACTGTGGATGAAGGTGAAACAAATGATTGAAACGTTGCCTGAAATCTCGGTGATTGGGTTTTGGCTAAATTAACAGCAAAAAAAAAGATTATTAAACGTTAGATAGGCCAGGTCCTACGAAAAAGACTCTTAAAGATCTGCTGTTTCGACCCAACAAATTAAGAAGTGAAATTTCATTTGAAGTGTTACCCATTAAAACATCTTGCTTTCCAAAAATATTTCAGACGCATGTCTTCTTAGTTATTTCGTCTCCTTTCGGCTCATGATGTTATTTGGATTTCTTACCTACACTCATCGCATACCATATCTAGATTTCCGCAACAAATGCACTTGTCCTTGATGAGTCTCCTCGTGAAGAATCTATACACACCATGTGCTGTAATAACCCGACAGTCTTCTGTGCTTGCAGCTCACCCATGCTAGTATGTCCGGTATCAACTTTTTTGTCCATTGGGGTTTGTGGGATTCGTCTGCCCACCTGCTCTACCAAAGATTCAACATGACTCCTCTCGCTCGCGTTTCCATGGATTTTCGAACGTCCTCATGGTTGTGCTTATATACAGTGGTGGGCAAAAGTATGGAAACACTTAAATATCTCAAGCAGTTTAGAAGATGTTTCTACGAAATTGGGAATTTGCATATTATCTGTTATTCTGCATAAAATGAAGATATCAGAATTACAATACAACTTTCGGTTAATCGGAAGTCGCATTTAACTTTCAAATTTGATGACACACCCTGTATATTGTTTTGAAAACGAATAGGCCATTTAATTAGAATAATATGCAAATGCCCAATTTCGTAGATATATCTTCAAAACTGCTTGAGATATTTAAGTGTTTCTACACTTTTGCTCACCACTGTATAATAGAAGAATACAATATAGTCCCTTTAGAGAGCCAGTAGATTAATGGATGGCACTGTATAGATCAGCTCGTTTATAACTACCTCTACTACTCTCCCCTAACGTTGGGCATTAACCTAGTTAGTCTAAAAAGCATTTTTTTCCACCTTGCACCCCTGCTTGTCACCAATTTTTTATTTTAAAATTACCTCCACATTTCTCACAGTAAAATTAAAATTATTATCACTTTCTCCAGCTGGAGTTTCGCAGATACTTTCATCCATCATTAAAATTACATAAAACAAGCGGTAACTGTCAGGACAGGACGCATATTAATCTAACTTTTCTCTACAGAAACAATTCATATGATCTCTATTATAAAATCGGCAAACATACAATTTCATTTTCATTCTATTCCGGCAACGCAGTTCTATTCATCCGATTTTATGAAATACATCACGTCTCTACAGAGACGTATTATATTGTTTCGAAACGCAGGGATGATGCCAAAGTATATACAACGTGCCCGTAGGTCCCTTTTCTTTTCCAACGTCCCATCCTCGGCTGACATCAAACAAGTCCGCGCCAACGTTAGTTTCTGGGAAATTTCGTTGTATGACAGCGAGTTAACGATGTTCACCTCACTTGTCGGACATGCCTTAACAAGGCGAACGTTGTCCCCCACCCCCTTCCCCCTCCTACAGCGAAAGTTTCTACATTGTTGTTAGGACATGCATATTAATGCAAATACATGGCCCAGATCTATAACATAGCAGGGGATATACATTTCCAAAGGGCTTACCTTGCGTTCATCCAACAATATATTATTGGATTGTACATTGAGTTGCTCATCGCTAACCAATATATGGCCAAGTAGGTTTCTTGGACGTATGGGGAGTTCGTGATTGTTGGCCAAAAGGAAGCCACGATGAAGTACAAGTCGTATGGCAGCCAACACACAGCGAAGATGATAACTACTACCATCATCATCTTGACAACCTAGAATGGAATATAAATGTAATAAATAATAAATAAATATTCCTATACTAACTATAATTGCCAATTGTCAAAAATAATGGTTTTCTAGCTTAAATATCGACTAAAAAGATTGCTTACTTGACTGATTTCCTTTTTCTTTTGCTTGGAAATTAATACGTCTAAGAACTAGATTAAGACGAAATTCTTTTATAGTCACCCTACAATAACAATGAATCTCGTAAAACTGTACCGATAACAAAGGAACCTTTTTCTATAGTTGATCAATATTTATAACGAGATACGGATCTTCATTTAGTATTCGTTCCCGAAGCGAATGCTCATTGATTTGTGTATAAAGCTACGGCTGCATTTTATTACTTCCAGATCTATAAAATTCCAGCTATAAAAATAGGAAAATATCAACGGTAGTTCGTAAATTTCCGTATAGGTGTTCCCTTAACTGCACGCTAAGGGAAAAAATATAGAGCACAGGTAGATTATTAATACCTACGTTTATTAATTTAAAATCAAGCTGTCAGGATATTGAACTATAAAAGGATTTTGAATTGAATGCGGTCAATATACGATGAACTAAGGTTCCACGAATAATTTCCACCTTGTCAATAATACGAACGCCGCAGCTTTCGTGTCACGATTAATTTAGTTGCGGCTTCGTTCTGGTCAAGATAGATATGGAAGTCAGTTGTGCAATATAGCTGTACCTTTACCGCATAGAAATTAGCGGTGGAACTATATTAGCTAGACGCGTGTGAGCATCAGTTCCCCGCGAATTAATAATGGAAATAGTACATATAACGTGTTGTGCAAGTTGAAACTAAAACGTCACCCAAAACAGGAGGAAAACTTGATCAACATTCCTGATAAACTCTATTTTTTTCTGTCAACTCGATGGCGTATAGAGGGCGTTTATGATGACAGTTATGACGTTTATGATACAGTGTCGGTAAAGTAGCAATTTTTATATCATTATTGAAACTTTATCTAACCTATAGCTTCAATATTTTATAAAGTGCAGAACTCCTAGACACTTCCTGGCTTTCAATTTTTGATGGTGCTAAAGATGAATTTGGACCACTCAATTATCACCGTCACTATAGAGCTATGCACCACCCTAAACTGCTTACCAAGCAATACAATCTATGAGCTTCGACCAATGGAAGTTCCGAGAAGATTATAGAAAGCCTTTAATACTAAATCTTGTCTTGTCATGGCGATTGGTATCTACCTGTTTCATCTCGGTAGACAGACCAGCTCAAATTAGAGACAAAACACCGTCTCCAGGTCCATCAAGCGAAGCTAACGATTAAGAACGAGTTGTTGAATCCACCAAGGGCGACCATGAAATGTCAGTTATAAGAATTTGATAGCAGTGATGAGGAGAGAGAATGAAGCTTGGAGATTTACAAGAACTCTAGAAATGGCTCCATACAGGTCTGACACAACACGCGGAAAACCAGCAAAATAATGCACCAATGCAGGAACAAAAAATTGCATTTATTAAAAAGCAAGTCCTACTTTTTGCCTAAAGTTAAAATTAGACATAACATAGTTGGCAATATTGCTAGTCACCCTATTAGGGTCGGCGTTCACCCTATACCGTCGACCCTTAAAACTCTGCGGCTGCACTACCCAATCCCTGATTTCATAGTTTCAGGGCAACGGGCGTGGCGGGAGTAGGCTTCGTATATAGGGTAGGATACTCGGGCGTAGCATGGGCATGCTCTGGGCCGCTTATCTGTCGGGATATACGGTGGGTAAGTGAGGCACCCTACGGCACTTACCTTGAGAACTCTGCAGCTGCACTACCCCATACCTGGTGGCCACACTCAGGGAAACTGGCGTGGCGAGAGGATTTGGCGAAGATAGTAGAGGAGGACAAAAGTCGGTTCGCCCGTTGGTTGTCTGGTTGGGGAAACCTTTGGTTTCATCCTAAAACAACTCGGTGATTCTGGGACCCTACGGTTTCACTGTAGCTGCCGCGGCAACTCGATCGTCGGAGGGGAGAAAGAGTTAAGCGCGGTTGGCATTTTGGGGTAGGGCTTCGGTCCGGCCGTCCCCGTTGTTCAGGCTTAATTCACGGGCGGGCTGGTTGTACCTCACGGCCAGATTCCGTTTCCCAGGCTTGGCCGATAGTTGCCATCAGTCAGGGGTCAGATGTGAGGTAGAAGCCTGCGAAAGCATCTCCAGCGGTAACCTGTCAAGCGTTGACCAGAAAGCTTGTCTAATCCGGTCCCCTCCGGTAGAAGTAAGACTCGTGCGGGCACTGAGATTGTGGGTGACAGTTTCAAGGCTTGTTATGACTAGTGTGGTACCCGAAATTTGCCAATTTCGAATCGGTATCCCCAGATGGTATCATTATTTCAAACAAGGTGATGCAGAAACCGCCACGTAGACGAAGGACGAACTCCTCCAAGTCCAGTTAATCCGAGATTGTTAAAAGCCAACACCGACTAGTCTGGTGAAAAATCTTAAAACATGGCTGGTCCTACTTTCTCCTGAACTCTGCAGGTCAAAAGGATGCTTACAACACATGATCAAAACTCGTCTTCAGTTAAGAAAGGTCTTGCCGATTTTCCAAGTTGCTGTCTAATGAGGAGAAGAAGAAAAGAGTTGTTCGATTTTAGACGAGTATGATGCCGAATGGGATGATTTAGTAAATCAATTGATAAGACTTGGGTCTACTACGTATCACCACATACCCGAAATTCAGCTTTCGAATGACAGCTACCGCCAGAAGTCGAGCATATCAAAATGACTATCTCCAATCGGCGATGAAATGGGGTGAAAGGGAAGTAGCATAGTTTCTGCAGGAAATAATATTTTTATGGTCAAATTTGTTTAATCGTGCTGGTTACCTGCGAAAATGGAGCCCTGTATTGAGCCCTTCTAGCTTATTTTAAAACTGAGACTCTTCGAGTATTTCCACATAAATCAAAACAAGTTTAAACGGCTCGAAATATATAACACGAAACCATCTTAAACTATAATTGGCACGGGCAAGTCATTTGATCCCTTCAATTTCGACAGGCAACAAATACCTAGAGCGTCGTAGGATCGCCGACAAGTGGAGGGAACAAATGAAAGAACTCGAATTTCCAACTTTTTTTTTCATGCCAGGGGATACCAGACAACATAAGAAACGACAGCCACTCCAATGCCGTAGACTTTTCTCGATGGTCATAAAACGCTTGTCTGCCTGTCCCCCTTATCCGGGCTTTCCACCGCTATACGACTTGAAGAAGTGAACATTCGAAACACGTCCAGGTGAAGTATTGACGACGATTTACCGATCCCTTCTCTTTGATCTGTCGTTTACAACGCGCAGATTCGCTACGACAAGTTGTAGCTAATAAAGGTGACAAATAAGGACGAGCTGGGAGAAAGAACAAACAGTTTTACTATTTCCACCTTGTACGCTTTCGTGATTTCCGAGTGCAGAAATAAAATTTTCATGGCTTCTTTTTTGTATTCTCTCTAGGTCTCGAGCGATAAGAATATACATAGTTGGAAGTTACTTTTTGATTTTATAATTGCGCTGTCGTCCTTTCTTCACAAGACACTTCACAAGAAACTCCGCGAATCGGTCACTCTCGAATTGTTCTTTCATTACTTCCAATTCGATTTTAATTGCACCCCTACCCTATTAAATTTAGCTGCAATGGTCGTAACAAACCTTCAAGAGTTAAGTCGTAGCGAAATTTTTTTCATCCAATTACTTTAAATCCTATTCTGAAATTGTACGTCCGACAAAGTAGATTTAATTTTAAGTACTCTAGGAAGATTTGCTGTTAATGTTTCAGACACTCTTCTTCATAATTTACTCATTTGTAGCATATCCAGTACAACGTCGGGACGTCAATCAAATTGCAGGTGTGACTTGTACTGAGTGAGCCATTTTAATCAAGAATAAATTTTCAGTTGGTAATACTAAGTAGTTGGTAGTAAATAAATGTTAATCTTAACATAACCAAACAGCTTGCTGTCAAATAATTGAACATAGTGACCGTACAGTATCTAAAACACTTGAGGAAGGGCCCTTTTATGTCGATTATAATCTCTTCTGCAACTCAAGATATGTAGTAAGGAGGTGGTAGCTCTAAGTACCGTTCCATTCCAGGTAGAGGTGGTTCTTCATCTTTCTGAGAGTCTTATTGATCTGCCATGGTCAAGACTCTTCCGACTTTCATTCTTGGTGGTGGTTTGTCCGAGCTCAGTTCCGTTCGGATGTATGGTGATTCTTTTCCAAGGTCTTAGTTGCTAGGGCTGTCAGATGTTTCTCAAGAGAAGGGACTCCTACATCTGATAGGAGCTGGACGTTTCTCACGTACCCAACCATCATCCTTAGAATCCCATTTTGTAGAACTTTGTTAGTCTTAGCCAAGCTCGATCAAGATAATGCGCCGTATGTAGCTATCGGTCGTAGAAATGACGTACATAATAGGAGCTTCAAGGACAAGGAAGTTTTTGAACAAAACGAAGGCAATATTATTGAACTAGCCTATATAGTAGTCTAGTAGAGGGCGGTGTCACTCGAAGATGTCGTCTTAAGGGAGTTTGTGTTACTTTGTAGATCCACTGATCGATGGAGTCTATTTGTTCTTACAATTGCCGACATATTAACTCCTCACTTCTAGTTATGACATTTTCTGGATTTGAAAAATCTGCTGCCATCTATCGGTGGCTACGCTTTCGAATATTACCTGTAACTATGCTGTTTACATGGCGTTCGTATTTATAAACCTTATTAGCCGCAAAATATGACAGCTGTCAAACTATAAAATCATTATTTTCGCAGTTGGTATTGTTCAAATCTGATGAACTTGTTTTTACTTCACTTTAAAGTTCATGAATTAATTAACGAATTTTCTGGTAACATTTATAGTAACTTCTATATTTTTCATTTCAAGACCAACCCATTGCGTTTATCAAACATGAAAATCTGTTACCTTATAAGTTCTGTAGGTTAGGAGCCGAGAAGACATTTGCTAGAGTTTCTCGTTCTGACAACCCCTGGTAAGAGAACTGGCTCACCTCGACCCCGACAGACCCCCTCCTCAAGTGAGGGTTGCTCGGATTTCAACTACCACCGAAATGACCTAAGCCAACACATTGGCCGGAACTCGTTAGACTAATTTATTCTAGTCCGCTCTCTGTTTGTGTGAAGTCCCATATACATTTTTATCTACAGGGTGGGCCACTTAAAATGATGCATTGAAATTATGGCCAAACTAAATAAGAAATTTAAAATCGGACCAGGTAAAGTTATAGAGTTCTAGGGGAAGCACATTTTAATAAAAATGTGGATTTTATACCACCCACCATGACGTCATAGCGAAATCAATTTGCATTTATTTAAATGGAATGTGGTATTTTTTTCGTAAATTTCTGAAACAGCTAATTTTTTAACGTATAACTGTATAAAATATGATCGATTTTAATAACAAATGAAATCAACAACGTTTTGAAATTGCCGCCAGTATTTTAAATTTTGAAGCGCGCAAATATTGATATTTACCTGATGCATATTTGCGTAAAACGCAAAATTTAAATGGGGCTGTCATTAAATGTCACTTGGGAAGTGACAAACGTTCAAAATTAATTATTCCTTTTGTATTTTTTCTGTCTTATTATTATTATTTTATTGAATTCTTAAACCAGTATTTTTTAATGCTTTTTTTAATTTCTTATTGTATTACAGGTAAGTTTTTAGTCATATTTTATGAATTGAAATGTGTATTTTTTTGGTTTCTTCTTTCAGATTATTTCCGTATTATGATGGAGTACACGCCGCCAGAAATAGTGGATATAATATATTTTCGTTTTTTCTTTTAACTTAGGTGTTCCTGCTGATGTAGAAAATGTTCTTTTTCATTTTAGGTGAGTGCCATGAGGGCTATAGACAAGCCGCAAACTTCTATGCCCAACGATATCGTATTCATCCGAACGACACAACAATTAAACGTTTAGTCAACCGCGCTCGAGAAAGAAAATTAAATTAAATTAAATGGAAATACATTGAAATAGTTATTATTAAATTTCGTAGTTTATTACACTTCATATTTTAAATTTAGCAAGTTACACTAAGATAAGCAAATGACAGAAAAGTGATTTAAGTCAAATCTGACAAATGTCATACATATTCATGCGTTACGTAAAATTTCGGTAAACTAAGCTTGAAACATCGAAACCGCGAAATTTAAATAATCAAATTTCATTATTTGTTATTACAAATGTAGTTGGATAAAATATTTAATAAGTGATTGTGACGTGTTAGAAATATCATCTTCTTACAATACAGTGATAGAAAACATACATGTGCCATTTAATAAAATGCATATTGGTTTCGGCGTGACGTCATCATAAAGATTATAAAATTTACATTGTTATTAAAAGGTGCTCCTCATCGAACACTATAAGTTTACCTGGTCGGATTTAAAAATTTTTATTTAGCTTGGCCGTAATTCTAACGCATCATTTTAAGTGGCCCACCCATTGAGCATGTTTTATCTTGTTTGTTTTAACCATTTTTAACTCCCTACGTTTCCTTTTTAATCTCAAATTTCTGTTTTTTCTATTGACGACATAATATGTATAATCACTAGTAACAACCAACGGGGGATGGTCCCGTACTATTAGGAGGACTAAAGGTTTTAAGGGCTAAAGTCCAACCCTAGAAAGGAGATGGAAGACCTTCGTTCGTCGTTCGTTTCGTTCTGTAGGTTAGGTTGACAAATATGAAATTAGCTTCAGAGCTACCAAACTTCAAAATATGAAAATAATTTATTTATTATTTTTGAAAGTTATAACTTGATTAATCATCATTTTGACCGCTGACGAAAATATAACAGTCAGTTAGGTTAGCTCTCGATAGCTTTTTAAGCAATTCTGACAGTTATAATTATTCGACATTTCTTTCGAACTATCAAGCTACAAAACCTGTCAATTTTGACAGTTTTGCAAGAGCTGTCAACTTGTAAAAGCGTTATTAATACAATTACTATTCTTAGAATATCGTTTAGAGCTGTTAAACGATAGAAACACTAAATAAACATAAGCTATAGGTCGACCCGAATGCCGTGGCGGTTATGAAGCGATATACGATGATATCATTGCTTACGTTCTCAGCTCTAGGCTTGTATATTCCACCAACGTATGAGACATTAGATCCGCCTCTTACATCAGCTGAATCACAGCGGAATGCTGCAACGTCATATTTGTACCCAACCTCTCTGACTGCCACGCCAGTGGTGCCAACTATTTTATGTCTAATTTTAAATAATTTTTGGACTTTCAGGCAAAAAGTGAGTTTTTAGTATTTTTTTTAAGATGTGGTCATCATCATTGTGGTCATCATCATTGTTAGCTTCGCTTGATGGACATGGAGACGGTGTTTTGTCTCTATTTTGAGCAGGTCTGTCTACCAGTGGCCGCGACAAGACCAGATTTAATATTAAAGGCTTTCTATAATCTTTTCGAGACTTCCATTAGTCGAAGCTCATAGATTGTATTGCTTGATAAGCAGTTTAAGGTGGTGCCTAGCTCTATAGCGACGGTGATAATTGAGTGGTTCAAATTCATCTTTAGCACCAAAATTGATTAAGAAGATGTTTTTATAATTATCGAGAGCTGACCTTGGCTTGAGTAGCCAAACTTTGTTTGAATGAGTAGAAAGAGTCTAAAGTAGCAGAGATAAACAATATTAAAAGCCAGGATCAAACTCTGTTACACCATTCACCCCGTTTTAAAACATTTTTAGAATTCTAGACTCAGTACTCATTTAAAAAACTAATTTGACATTTTTATTGTTAATAGATCGTAAGAATTCTGTTTTATTAACGCCATTACTACGTATTTAATTTTGACGAGGAGAATTGCATAGTTTATAGTAGTCTAGTAAAGTTTTATATTAGTTCTAAAATACTAGGGACGTAATTTATATAATTTGAAATAAGAATGATTAAAGTTTTATTTAATTCAGGTTTCCCAACGTATTCTTCCACACACAGTTTTATTTTATCCTATGAATTATACAAATCCGTCAAAAACCCCTTTTTAGTTGCTCTAGTTTTTAAAGCAAATTCACCACCCCCTTGACGCTATTTTAACCAATATTTTTCATCCGAAATTTACGTAGAAGTCGTGCATAATTTCAAAGCTAATAAGTTTATAATATTTAAAGCCCCCAGTTGTATAAATTCTTCCACAATCTCGTATATCTTCCGTAATAAATGTCAAGGGTGACTTAACCATATCTCATCCTGGCGCTGCGTTACCGGAAAACAATCGCGTATCACATTTATACACTGTACTTTTTTCCTTTTTTTTTATTGTTTTTACGAGGACCAAAAACGCCAATTCGTTTTCCAGTCGTTCCCAAGTGAGAACGCAGCAATTATTGTTTTGCTCCAGTTCTTTCCGATCGTTTCTCCCTTTATCTTTATATAGTTTTGATAGACGCTCTTCTTATCAAACTATAAATATGAAGAAATAAAAGTTATATACGAGAATAGGTGAAATAATTTCGATATATCCCATTATCCGGTGGATTCGAGCTAAATATTTCGCTTAAATTCAAGATAATTTCGATCTCATCATTAAATTTTGAAGGCGACCGCCTTATTACGAAAATATACGACCCATCTGAATAAATATTAACGAGAAATTGAACCTTTTCTCAGTACAAATGCTTCTCAATTTCCACATCTAAATAGGCCCGCGAAAATAACTTTATATTCAAACCTCGTAGAAAATGCATGAGGTTGTTACTCGATGTTCTATCAACTGTCACGTAAATAACGGTCACGAACGCCATCTATTGCTTTTAAATATTGAACGAGAACCGTAAAACGTAACTTGCCTACTTTTTTTTTATTTTTTAGTCCGGTGTTTTATGTATGTTACACGGTAGGTTTCCTTTTTTTTCGCTTGCCGTTTTTGTTTTTGTCGAATGTTGTTACTAAATCGAAATTTTGGACGTACACTATAACCTACCGATGGCCAAATGTTATTTCGGTATCGTAAAAAGGGATTGTAAAAAAAAAGGTGAAATCTCTTCCACCCGGACTTAATAGGGACCTGCATAATTGAGTCGAGTGGCAAATAAGATATGGGTCTGGTTGACTTACCCTCCTTTTGTTCTTGATATTTTCCATCTGCCTCTGAGTACATTCACCTATGCTCTGGGAACCCCAAAGTTCGATGCCGATTCTGACGTATGTGTACGTCATTGAACCAATTGGAACGATGTATGTAAATAGAAGGAACAATACGTTGTATCTGGAAATAAAACAAACATGGGTGGTTAAATTTTAAAAACTTAATTTAGTTAATTTTTTAACCTGAAAAATCCTGAAAATAAAATAGATTAGTTGATTATTAATAAGGTGCAAACATTTATAGACGATATGGTCCAATATTTTCTCAGGAACAAGAAGATAAACTTGCCCAAGAAGTAGAACATGAGAACTAGAACAAAACCACTAGCTAGAACCACCACCAGATGCTGAAAACTGCTCTCCTGAGGCTTCTGCAGATCCACCGGATATCAGACGGTTTTTTTTTGTAATTCTCTCAAAATTATTACTCCCTTCACATTAGGAAGCTAAACAATTGAAAAAAAAACACAGAAAACGAAAGAGATGACTTTAAATCATAATTGGTAGGTGAAGAAAACAAAAGCAAAATGAGTGAAAGGGAAAGAGAAGAAGGAAATGTTGAATAGTCATAAAGCTCCCTAGCTGACATCAATAACAATAGAAAACTGAAAGGAAGCTAACCATTGAAATAAGAAGAGGTGGAAGAAATCCTTGCCACTTTAGCTCTACATGAATATTGAAAATTGAAACTAGAAATTGAAGCAAAAATTGACAGCTTCAATAAATCAAGTTCTACTCATGTTCTACTTTTAGTTCAAATTCAAGTTCAATTTATTGACAAGTGTAAAACTAGCTTAAATTGTCTCCCTCCACCCCCCTCAAGGATCTTTAAGCAGGAGACTAGAGAAGAACTAATAAAAAATTGCAGGTGGCATGGGACCAAGACATCTACGGTCGATGGACATCCCAAACCACATCCCAAATATCAGACGATGGTTTGAAGACCCTAAACTCGACGAATGCGATTTCTTTGCCTCACAGACCTGACAGACGTACCTGTATTAAAGAGGAAAAGTGGTTGGAAAAATAAAAACTCAAAGTAGAAAAAGTCAAAGGCAAAACAAACCAAAAATTTTCAAAAAAAGGTTAGAAAATAAAGTTTCGAGGTTCAGTTTGCTCTTTCTAAGGCTGAGCCCATATCCTAAGCCCTTATTTCTGCATTTTGATGCAGTTCCTACTGGCTGCGTGGTTGTGAAGTGTTAGTGGTGTAGGACTGCATCCGGGAAGTCCGGAGGGTCGCTAGTCTGGAATTTGGTGCACCAACACAGGTTGGGCCCTTCTGAAGTCGATGCATGATGGGGTTCAAGCCGGCCGTCGCTGCCACGATCCGATTGGACAATCATTCTACCGTCTCCAGAGCTATGAGCATCATCTAGGATCCGTGTTTCGGATAAACCAAGGGGCGTTAATGATCATTCTCAGAATTTTGTTCTGTTGAACTTTTATTCTTTTCTGGTAAATCTTGGCGACACAGACTCAGGACAACGCTCCGTAGGTGAGAACTGGACGGAAGAACACGCAATAGATTAATAATTTGCATTTCCAGGAAAAATACTTCTAGTCCTTGATCTGGCGACGCCGAACCGATTGGTGATCTTACTAACATGTTGGCATAGTGTCAATTCTCTGTCGAGAATGGTCGATGTAAAAGTGATCATTGGCCGGTCTGCGTCGCTTGGTGAAACGGATAGCTTATGTTTCGTTTCATTTAATTTAAGGCGCTAATTGGTGGTGCACCCTTGATTTAATTAATGTTAGCTCGCCCTAAACCCTAGGAAGGTCATGGATGAATATCAAAATCATTGGGTTGAGAGCAAATCCTGTGGAATGCTTGGAGACACCACTCTGACTACGAAGTTACTATCTTGCAGGAAGACCAAACGATTTTTATAACTTCGGGGATCAAGTCTTAAAAAACTTTCAGAAAACCAAATTATTCGTCCTGAAGGTGAATGAGAATGATGGATTCGGCAATTTTCAAGAGGTTAGACATAACAGCGATGGCGTGGTAGTTCAGTGGGAGTATCTTGTTTTGGGATCGCCAAAATCGTGGCATATTGTCATGCCTAAATAAAATACCCAAGTTGAACAATAACATTGATGATAAAGATCAGGATTTCGAGCACAATTTCGGCAGGATTAAAGATCGTAGCCCTAATTAGAAAATTAAAATAAAAATAAAACGGTGTTGCTTACATTTTGTCATAAATAGAGTCGTTGGATAAACCATCAGGCCATTTCGGATAGCACAAGACTCTATCACCTAAATCAGCTGTGGTCCAAACCATTAAATAAGGACTGGAGAATATGATGCTAACCAACCATATCGTGAAGGCAACACAGAGTGTGACTGATTTCCCCATTCTCGGCCGTAGAGGTGTCATGATGGCCATGTATCTGGAAGAGTTTTTAAATGAAGTTTTTTTTTAAGTTCAGATATAAAATTAGTTAGAAATCGGGATAAAGTAAACAGTACAGTTTTATAAATGTAAATTTTTTTTTGTCGGTAAAACAAGAAGGTGTGAATATTTCCCCCAAAAAAATTAAATCTAATATAATCTGTGAAAACAGTAAATTACCATTCAGTGCTGACATTGTGTAATTCGAGTGTTTATACAGACTCAAAACTCGTTTTAAAATAGGTTAAATTCGCTTCTTATTATATCAACAAACTTGTTTACTCGTCAAAGATAGACAAGGCGAGTTTGTAATTCGGATCGGACTCTGTTGAGATAATCTGTCTTGTCGTAAAATCAGTACGGTCTATATAAATATATTGTTTAAATTAGTATAAATAAACTGTCTAACACTTTATAAATGTGTAATATTTAGAATTGTGTGTATACAGTGTGTTTCAGTTTACATGAAGACAACCAAATAAATTGTTTATTAGCTACGCAATTATTATTAAATTTTTATCAGTGATACTGGCCATTAAGGTTAATATTTTTGTATGAATGAATTTTTGTTGGAGTCTAAATCTGGCCTGAAATAATAAGTGTCTCTAAATCTGCTTGATGATAATGAAACAATACGCAAAGAATCCTTAAAATATCAATATTATTATAAATATTAAGCAAAATAAATATATATACCTAGACTATTTTTTAACAAACAATAAATCTTTAAGAATGAATTAAATTACTTATATTGCTAATATTAAAGTAAATCAGCTGTACAATTTGTGCTTTCGTTCATACTTCGCTGTTTAATTCCCTGAGCACTTTCAAAGTTGAATATGAGCGAGAAGTTTGTCAAATGATGAAAAGATTTTAATAAAAGTTGCTCGGAAGGACCACGGTGAAGGCGCATGTCGAGTTTGGTGGCGAAATTCATACGGAGATCTGAGTTATTCGTAAGGATTTAAATTCCGTCATATTTTAGATATATTTAGGTCATACTTAGATTATATTTTGCTAACACCCACGTCATATATTGGTCATTTATGGATTATATTTGGACCAAAATATGATGAAACAAGATCTTTAAATGACCAAAATGAAAACATGCCGTAGATATTAACAAAAATATGACCTTAACATGACCAAAATATGACCTTAAGATTTCCAAATAAGACTTAACATGACGAAGATGTTAGCAAAAATATGAACCTAAAATGACCAAAATATGACCTTAACATGTCCGAAATACGATCTTTGACGAGTGACCAAAGTTTGACGTCAAATGTCCTTGGAAGAATGGCCAAAATATGGCGTCAAAATTACCTCCAAAGACTGACCAAAATATGACGTCAAAATTATCTCCAAATACTGATCAAAATATGACGTCAAAATTACCTCCAAATACTGACCAAAATATGACGTCAAATGACCTTTGGGAAATTACCAAAATACGACGTGAAAATGACCTCTAAAACTGACCAAAATATGGCGTCAAAATGACCGTTGAAAATGACCAAAATATGACGTCAAAATGACCTTTGAAAATGACCAAAATATGACGTCAAAATGACCTTTGGAAAAGGCCGAAATATGACGTCAAAATGACCTTCGACAATGACTAAAATATGACGTCAAAACGACCTTCGATAAGGGTCCAAATATGACGCCAAAATGACGTCATAAAATGACCAAAATATAACCCAAATGCACGAATTGTACAGCGGATTAACTTTAATGTAAGCAAAGCAAGTAATTTGTATCGATTCTTACAGATTTATTGTTAAAGGTATATTGTTTGTTAAAATATACAGTGTGTATCAGTTTACATGGAGACAATCAATAAATTGTATATTAGCTGCGTTTCTATTCTTAAACTTTTATCAGTGATAGTGACCATTATGATAAAAATTTTTGTATGAATGAATTTTTGTTGGAGTCTAAATCTGGCCAACTATGATTCAAATAAAAACGGGGGTTTCTAGTAAAGTCATATTAGCGTTGAAGATAAAGTAAAAAATTATTAAGAAAAGTTGTTGCAAATCACTAAGATAATATGAATACGAAGTATCACTGGAAAATTTTAATTTTGAAATTTGACTACATTTTTGTATCAACTTCAATGAGTTCGTACAAAAATTAATTAATAATAATAATGGCGTAGATAATAATCAATCTATTTGGTTGTCTTCATGTAAACTGAAACACACTGTATATACGTTTTCGGGAATTAAATTTGTTTTTATAAACATGAACTTAAACTAGATGATTCTTTTTTTATCGTCAAATAACGCACGTCTATTACTTTTATTGCTTAAAGCACGAGGATATTAGCCTTAATGTTTCCGGTAATATAATACTGACCTGTCTATGGAGATGGCCATTAAGGAAAAGACCGATGCGCAAACTGAAAGAGCCGATATAAATTGCGATATCTTGCAGTAAAGTTCACCAAACGGCCAATGTGAATGGAGCATATACATGAAACTAAAGGTCACGTTCAACGTTGATACCATGGTGTCTGCTACGGACAAGTTTACTGTAATAGAAGCATGCATATTAAACTGTGGCGCAGTCGACAGGAATGTTTTGACATTATACAGGCATAGAGTTCCTAGATTTAATAACTTGTGCGTAATAATTAATTCAAGTCTGGCATCTCGAACTGCATGAGTCGTCTTCCATCTGGTTCTAACGCTAGCGAGAGTGTTATAAATGTATGCTAGTAGAAGCTATTTGATTTTAGAGATCTCAAAAACATGTTATCTAGTCGGATTCTTCGTCATGTCAGAACGTCAAAATCAAAATTCCTCAACAACTACTGTAAACATTCTACTCTCATAATTTGACAGCCTTTGCAGCAATTTTGACAGTTAAAATTATCAAATTTTAGACTTGTCAAAAAAGCAATTTATAAGATAAAAAATAATTATTTCGTAGCTTAAAAGTTTTTGTTCCAATAGTTTGAGAATCATCTGAAATTACGTTTGTTTCAGGTAGTTATTATTGATGTCTAAATGCTGACATGAAAAGTAGTCTTCGTTCTGCACTAAGACTGGACTTATGAGTCCCTAAATCTTTTTAACTGTGCCGAGATTGGCTACTCTCTGACCATAGGAATCACGATCTGAAGAGCTCAACTGAGTCTCAGATCGAGCAACCCTCTCCTTCTGGCCAACTACATCGCACAAAACTTAGTAGTATTGAGTGGATAATTCATGCTTAAAGACCTGAAAATCTGTTTATTACAAGACATGTCGATATTTTGAATTTAAAGTTTAAATGGAGCCAATGAGATCATTTCAGGATTTCATCCTCAAGTGTTGCAGAGTACTATAAGAGCTGGGCGTGGAAAATACGGTAGTTGATAACTGGTATGGGTTTCTGGGTATTCTACCAAAGAAGGAAATCAGAAAGTTGGTAGACTAGCAAGAAATGCCTTTTATAGTGTCAGAAGAACCAGTCTTTAGGGAATAGACACAATATTAAGGCAAAGAAACACAGGAAATTGCTAAGACTTTCCTGAGAGGACCATCCCACAACAGGATTAGGAATTTACTCGTTTGTAGTAGGAAAAAATATTAAAAAATTTGGACCTAAACACATTTTTTGGGTATTCTATTGAAGATGGAAATCAGAAAGATGGTAGACTAGCCAGAAACGCCTTTTATAGTGTCAGAACCAGTCTTTGGGGAACAGACACAATATTAAGGCAAAGAAGCACAGGAAATTGCGAAGACTTTCTTGAGAGGACCATCCAACAGCAGGCTTAAGAATCTACTTGTTTGTAGTAGGAAAAATATGAAGCATTTTGGACTTAAACACATTTTTCTTGAGGGTATCATGTTTAATAGCGTTAGGAAGCAAACTAGGGAGTGTGGGTACCATTTTATCGAAAGGAAGTTAGAAAAGGCAGGTAAGGAAGGATACCTAAAGATTTGGAAACGACAACCACAAAAGGTGAGTTAAGCCTTTATGACCAAAAGGGACAACCAGCAGAGATTCTTTGTTATCTTAGCAATGTAGAGCAGATCCAATCAAATTCAAGTTGAGGATCTTAAATCACAAAATAAACTTTGAATTGGACCTCTTTCGTTTGTTATAACTAAATTGTTATTGAACAACAAAAATTAAAAATAAATCGAAAATAACTGAGTGGAAACCTTCAACAATCGCTACTTTACAGGTACCTTTTTTGAGAGTGTGGCTCCACTTGAGCAACGTACAGCTAAACTGCGTACAGGGTTACCAGAAAACCGATGATTTATATAATTTTTGGTAGTTTGCAAATTATATAAGTGAGTAGAAATAGCTTCTTAGGGATTTAAATTATCTAACAAATTTTGGAAGAGGTGGTGGTTGAATCCAACGATATCTTGTCGAAGACAAGATGGCTGCAAGAGTTTTACAATCATCATCATCATTCATAGTTAGAAATTAATTCTAGATTATTTGACAATATCAGAAATAAATCCTAATATGCTATCTTGTGGAATTTTCTTATCTATTGCAACAATGCTGGTTTAACATTATTTGCAACAATCACCCTTCTGTGATCGATCTTCGTTTTGCTGAGCCTGGACTACAGGTTCCTAAGTCCCTCTTTTCCTAGGTGTTCAACTCTTCAAGTCGAGAAAGTGTTGGGTACATTGCGTGTCTTCTATTGGAAAATTGTCTATGGTAAGCTTATTTTTGTGGTGATGGTGGTCAGTGCCCTGCGAACACTGACCCTAGGTGGGGGCTGAGTTTTGCCACACAGCAAATCAGTGAGATAGGTCGATAATTTTGCGGAAACAGTGGATTTTTCTGTGGTTTTGAAATGATCACGACGACTGATGACATCTAGCCAGACCTATGCCGTCGACTGGTTTAGGAGTTAATTTCTGCAACGTTGAATTGGAAATATAATCGGTGATGGGGGCTTTCTCGGGCTTAGTTCGTTTGATCAGATCATTTATCTCTTGAGCTCTGGTCAAAAGAAAATTGTTATCTTCGAGACTAACTGGCTAGAGTTGGAAATGATCCAAATTATAAAAGCGTTTAATTAAATTAACTAGACTAACTCTAATCTAGTCTAATTCTTGTAGAATATGGGTATTGCATCCAAACAATTGTCACTTCTGAGATTAGGCCACAATTATTGGACATCACAGCAATAAACTAATATGAACTGAATGATCATTGCAGTTGCAGTGAATTCTTAACGATTTTTGTGCCTGCTAGGAAACTTTAGGAATTTTCAAGACCATCGTCGATCAAGAATATGACCCAGACGAAAGACAGTTAATATGTGGTGGTCCCCAATATTTTGGACAAAAAAATGCTTAAACATCAATTTTTGTGAAATAAAAGAGCTGAATTGCTGCAACTCAATTCAAAATTACAATTATAAAAATTAAGCTATAAAAAATTGATTTAAAATAGCACAATAGCATACATCTTAGAAAACATAAATAATTCTCAGTACATAAACCTCGTCTTATTTCGATTATACTAAAATCATCATTCTAACCATTGTCGGGACTATAAATTTTGCTTACCACTACACCACATTCACATCACTGACGTAGAACGATAAGATTGATTTATAGTTCCTAGTAGAGTTAAAACGAACAATATATCATAAAATAAAACACCTACTAACAATACTAAATACGTGCTAAACACTGTGCGGATGTCACTTCACCCTCACGAGATGTCTACGGACAAATTAAATTTTCCTCCAACCCAATAGACATCACGTTTTTGATGTATTATCCAGAAATTTTCTTGCGAAGGCATTTGTCGTGAACGCACGACAATCGGGGGGAAGTCGAATGAAGAATAATGCTGGCGCCAGATGATGTTGTTATTTACAGCAGTTCTTCTAAGTATGTACAGGAGCTTTTTTTATATTGTCTCTCCTAGATTGGTTTCAATGATAAATGCCTCTAATACCTAGCATAATAATAAATGTGATACGTATTAATCCTAGCATACTTACAAAGGAAATAATTGGTCACAGTTCTCATCCTCTTGTGCGCTAAAACAATCCATATTACGATGAGATTTCCTCCGGTGGCAACTATAATCATCCCTGTGTAAAGAATACTCCATAGGACTTGTCTCCATACTGGCAGGATAAAAGCATTCGCGTCTGTAAACGAAAGCGAGAGAGAATGATAATTACACATGTCTAGCGGGTACTAAATTACTCGACATCTATCCACAGCGGACACTTTTACAGACATTTCAGCGAGATAATTATCTATATCTCGCTACTGTACACTACCATTGAAAATAATTAGGCGCCTAGGTACATACTAATTCTTACAATATTAATGATAACATTGAACTTGAGAGAAAACAAGTTGATCGACCTCTATCGAATTAACGCGGAATCTTTAGATTTAATTACCTGAATCATTCCGTCTGGTGTCGTTAGTGTCGTTCAGAATGTTGTAGATCGTGTAGCTGTAGTCGTATGTGTAGTAACTATCGTACAATGGAGTCACGTTCATTTTAGATGTGGCCAGGATGCAGTAATCGAATTACACTTTTATTGGATCCATTTTGCGGTCCATTTTCTGTCTTTTAAGTGTCCCCTTTCGGACGAATTAACAGCAGTTGTACGCCAGTTAGACATGTTGTCGCCCTTCTTTCTGAAAATAAGAGAGATATTGTAGAAATTCTTTTGTTTAAATTTATAAATCCATCATAAACAAGGACGTTGTCAGGTGATGACGAGGCGATATTTTATCTTATCTTAATTGTTACAACAAACTTAAAAACGATAACATCTTTGAATAGAGAATAAAGAGACCTTTCAAACGATATATCATAAGCCTATACTGCCCATTAAAAAAATTGGGGTTGTACCTGTTGTAGTAACTTTAGCCACCACACACTGTAGGAACCTTAGCCACGACACAAAGACGATGGGGGTTTTGACGTTCGACAGACGCGCGGATTTTTAATCACTTGCTATCTTGTTTTTAAAATTACACCAATGTGGCCAGAAGCAAATGGAGTTGCCGAGAGATTTGTGAAAACAATCAAACGATCTTTGACATGCGCACATCTTGAAACGAATAATTTTGAGTCACAACTACAAGATTTTCTTCTCAATTATAGAAGCGCACAGTATCAATCAACTGGACACCCTCCATTCAATCTAATATTTGGACGAACCATCAATAGTTATTTACCTAACATAAGTGTGGAGGAGACATAAAACACCAAAGACGAAGAGAGGAGAAAGAAACAAAATGATAGAGCCAATCAGAAACGAAAAACGAAACCTCACAATTTTGAAGTAGGAGATGAAGTACTTTGCAAACAAAACAAAAATAATTCATTAACATCAGTCTATGATCCTATACCTTACAAAATAGCAAAAATACAAGGAAGTAAAATCATAGCTAAAAAAGACACCAACACAATCACAAGAAACGCATCATTCTTCAAAATATACAACCCACCACATCCTGAACCACTACAAACATTCCTACCCGACCTTCCCCACCAACAAGGCAGAAATGTTCACACGCAACAAGACAAAGAAATACCGCCAACCAAGCCGATCAATGATGTCACAGTATCAGATGCAAGGCACGAAGACCAACGTGAAGATGAGCAAGAAAACAAAGAAGAGAAACTAGAAGCACAGAAGAGAGTTAGAAGAAAACCCACATACCTAGAGGACTACATCACCAACTAAAAGAAACAACAAGGGAGGAAATGTAGTAACCTTAGCCACCACACACTGTAGGAACCTTAGCCACGACACAAGGACGATGGGGGTTTTGACGTTCGACAGACGCGCGGGTTTTTAGTCACTTGCTATCTTGTTTTTAAGGTGACATGACTATTGTAACAATAAACAACTGACTAAGTTTAACAGTGTTTTAATCATTGAACATACAAGATAGTACACCTGTCATTCGAAGGGGGTTGAAGTTTCGGATCGCATTTTCACGTTGAGGAATGTTAATTTATAATTTAAATTACACATGTTACGGGATTTTTTTATAAATATTTACAATAACCGAAATAATGAATTCATTCCATTTAGCTTTTACACATACATCCAATGCCTTTGCCGGTACAACAGGATACATTTTTATTATCAAGGTGCACTTTTTTTAGTATACTATTTCAACATAAACCTAACCTTATTTCATTGACATCTGTCACATGTCAAATATTAATGCCAGTGTTACCATATTAAAATCAGTCTAGTCAATGCAGCTAATGAGAGTTCAAAATGATCAATTTGTACATGCAATTCTGCTCATGAATTCCAAAAATATGTGGATGAGTAGGATCTATGGAATCATAGAAAAATGTTAACGTCACGTGTGTGTAATATGAGGTCTGTTTGTTATATTACACCTAATTACACTAGTGTAGAAAGTGTAGTATATTTGGTGGTGTAGGACTCATGCGGTGGAGTAGATGGTATATAGTGTAGATGTGGACATATTTTAGGTTATGACGGTGTTAGTTAACAAAACAAAAAATGAGTTTAATACAGCATGAAGATGGTAATTTGTTTAGGTAGACAATAATGAAAATTACAAAAGTGGTAAATATTCACATTTATTTCATATATTAATACAACATTCCAAATCACACAGGCTTAATTAAGTGTGCAATTATATTTTTAGATTCGGAATTTATAGACAATCCCAATCCAGATCTAGATGCAAATGAAATGTGTCTTAAATTCACTACAAAATAGTTCTTTATAAAATTTCTCGTTCGTTTTTTGAGTGCCGGCTGCAATTACAATTAATAGTGTGCGAATTAATGTGAACGCATCATTATTTTTAAAATTCTATTGTTTTTCATAGTTGGCAACCCGTTTATGTCATTGTAGCGACCATTTTGTTTCATAGTTCTGACAGTCAGTGCGTAATAAGACGTGGCACACTACAGACGCGTTGTATTTTGGTTGTTTTCTGAATTACTTTATTTTTGGTGAACTAGGTCTGTAGTAGACTTTAATTTTTGAAGATGGATATTAGTCCCAAAAGGCACACTAAGATTATTGTTACCTTGAGTGAATACACATCAATGACTCAACGAGATGTTGCCAAGGAGTGTAATGTTAGTTTAGGAGACATTGGGACTATTGAGGTGAACAGTAAAGGGAAATGTGGAAGAAAAAGAAAGACCACGGCAAGAGATGAAACTTTTTTAATAATAGAAAGTAAATTAAACCCTAGAAAAACAAGCCAACAACTTCAGCAAGACTTAGAGCACACGCTGGAGTTATTATTCATGACTCCACTGTTCGAAAGCGACTAATAGAAGGTGGAAGAAAAACAGTGAGACTTCAAAGAAACAATTGTTGACTGTTCCTATGATGAAAAAGCGATATGTTTGGGCACAGAAATATGCGACCTGGACTATTGTACATTGGAGGAGAGTGTTGTTTTCAGATGAGAGCCATTTTTTGGTACAAGGGCAGCGATCTCGTTACGGCAGCTCATGTTGACCAAACAGTTAAACATCCGTTAAAGAAGATGTTCTAGGGTTGCTTTTCTTATAATGGTACTGGATCCCTTGTGGCAATTGAAGGTATGACGAACTCACAAAAATACAAAGACTTATTAGATCGTAGATTGGAAGCTGAACTAAGAAAAGTTGACGCGAATGGTCAATCGGTTTTTCAACAGGACTCTGCCCCTTGTCATGTGTCCAAGATGATGATGAAATATTTCAAGGATAAAAAGATATCATGCCTTGAATGGCCTGGAAGCTCACCGGATTAATCCGATTGAAAATTTGTGGGCAATCGTAAAAGTTAGACTACGTAAAACAGATTGTACAACAAAAACCAAACTCATTGGGGCTGTTATCCAGATATGGTTCCGGGACCAGGAAATAACTGAAATGTCTAAAACAACGTGTTCAAGAAGTTATTAAAGCCAAAGGAGGACAACGAAAAAGCTTGGTTATCATAGAACTCATTGGCAGCTTATTATTTTGTTATGTGATCACAGCTTCAAAGAGAAAACAACTGCCTTCAAGATGATGTATAAATTAAAGTGACCATTTATTTCTTTCATCAAACTGGTATTATTTTTCTAGTTTTTATTAAAAAAAAACGAAGAACACTAATAATAGGAAGGTTATATTACATGTTAGCCAAGTTACTAAGCCTTAATGACATTACTTCTAACATCTGGGCTGTTATTTGGTATTTGTCGGCTGAGCAAATCAGCTTTAAGATATCGGATCTTGTTTTCAAGTAGGAATGGAGCTCATTACATGATTTGTTGATGCTAGTTTTGGTAATCAAAATGGCTTTCAATATTGCGACACTTAACTGCGTTTTGTCACTTGCCCATATTTTATTCATTAGAGACTTCCAGGCAGACACATAACGTCCTCTATAATTATACGAAAGTTCGTACAATGGCGATTGTCAGTATGGAAGTGTTGGAATAATTCCACTCAACGGTTATCAGCAGCAACATTCTCAGCATTCCGGTTAGTAATTTTTTGATCTGTGACGTAGTTGGAAATAGGCGAAAACTCGCCGAACACTTCCCTATCTTGGGTGCTGCTAACAATTCCTATTGTGATCAGTAAATCCATCACATTCTGTACTTCTTTCCATGTAGGTACTTTAGTCAAACCAAGTCAAACCAGTCAACCACTACTCCAAGTATTCCTTAATTGTCTTATAAAATTCAACTCTATTTCCCTTGATTTTCAACACGACTTGATAAAAAGTCGCTGCCTGTGCGTGCAAAAAAGGATAACCACAATTTAGAGCTTCGATTATCAAAAAACGTTTTTAAAATATTTGGGCATTTGTCGATGTTCAGAAAATAGCTTTTCAAAGGCCGGAACATTTTTAAAACTGTCTCAAGCGTGGGCATTAATGCAAGCCACCTTGTCTTATGTAGCCCAGCAGTTTGTGGTGCTCGAACGCTGTAGATGTAGAAAAATGAATAAATTTTCATAATGATGCATTCGAAATCAATAGGGAGGCAATCTGCGGCTGTTTTGATCGCGTTGTCAACTCTGTGAGCTCCACACAAGTTTAAATTTAAGTTGCCTTCCCAGTGGTTGGTTCAATTTTGCGTAAACATTATTACTTCCTTTTCTATTCTTTCCAGCGCAATTGCAGATCGTATTGTCTCCACAAAATGCCACAATTTTCTTATTTAAATCATCGACTTGCTCTCGAAACTCTGAAACCTTGACTTTCACACCTTCGCATGGTAAAAAATAGAGGATCAAAACTGGGAATAATTTTATTGGGCGATGGTTTGAAGCATCTGTTAATACAGTTATGCAGTGGGCTTCGCGAAGTTTCTCTTTCAATTCATCGTTTGCGATAGGTGCTAGCACATTTACAACAATAGCTTGAGATTTTGTACGAGCATATCTAAATCGTTGGTCAAAATATGTTTGAATTAAATGCAAAGCACAGTAAGTTTTTTTTGGTTCCAAAACAGAACAGCTCTTGCAGCCTATAATAAAACAGTTTTCAAGTGACACCACACGGATTGCAGAATTCCACAACAAGAGCTGTAGCGTTAGTCGTGACAAGTATTATAAAACTGCTGTAGCTGCATCCATCACAAATTATAAGCGACTTTGCTTCGATCTTATAAATTTCTGGTGTAAAACGGCATCGGGCGGACACTCCGAAAAAAATGACAGTTCAATGACATTTACATCACCAAACTGACTTTTTTATTTTAGAGTTTATTTTTCTATACATTTTTGCCCCGTATTCTACATTAGTTTTACAAAAAAATGATCCGATTAAGACGAATCATCCCAAACAAACTCGATATATTATACAGCCGCAAAAGGAGACTTAACCTAAACGTCATTCTTGCCGAAACCTACGCGACTGTAGGAAAAATCCCAACCGAATTGGAAAACGTCCCGTACGATGATACGAGCACGTTCTCCGACATGGTCCAATTCAACTTCCATAAAGCTCGGATCGTCGTCGAGGAGAAGCTAATCGATTCGTTGAAATACCACAAGAGTACCCGCCGTTTGGACTTGAACGAGAGGAAGGCTAAAGTTGAGAATATCATGTCCTATTTGGAAAAATGCGATTCCATGTTGGAAGTGAATTTTACGACAAGACGCAGGGATGGGACTTTCACTTTAATCAAAGGCTTCAAAGCGACGCATAAATCGCATAGAATGCCAGTCGCCGGTGGTTTGAGATATAGCACAACCGTCGATCGAGATTCCGTATTCGCTCTAGCATCTTTGGTGACGTTTAAATGCGCTATGGTGGGGATACCATTCGGTGGAGCTGTCGGTGGTATATGTATAAACCCCAAAAAATTTAGCGCGCACGAATTGGAACATATAACCAGGAGATATACGATTGAATTGGCTAAAAAGGGCTTCCTAGGTCCAGAATTGGATATCATCTGTCCAGATTTAAACACATCGGAGCGAGAAATGTCTTGGATTTCAGATACTTATCGGAAAACCTTCGGTTATAGGGACATACACGCTAGAGGGTGCGTCGCTGGGAAACCAGTGAGTCAAGGTGGAATATACGGACGTGAAGCCGCGGAAGGGAGAGGTTTATTTAACGTTTTGGACCAATTTATTCAAAACGATGGTTATATGAAGTCTTTAGGCTTGCGCACCGGTTGGAAGGATAAGACTTTCATTTTGCAAGGATTTGGAAAGGTTGGTATGCACACTATGAGGTTTTTAACGCGAATGGGGGCTAAATGTATAGGAATTAATGAAATTGATGCTAATATAGTGAATCCACACGGGATAAATTATTCGGATTTGAGGAATTATAAATTAAAAACGGGTAGTGTCGCTAATTTTCCAGGTGCGCAGCCTTACGAAGGGAAGAATCTTATCTGCGAACCATGTGATATTTTAATACCTTGCGCTATGGAAAATCTGATTAAGCAGGAGACTGCTCAGGGTATACAAGCTAAAATAATAGCTGAAGGAGCTAGTGGGCCGATAACTCCAGCTGGAGATAAAGTTTTGATATCGAAAAATGTTCTTATACTACCTGATATAATAACGATTGGAGGAGGTATTACAGTTTCCTATTACGAGTGGCTCAAGAATTTAAATCATGTGTATTTCGGGAGATTAAGCTACAAATATGAAAGGGATTGTAATTATCTACTGCTACAATCAGTTCAGGAATCTCTCCAGAGATATTTCGGGCAAGAGGAGAAGGTAACGATACCGATTGTACCGTCTGAAACTTTTAAGAAGAGAATATACGGTGCTACCGAAAGGGATGTGGTTCGGAACGGTTTAATGTGGACGATGGAGAGCAGCTGTAATGAATTGATGAAAACTGCGAGGGAATTCAATTTGGGTACTGATTTTCGAACGGCTAGTTACGTCTATGCTATTCAGAAGATATTTTTCACAATTCATGAAGCTAGGCTGAACGCTTGATGTGCATTGATTAATGATTTAAGTTTAAGAATAAATTTTTTTATTTTCTTTTTTTTGGTTTTCCTCTTTTTTCAATCACTTTCCCGTTATGTCAAATGCTTTTTCCCTATTATTTATATTACATATTTTATACATATTTAGAGGAAGTAAGGGATTTATTTAAATGTACGATAAACACATACATAATCTAACATTATGTAACTTAATTTAAAACTTCATTTCTCTGTAAACAATCTGGTAAATAAGACTCCATGTGTTGTATGTCACATTGAGTGCGAGGACCAAATCAGGGATATTTTCCCAGGGGCCAAGTAGAGTTTTTTTTTTGTAATTTGCGTATTTACATTACCTTTTGACAATTTCGATGTTATTTTTGAATTTTTGACATTTTCATAATTGTTTTTGAATTTTGTTTATATCATTCATTTATGAATGACGCGGCCGTATACAAATAATGAATGAGTTTTATAGCGTTTTCGACTTATTGCACTGATGCAAAACTGAGCTGCACCAACTTATGCGTTTGTATTCGACTTAACAAAATATGCACTGGGTCTACACTGTGTTTCCTTTTTCTAGTGTTCGACTTAATAAAATGTTGCACCAAGTGCTGCACTAGTGCAGTAAATTCAGCACGAGCTCTTGGAGCTCGTGCCAGTGTCAGTGCAATATGGCGTCTGTCAACACAACCATGTGTTTTATAGAAATATTAGATTTTCTTTCCTCATCTTCTTCCGATGATGAGGAAATAGTTGTCCTAAATCGTAAACGAAGAAAAATAGAGAAAATAAAAATTTTTTTAGACACTATTAATCAATTTGATAATAAAGAGGTACGTGTGCGTCTAAATAAAATAAATACAAAATTTAAAAAAATACTCGTAGTTTCGTAAACATTTTCGCCTTAGCAGAGGAACAGCAGATACTATAATAAAAGAATATCAAGAGTCGCCGTATTATATAAATTCCAACACTTGGCGAAGAGGATCTCCAATGAAATCTGCTGCATGTGAAGTGTTCCTGTTTCTTTGGTATGTATCCATGGCAAATGGTTTATTTCGCTCGTGCAATGCTATACACATATACCTACATATTTTGTGATTTTTTAATCATCAAGGTTTGCTGCTAATAAAACTTCATTAAGAGAAGTAGGCCAAAGATTTGACGTCTCAATTAGCACAGCTCATAAAATAGTCAGAAAACTGGTTTCTTTTTTTGTGTCAATAGCCCCAAAATACATACATTTCCCATCACCTGAAGAAAAAGAAAATGTAGGGGGAAACTTTGAAAAAGTAATTAGGTATCTGTTTTGTGTTATAAAAAATACACTATAGCTTTTTAGATTTCCGGCTTCCCAAATACTATTGGTTGTATTGATGGAACCTCCATACCTTTAATTACATACATCAGCTAACAAAGTTAAATCAACATATACCAACCGGCATAATATTCCAGCAATGACCTTACAAGCAATATGTAATGAAAAGAAACAGTTTATTGATGTATTTACTGGCATTCCAGCTAAAGTGCACGATTCTCGTGTTTTGAAACTATCAGATATTTATGATAAACTACCAAAGATATGTGGTGTACATTATCATATAGTAGGAGATACTGCTTATCACAGTCGTGAATGGCTGATTACGCCATATAAAGATTATGGAAACTTAAATGAGAAGGAAAGTCGTTTTAACAAAGCACGAGTTTTAATTGAAAACAGTTTTGGCTTACTAAAAAGCAGATTTCGTCAACTGCTACAAGTGCATATGCATAAGGTGGAAAGAATTAGTAAATTCATAATAGCATGCTGTGTGTTACACAACTTATGCTTATTAAACAATGACGAATTGGAAAATGCTGAAATAATTCCATTTGCTGATATTCCTGCAGTGTATGTGGAAGATTCTGAAGTCCAATTAAGATTGCTAGGTGAAATAAAACGAAACAGTATTGCAAATAGATATTTTACTTAAAATTTGGGAGTATTGTAGCAGATTTAGTAATAAAACTTTAAACATTTTTAACAGATAATATAGATAAATTAGATATTAGTATTATTATTATTACTTTGTAGAAATTTATATAATAAATCCATTTTTTCTTTATGTCTTCTTTCACGATTTTCCTCCTTTCTTCTATATATATATATCTTCTAATGTTTCCTCTAAAGATCTCTTCCTGTCTTTAGAGTGTTTTTTTACTTTAGTAGAAGGTTCTTGTGAGGTACCTACTTTCATTACTGCTGACTCCTTTTGGATGTTTTTCTAAATTTCCTGATATTAAGATTTCAGGAATAATGCTGTCATCTATTGCTGTTATTTTATTTAATTCACTCTCGAAAGGAATTGCAAGCCGTGAAGCACCAGATCTACTATTATTTTCAATAGATTCTTTCTTCCATTTCAGAACAGTTTTGTAGCGATTTTCTACTTGTATGTAGGTGTAACTCAGTTCTAGTATTTTTTTTATATCAGAAGCAATTTCCTCCCACATTCTTCTTTTCGTTTTAAAACATTTCATTGGCCCTACTTGGGGTAGGTACAACTCATACTTATCTAATAACAATTTTGTTGTAGAATCATTCCATTCTAAAAAATATATGCTTTGAGGCTCTTTATACAGGCTGGTCCTTACGTTCGTCGAGAAATTTTAAGGTGCAATTCCTTGGGTAATCTCGAGAAAAAATTTTCTTATATGTCCTTCGCAGAAAAAAAAAATATTTCAAAAATTTAAGAAGCGGTTACAATAAACCCTAAAGGAACTGTTGAAAATGACCACCAACAGCTAATATGCAGGCTTATATCCTCCTCTTCAATTGCATACTCACAGGCTGAAGAAGTCCGGGAGTGTTTCGAATTGTTTCGTATACAACGATTATGCGATTGCTAAGGTCATCTAGATGTTAAATTGGCATAGTATAAACAAGGGATTTTAAATGTCCCCACAGAAAAAAAGTCTAGAGGGTTCAAATCAGGTGACCTTGGAGACCACGTTTTTCTTAAATTTTTGAAATAATTTTTTTTGTGCGAAGTAAATCACCCTACAGTGTAGCACTTCAGGACATATGTTTATAACAACTTTATTCTCGAGATTACCCAAGAAATCGTAACTTAAAATTTCTCGACATCTCGACGAACTTAAAGACCAGCGTGTATATGTAATGAAATTATGATTATATTTACGCATAATATTGTTTTGGTTAGAAGAGCTATCAGTTTTATCACTTATATTCACAATAGATTCAACCTCATTGTCTTCACTTTTGTAAACCACAAACCTAAAATAATAAATTTTATTTATGAAAAACATTTTATAAAATGATGTAGGTACCTCTGATCATCTTTGATTCTGTAAATCGAACGTATTGGTTCCTTGAAGCTTTCATCGCCTTTTAGTATTTCCTTCAAGTAATTACCCGTAAAACCATCGTTACCTGTACAGAAAATGCATGTAATGTTGAAATGTATACTGCTTTATGTTTATACTTACTACTTAATTTTTCAAATAGCTCTGTTTCGTTGTCGGGAATTGCTATTTTAATACGTTCTTCGTTAATAATGAAATTCAAATTTAGGAAATCCATGGATTCCAGATTATTATTTCTTACGAGACTCACAAAGATTATTTTATCAGTTTTTGTTTATACGAACATAACCTATTACGCCAGATAATCCTATACTCACGTATGCACTAAAAACTTGGTGTATTTTCGACTTTGCGTTGCATCGAGTGCAAATCCGGCTGTCGACGTCACGTCGACGTTTCAAAAAATGCAGATCTGAGTTGGTGCTAGTGCGCACTAATGGCATATAAGTCGAAAACGCTATTAGTGTCTATGGCCACGTCATTTATTTGTGAATGACACCTGTTTCTCTTTGTTTTAGGGTGAGATTGACTGGATAAACTAAAAACCAAAGATCTAGGAGCTACAAAGAATATTGGCGAAAGAAATCCATTGAAGAATTTTTATTTTTGGCTTCTAAAACACAAAACTTAGTATCATTTCTAGCAAAACGGCTGTTTTGCATGAACCGAAACTTGTGATTTTGCTAATGTTATATACAATATCAAAATTCTTCTGTTTTTTGCAGATCACAACAGTGTAAAACAGTGTACAGACTATAAGTAATTTATCTAATACGCGAACTTAGTAAATATAAAAAGAAGTTAAGTGTAAGATGAGTTCAAAAAAGAAACTTCTGTCACAAGCAGAGCTAATAAAATTAGCAGATAATATAAACCTCAGTGATAGTGATTTCAGTTGTGATGATTCTGGGGCTCCAACTGCCACAAAAACCTGTAATCGTCAATCAGCACCACAAGAAGCAGCTGAGGGCTATTTATATTAATAAAAATTTAAAATATAAGATATTACATTGATATTCTCTCTGATAATCACAATTCTCTTAATTTTATTTCCGTTTTACATTCATTGGAACTTCAGCAAGTGGTTCATGAGCCAACTCGTGTACTAAGGGAGTCAGCTACTCTCCTGGATGTTATTATTCTCTCTGACAACTTAATTGCAATTGAAAGTTCAGTGAGAGATACTCATGACCTCTCGGATCACTGTCTGATTAGCTATACTATTCAACTACTTGCCAAAGGGGTAGGCAAAGTCGATCAAGTTTTTCGTAGTTTTCGTGATTTTGATTACAATTTGTTTGTCCAACATTTAAAGAATATTCCTTGGTGTAATATTTATGACCTTAACTTCATTGAGGACAAGGTCACATTATTTAATGAATACATAATCCTACTTTTCGATATTCATGCTCCCACAAAATCTACTCACTCTTCTCGTCCACCTACCCCTTGGATAACTGACAATATTAAATTATTAATGTCTTTAAGAGACAAGGCCCTAAAAAATTTAAACAAACTAATACACCTTCTCATTGGGATGAATACAAATCTCTTAGAAATTACACTTCGTCGGCTGTTAAACGTGAAAAGAAGGCTTATTTTGAATACAAGCTAAGAGATCCCAATAGAAAAAGTATTTGGAAAGATTTGCGCGATTTAAACATTTATCGAAGGCCGTCTGCAGATATTCCTGATCATCTTCTAAATGCAGATGAATTAAATAAATATTTTTGTGCTGTGTCAAATGCTGGTATTCTTCCTGATCCCGATGTTACAAATTTTTATAAGTTTAATGTCAAACCCGTCGATAATGTATCTCCACGTATGTTGTCGCTGTGTTGTCCTACTATCCTTCCTATCTTCACACATTTGTTTAACCTGCAATGTATTTCCGTCTATGTGGAAAACGCGTTATTCCAATACCCAAAAATAATCATCCAACTAGCTATACGGATCTAAGGCCTATAAGCATCTTACCGGTTTTGTCGAGAATCTTGGAAAGAATCGTTGAGAGACAGCTACGTGACCACATCTCCCGCTTTCACTTACTTCCTGGTACTCAGTCCGGTTTTAGACCCGGTCTCAGTTGTGCATCCGCCCTTGCTAATATTACTGATGATATAATATCTGCCACTGACCGTGGTCAAGTTACAGTATTGGTTTTGTTGGATTTCTCCAAGGCCTTTGATACCATTAATCATAATCTCTTGCTGAGTATCCTCCACTTCATTGGAATGGGCCCGGACGCTGTTAGCTTTTTTGGGAGTTATTTGAGGGACAGGAAGCAACGGGTTTTTGTTGACATTTCCGATTCGGATACAGTTTGTATGACGGCCGGGGTACCTCAAGGCTCTATTTTAGGACCCTTACTGTTTTCTATTTACACGTCTCACTTATTTTTCTTCCACAACTTTTATTGTTCTTACCATCTATATGCGGATGATACGCAGTTGTATTCTTCCTTTTCTCCTGAAAATGTGCAGGTTGCTACTCAAAAGATTAATCAAGATCTACAAGGTTTGTTTGATATTGCTAGACGTCACTGCTTGTCCTTAAATGACTGACTGTTTTCAACTTGCCCTTAAGGATAATGTTCGAAATTTAGGATTACACATTGATAATAATTTACGATTTAAAAACCACATTAATTTGTGTATTCGTCGTGTTTACTACAATTTGAAAATGTTGTATCCTCATAGGCATGAAGTGTGTGTGTGAATGTTAAGAAGCAGCTTTGCGACTCTTTGGTACTATCGCACTTTAATTTCTGCGATACAGTTTATGGAAGCTGCTTGGATCAGGCCGACATTCGGAGGATTCAGGTGGCGCAGAATTCATGTTTGCGATTTATTTTTGGTATTCGTAGAAAACATAGAATATCTTATAAGCTTGTAGAATTGGGATGGCTCAATATGATTAGACGCAGGAAACTGCATTTTCTTTGGTTTGCTTATAAAATTGTTAACAATAATGTTCCGCCGTATCTTACTAATAAAATCAAATTTAGAACTGACGTGCACAACATTAACATCCGTGGGAAAGATGTTATTGATATTCCTAAGGTACCATTGTGCCCGTATGCTTAACCAGTTGCCCGTCTCTGTCAAGCAGCTCAGCTATGTTGCTTTTAGACGCTCTGTTTCGGATCTGCTTAAGAGTGAGCAATTCTTTGCAACCTTTAATTGAATATACTTTATTTAGTTACGTTACTACTTATTCCAATTTTTTTTTCTTTCTCTGAAGTATTATCTTAAAGGGTCGTCATTAATAGCAGGATGCTCTTTTGAGCTACTGACGACGATCCTGTTGGCTTTTTGTTTTGCTTTTTCTTGTGATGTATCTATTTATTTTTGTTGCCAATAAATGATTTATTATTATTATTATTATTAAATAGACCTTTCCTCTTCCGAAGATGAGGAAGAAGAGGAAGTGGATATGGATGACATATTAGATAATCTCCAGAGAGAGGAAATGGAGGAAGATGTTGCTAGTATAGATGTCAATGTAGTGGTCGATGATAACTCAGATATGTGGAGGGAGTATTTGGGAAGACACAAAAACTTTGAATTCTCAGGAAAACAAGGTCTGCAAAAAGACATGCCAGAAAACGTGTAACTCCCATAGTGATTTTTCTTTCCATTATTGACGATGAGGTAATCGATCTCATTGTTACGGAAACAAACAGTTTTGCGCAGCAAAAAATTGCTTCAGTTAGGAAAACTAAAAGCGCACGAATAAACAGCTGGAATCCCACAACCAATGGAGAAATGAAGAAATTTTTGGGTCTTACCATGTGGATGGGATTAGTCAGACTCAGTTCTTTGACAAAATATTGGTCGACCAAAGCTATTTATAATTTAGATTTGCCACGATCTATCATGTCTAGAAATAGATACCAATTATTACTTTCGATGATTCATTTCAGTAATAATGAGATACTAGAACAGGGAGATCGTTTAGGAAAAAATTCAGCCATTAGTAGAACTAGAAAAAAAAATCAAGATCTTTATTGGCTTGGTGAGTCTGTAGTTATCGACGAAACTTTAGTTTCATGGCGAGGGAGGCTAATTTTTCGCCAGCATATTCCGAACAAAGCGCACCGATACGGAATTAAAGTTTTTAAGTTATGTTCAACTACTGGATACACTTGGGCATTTAAAATCTACTCCGGTAAGTCCGCAACGGGAGAAAGAGAAGTTGGTTGTGCAACAAATATTTGTATGGAGTTATTACAGGAACTATTAGATCAAGGGCGAACCCTATTCATTGATAACTTCTATACGAGCTATTCTTTAGCTAAAATATTACTAACCAGGAGAACGCATACTGTAGGCACTGTAAGAGCACATAAGAAAGACATGCCACTAGAAGTTATCAAATCAAATTTGAGAAGAGGGGAGTTAGTAGCGAGAGAAGACAAAAACGGCATAGTAATATTGAAGTGGGGAGACACTCGCGACGTTAGTCAGCTCTCTACAAAACATGCTCCGCCTTTGGTGCCCGTAACTCGATTAGATATTCGTGAATTGTAAGGAACCTACAAATATCGTCTCTGTAATAGAAGCAGAGACAGCTGAAGAAGCTGCTTCTACCCTTAACTCAAATCAACAGATTCATGATCCAAACCAATCTTATCTTTTATTCTTATTTTGTCATTTTGTGCAGAAAAATTGATTATTTCATATGACTCAGTTTTTTTTTTTTCACCTGGAGATCTAAACGCCGGGGCCAATCATACGTACACAACCGTGGGAGGCTAGAGAATAAAACGTCCATTTAAAAAGCATTCGCTGTATATCAATTTTAAATGATATGGCCTGCAATGAAATGTGAACTGTCATCCGTATACGAATGATGCGGCTTCCACGGCACACACTATGAACTGCGTCGTATAGTTCATTTTCGTTCACCGGTTGAGCTCTTCATATAATTTGCTGAAGAGTTCCTCAATAGGATTTAAAAATGGGCTATAAGCTGGTAGAAACACTGGCAAATGATCATGAGCTCTAATGAGGCCCAATACTTCATCATTTCGATGGAACCTAACGTTGTCCATAATAAGATGCGCTTCTTCTACACCGTCCTAATGTAAATGATTAATTAATGTTGTAAGAAATTCCGAAAAATGAACTGCATTGTAGGGCATATTTTGTATTTGAAACACATACAAGAAATTAATGTTCATGACAGTAGCAACAGAATAATTGCGTCCTCTTAATTGGGCTTTTATTTTTGATTCTCGAGTATTTTGAATAGACCTTCCATAGGAACCTCTTGAGTCCACTTGTATACCGTACTCGTCTCTTTTTCCAGCATAATTCTATTGTAATGCACGCCATAATCAAAACGAGCTCGAATTATTTCTGGTATATTTCTTCTTTCAGGAACAAAAGACGTTCTTTCGAAAGAGTAGTGAAAGCTTTCAAGGGCTCTATCAATCGTCGATAATGATATTTGTTGATGAAGTGGCCATTCGTTTTAAACATCTTTCTGTCAACTGACGCAGAGTAATGGAGCAGTCCTCGTCAATCCAGTCGCAAATTTGTTCTTTCTGAGCTAAAGATAATTTTGGCTGTCGATGCTCAACACTTACCTTTGCAACATTATTAGTCCTCCTATAAGTTCTATACATTTTTCTATTGGTATCAGGTAAAACCGAAAATTGTTGTGCTACATTTTTCACCGTGAATCTATTCAAGAAATTAATGACTAAAGTACGTATTTCATTGCTTATTTTGGCATTTCTTCTCCTGTGATCATTGTTATCCATATCAATACACCAAATATTCAGGCTCGTAAAATATTTGCGAAACTCAAGTGACAAATACGGAAACACATTTCGCAAATAAGGAATTTCATTGACAAAACAAGCCTACTAGTACAGAATCATTGGAAGAACATTAAACACATTTTGAAAAGCAATTAGAGTTTGTCTAAAATCTTTAAACTTTCTTTCGGCGGTTTTACTGGGGAATTCAAGTTTATGTATTGAATCAAATTTATATCTATTATAAGCTTCAACGGGGAAAGATTATAATCGCAATCGTTTAGTGTTAAAATCTTTTGATCGGCTTTTATTAGTCCAATAAATACGTAAAATGCTCGCTTCAAGAAACAAAATCGTTTTTTTTATAAACACATCCAGTTTTAACAATTATCGAGCATAAATTTGACGAGTTTATTTAATTTATAAAATAGCGGTCGTAAATTATATAAATTAAGGAGCTAAATCTACTTATCTAGCGAAGAAATTTTTGAGTTATATCACTAGTTTACATAAACGCAAAATGTCGATTAAATTTCAACTTGTTACAATTCCATAACACGAGTTATATCCGCAACCTGCACGATTGCATAATTCATTAAATAGCTAGCAGGCTCCACATTCGAGTAGTTCGAAATCTGTTTACCGCGTGCATCTTTACGAATAATTCAACGGTCTGCGAGAGGAGGCATGTTTAATATCTTCAAAAGAAAGTATCGCATCGTTATTAAAGCTCAGTGAATTCGTATTTTTCTAAATCATACTTCCGTTTATACCTACTTATATAATACAGTTCACATGCATAAATAATTTTTTCCTTTTAGAAGCTGAATTATTGTATACAATGCGTTTCAATAAATTTTGGCAATGTACCTATATTGATTTTTTGGTCCACAGACTTCTCACTTTTCCCTTGAACAAGGCGAGGTATGAGAAAGAGTTTAAAATTATAAAAGATGCGGCCAAGTGTAATGGTTTCCAGCCTCAGCATATCTATAAGTTAATTAGGAAGTTTAATTATAAGAAAACTGTGAAAGAATCTACGACTTTTCGAGAGGATGTTAAAGCTTCACCCGTTGTGACCCTCCCTTACGCTCCCTTTATCACTAAAGGTCTGAGTAAAATCTTCAAAGAGCTAGATCTCAGAATAGTTTACAGTTCTGGGACTAGTTTACGAAGTCTCATCAGTAACCCTAAAGATAAAATACAACCTCTAGAAAAGTCAGGTATTTACGAAATCAATTGTAAAGATTGTAATCAAAAATATATTGGGCAAACCAGGAGAGCAGTCTCAACTAGATTCAAAGAGCATATGGCTCATCTTAGATTTAATAGAATTGAGAAATCGAGCGTTGCCCAACACATTTTTGAAACAGATCACAACATCGATCATACGAATGTTAAATTAATTAGACAAATAAACAATTGTAAGTTTCTAAATGTTTTCGAAAGTTTAGAAATATATAAAAATAAGTCATGTGTAATGAATTGTGACAATGGCCCTATACCGTATTCGTCATTGTTTTCGTTAATCGGAAATTAATGATGCGTATCGGATTGACCGTGCATAACATTTAGGTTACCTGTTTTTGTAGATTTTATTTTAATTTAGTTTTATTATCGCCTTGATAATGACAGCTTTGCTGTTGAAACGCGTCGGTGTTTTTAGTTAAAACTTGTTTGGTGTTCAGTGGGTTAAATTGTTTAGTGTTCTACTTCTGCACCAAGAGATCCAGTGAAGAACTATGTACCTATATTGGCAATTTAGATTAACTGACACGCCACTATGCGCCGGTAATTTCCAGAACTAGCGTTGGAGGTATAGTTCCATTTCTGGTTGTATTGTTTATTGGGTTTTATTATGTAGCCTTTATCTTTTCGTCGGTATTGAATACTTTTGGTACTGTAAGTATTTTAAACAATATACAAGATGTATAAGTGAAATGATGAGACAGGTCGGAGCTCTTACTAGTGCAGAACGAGGAATTCATACAACCAGCCGTTGCAAGTGTTAGCAGTACTGGAACCTTTGTTCCACCAGTCTTGATTTTCCCAAGAAAGAAGTTTAATGCGAATTTGTACGATCGAGCACTACCTGGTATTTTGGAGAGCTATCTTTTAAGTGGATTAAGCATTTTGTACACTTTGTGAGGCTAACTAACGATAACAAGGCCTTGCTCATTTTAGATGGGCATGCGAGTCAAAAAAATCTAGAATCACTCGAGTATGCGAAAGTAAATAATGTCGTATTATTCTGTTTACCAGCCCATGCACCCATCGATTGCAGCCACTTGATGTTGCCTTCTTTGGTCCTCCTTCGACTTACGTACTATAACGAAGAAATTACGTTGTGGCTAACGGCTAATCCAGGGAGGACCGTTTCAGTTTACCAAATTGCAAAAATAAATTAAAATAATTTTTGTTTGATGGAAGTTTCTACAGCTTCGATGATTTTATCTCGATGTAATATAATGTATCTTTAGTTTTTTAATTGGATACATATTTTATCATTTTAACCTGTAATGTAGAAATCTAGAGGTGGACATCGAAAACTGAAGGCGAAACGTCAATTTGGAGTCGAGGACCATATCAATTAGTCGACAGACTTTTGCAATTTTCTTATTACCACTGGTAAAAAGTATGAAAAGCTCCGGTCCAACAAGCGAGCTCTGCGGAACACCAGCTTGAATGGGTCTGCTGATGGATTACCAGCACCAGACCGCTTAATGCAGAACGTCCTGTCGGAGAGATAAGATCGCATGATGGAGAAACATTGGATCACCAGCGAAGTTAGAAAATCTAGTTTGTCTCTTCAGGATCTGTTTCTTCTACAAGAAATGTATCCTCAGCTAAAAGAGCTTTACTTATCATCAAAAAATATGCATAGGAATCTCATTAGTACAACAAAACGTGCGTTTTATGATAATGTTATTAATACAGCCACCCACAAATTGCCACGATCTTTAATAAAACATTTCAAGAAACTCCTGCAAGAATCACTGCTCATTTGCCTACTCTAGCTATCAAGAATGCTATAGCATGATGTCCAAATTAATGTTTATTTTCCCATTCTGTAAAAATGAAATCTCTAGCATTATAAACAAGTTGAAAAACAAACGTTTAATAGGTCTGGATTTATATTCAAGGATTTCATCTCATTGATATTCTCACACATTTAGTAAACGAATCTTTCAGCGAAGGTATATTTCCTGACGTTTTGAAAGTGTCGGCCATTGTTCCCATCCACAAAAAAAAGGAAATGCCACAGATAGTAGATACTAATTATCGTCCCATTGCCGTTACATCTGTTGTTTCCAAAATATTGGAATATTGCATGCTGAACCGATTGAATCACTTCTTGGACAAATACGAGATCATTACACGCCATTAACACGGCGCCAGAAAAAATCTATCTACTTCTACTGCACTGATTGAATTTTATAATCAACTTTTGCAGTATATTGAACAGCGTGAAACACCTATTAGAATTTTCTGTGATTTGCAGAAAGCATTTGATTGTGTACAACATGACAAATTGATTGCAAAACTGTACAACTTTCTCGACCTTTTTAAAGAACAGAATTCAATTTGTTAAACTGTCTTTTTCTAATAAACATCATCAATTAGTGTCTGCAAAGTCCCACTGCCTACCGGTACTGTGTGTGGTGTCCCTCAGGGAACAGTACTAGGACCAGTACTATACAATTTATACGCCAATGGTATTACATCATTTTTGGACGATGTCAACCTTATCATGTATGTAGTAGAATGTCGTGACTCTAACGTTCCTCGGACCTCCTCCATGAGCTGGAGGAGTTGAAGATCTGTGGACAAGCACTCCTGAAACCCGAACTTCTCGTCTGGCAAGAAATTGCCATCTTGGATGATATCCTACAGTCTGGATAAGATGATTAAAAAAATTGACAAAAGCCAGATCTAATCTTATCATCTGTCTTTTACAAAAAAATGCTATACAAACATCGTTTGTATAAAATAATATTAATATGAAGGAAAGGTATAAAAATTTGGGGTCATAAGGCTATAACTTTAAAATTCATAGAGTTTTGCCTACAACTCAAGGCTTACTGATTCTTTATATAACAAAGTATCCTGCAAAGCTATTATTTATACCTTTAATATCTATGAAAACAGCACCACCCTCGTTTCATCTCAATAACGGTCTAAAAAAAATTCTTATCAAACCAGAAGGAAAAAAATACAACAACCATCAATCAGGAGGTTCCCTAAGAAACATGCGTATCTCATCACGTGATATAACCCAATTTAGCGCCGGGCAATTTTGCGGTTGTACCCCTTAAGTCGTAAAACAAGATGATAGCGCTAATTTAGATGAATTGTGTCTGTACCAGCGTTTTCCGATGATACAACGAACGCCTTTGTTTCGCAGCGAATGTTTTTTTAGATGAAGTTCTAGTTTAACCTCTTCTAACTTGGATCAAGAATAAATAGCTCTTTAGTAAATATAAATTATATTCTTAAACCGACACTATTTTAATTCTACATTAGAGATTTAATCCTGCTTCATGTATTGTGAAGAATATTTTCTGGATGGCATAGACGTAACTGGCCGTTCGAAGATCGCTACCTAAATTGAATTCCTTGGCGGTTTTCATCAATTCTTTACAGCTTTGCTCCATCGTCCACATTAAACCGTTCCGAACCACTTCCTTGTCACCCGCACCGTATATCCTCTTCTTTAAAGCTTCAGAAGGCACAATCGGTATTGTTACTGGCGTTTCTTGCCCAAAATATCTCTGGAGAGATTCCTGAACTGATTGAAGCAGTAAATAATTACAATCTCTTTCATATTTGTAGCTGAGTCGCCCAAAAGGTGTATGATTTAAATTTTTGAGCCACTCGTAATAGGAAACTGTAAAACCTCCAGCAATCGTTATTATATCAGGTAATATAAGAACATTTTTCGATATCAAAACTTTATCTCCAGCTGGAGTTATCGGTCCACTAGATCCTTCAGCTATTATTTTAGCTTGTATATCCTGAGCAGTATCCTTCTTAATAAGTTTTTCTACAGCGCAAGGTATTAAGATATCACATGGTTCGCAGATAAGATTCTTCCCTTCGTAAGGTTTTGCACCTGGAAAATCAGCGACCGTATCCGTTTTTAATTTATAATTCTTCAAATCCCAGAAATCTATCCCGTGTGGATTCACTATATTAGCATCAATTTCATTAATTCCTATACATTTAGCCCCCATTCGCGTTAAGAACCTCATGGTGTGCATTCCAACATTTCCAAATCCCTGCAGAATGAAAGTTTTATCCTTCCAACCGGTGCGCAAGCCTAAAGATTTCATATAACCTTCATCTTGAATAAACTGATCTAAAATGTTAAATAAACCTCTCCCTTCTGCAGATGCGTGTCCGTACATTCCACCTAGAGTCAGTGGTTTCCCAGCGACGCATCCCCTACCGTTTATGTCTTTATACCCGAAGAGTTTCGTGTAAGTATCTGCAATCCAAGCCATTTCTCGTTCAGATGTGTTTAAATCTGGACTGATGATATCCAATTCTGGTCCTAGGAAGCCCTTTTTAGCCAATTCAATCGTATATCTCCTAGTTATATTCTCCAATTCATTCGTGCTGAATTGTTTGGGATTTATACAGATTCCACCGACAGCTCCACCGAATGGTATCCCCACCATAGCGCATTTATACGTCACCAAAGATGCTAAAGCGAATACCGAATCTCGATCAACGTTAGTGCTGTATCTCAAACCACCAGCTACCGGCATCTTGTACGATTTATGCGTAGCTCTGAAACCCTTGATGAAAGTGTAAGTTCCATTCTTCCGCTTAGTGGCAAAATTTACTTCCAACATGTGATCGCATTTTTCCAAATAAGACATGATATTCTGAACTTGTGCCTTTCGCTCGTTCAAGTCTAAACGGCGGGTACTCTTGTGGTATTTCAACGAATCGATTAGCTTCTCTTCGACGACGATTCGAGCTTTATGGAAGTTGAATTGGACCATGTCGGAGAACGTGCTCGTATCATCGTATGGTACGTTTTGCAATTCCGTTGGAATTTTTCCTATAGTCGCGTAGGTTTCGGCGAGAATGACATTTGGGTTGAGTCTCCTTTTGCAGCCGATTGGGTTTGGGATGATTCGTTTTAAACGGATCATTTTTAATAGAACTAATGTAGAATATAATGTGGATTAAAAATAAAGTGTGTAAATATGTCAGATTAATGACGTAAATGTCATTGGACTGTCAATCATCATCAATCAAACTACGTTCAGAAACGTGCGTAACATACCTAATTTCATCGTGAGATGTGAGATATAAAAAAATTAACTCTTATTATCCTGAATTTAGTTTCTTTTGGAAACATCAGTGGTTTATAACTTTATACTGTTTGAAATATCAATTGAAACCCATTTCATGTGAAAATTTTGATTGCAATCAATGCACAATCCAACGCCACATTTTAGACACATAGTTCTGGTAATAGAACTGCATTCTTCACAAGTACATCTTCTTCGTTTATTATTTGAAATAAAAACGAGCAGATGATCTTTTCGATCAAATCTAATATCGTTGGACACTCTACTTTGTGTTGCACTTGATGATGATGTAGATAACCTACCAACACCTTTGGATTTTGTTCCATATTTGGTTAAATAGCTAATAACTATGTGCTGTTAGTATGAATATACCAAGCATTTTGGAGAGAGACATCTAGCATCCACGTAAAGAAGCACTACCACCATTTTTTTGAACGAATACTGACACGATACTTAGAAACATTCTGGTCCATGAGATCAGTTCCACCCATGGAATCATTGTATCTCCGAATGAGATTTGGTTGTGGAACTAGCACAACTTTTTTTTTCTTGTTTCGAATAGCGTTTGACATGTGTAAAAGGTTGTACACCATAACATGTTGAAGCTACAGTTACGGTACTGTTATCAACCCATCTGACAAATATAATTCCAGTAGTTGTCAAGGGCAGTACTCGATTTTCTCGGACGTTACCTGTTGGATTTTTCCCTGATAGATATCAAAATTTATGAGATATCCTCTTTTGGAATTGAGTGACCACATTTTGAAACCAAAACGAATTGGTTTCCCTCTGATAAATTGTTTGCAGGTGTGTCTGCCAAAGTATTTCACCATTGATTCGTCGTAATTCATATTTTCGTCTGGAACATAATGCTGAATAAATGTTTCTTTCAGTTTATTCATCAATGCTCTAACTTTCATCATTTTCATCTATTTGGCTGTTATCTGCTAAATGACAAAACTACATGATTTGTTCAAATCGGTTTCTCCTCATAGAATTTTTCACTAATGGGTTGCCCATATCTAATCCAATATCCCAATAAAATCGTTTTCCTGGCTTTACATCATAGCCGCTCAATATCAAAATGGCCGTAAAACATTTCAACTCATCAGGACTAATTTTGGGATCTGGGAAATTTTTGAACAGTGCATATTTTCGACATTCTTCTCCCATATATTCAATAAGATCGTCAGTCGAAAACAATTCGGTGACAAGTTTTCAAATTGCGAGAAGTCACGGGGAGATACAAAGCTATTCCCTCGATTTAGCAGCTCTCCAGATACCCGTTGATGAACAATTTGTTCTCGATTATTGATGTCGTGGCTTCCGATGTTATCGCCTTCGACGTTGTCGCTTCTAGATGCTGATGTGCGTTGTGAATGCGTTTATTATGACATAATTTTATTTCAGCTTGTGAACGGAGCTGACGTTCGGAAAGCCGATCTAAGTCTAAGTCAGTTTCTTCATCCCCAGATTCCTCATCGGTTAGCACGTTCACTTCTGGAGGTTTAATATATACAGCTTCAATCGGAGCACTGTTATTCTCCTCATCAACATACGCAATCTGTAATGCTTCCTCCAATGTCCTCTTCTAGAATGAAAAATATTGTTATATATCGTATTTTAGCCTGATGATGGTAGGATTTTAGTTGCCGAAACCCGAAACGTAATCAATAAAATCGTAGTCGTTAGAATCAATCATTCATCCAAATTGCTCGCTCACGATCTCAACTACAAAATTTAGACTACAGTACTCCATTATCCTACAACGCGTAAATTTACATCCCTTAGGAATACCCAAAATTTCTTCTTTAATTCATTGAACTACTTTGAGGTTAAGTGTAACATTTCTGAACACAAAGTTCATGAAAGATAGAGAATTTATATATTTGTTTATGAAACAATATACTTACTCCAAACAGATGTCCATATTCTTCGAATTTTCTGGATCACAGTTCACCAAACTTATAAATAGTTCCACTAAAAACACACCGAAACATACAAGTTGCTCTCAGTAAATAATTTTTATGCATCTGTAACAGGACTTACAGTAACATCTACCGGCCAAGTTCAAAAATCATTCCACAGAAAATTACTAAAATACGTTAATGCGTTGCATATATGGAACGCTAGGATAATAAACTATCGTGAAACTCCAATATTAACTACTTACACAAAAAGGTAATAAAAGCATCGCTAATATGTCGAAGGTTGCAAATCTCAAATGATCTTATGGTCATATATGGCAATTATAAGACTCATGATCACCTATGCTGCTTTGGTATAGTGGCCAAAAACAGTACAGAAGACTGCACAATAACAGCTTCAACAAATTCAAAAACTAACTTGTCTAAATGTCACAGGAGTGATGCGGACCTGTCCCACTACAGCGGTAGGATGCTGGGAATTGCACATTTATATCCAAACGCAGACTATATCAAGTGCCATATTTCTGGATCTCTGACTTAGTGGATTAAAACCTGGTGACATTAGAGGACATCTTAAAACCTTTGAAGATCCCAACATTAACTACCTGATTTACATTGCAAAGGACAAGATCCCTATGCAATATAACTTCGATTAACCCTACAAATTGGTCATCGAAAGTCGTACTAAGTGGGCTTCCGGTGAGCCTCAATTCAAAACAGGAACCCTGACATAGTGCACGGAGGGCTCTAGAATAGAAGGAATGGGGAGAGGCATTGGGGTCAGTGGGTCTAACCACCATCTCAAAGTGCCTATAAGATTCCACTATGCACCGATTAAAAGAAATTGGCTGATGGTGAGCCGCAGGCACCTAGGCGTTAGCCCATATCCTGCAAATTTCTGTACCACACTGCACATAACAAGTTATGAGCATTGAAACTGTCACCCACCCGCTCACCGCCCGCACGAGACCGACACCTTGTGGAGAAGACCGGCGAGCCGGTGGGCTCCCTTCCCCCGTGCTACCCATGTTAGACAAGTTCCCTTGTCAACGTTGGACGAGTCACCGTTGGAGACGCTTTTGCAACTTCTACTTCACATCTAACCCCACGGGGCCTAGGCTTCCTTGCGGATGGCGACTATCGGCCAAGCGTGGGAAACAGAATCTGGGCGTGAGATACAACCAACCCGCCCGTGAATTAAGCCTCAACTACAGCGACGGCCGGGCCGAAGACCTACTCGAAAATGCCAACCGCGCCAACTCCTTCGGCCCCTCCGGCGATCAAGTTTCCGCGGCAGCTACAGTGAAACCGTAGGGTCCCAGAATCACCGAGTTGTTTTAGGATGAAACCAGAGGTTTCCCCAACCAGACAACCAGCGGGCGGACTACTCGTCGGCGAACCGACTTTTGTCATCCCCTACTATCTTCGCGAAATCCTCTCGCCACGCCCGTTTCCCTGAGTGTGGCCACCAGGGATGAGGTAGTGCAGCTGCAGAGTTCTCAAGGTAAGTGCCGTAGGGTGCCTCACTTACCCACCGTATATTCCGACAGTTAGCGGCCGGACACCAGAGTGTATGCCCATGCCTACGCCCGAGCATCCTCCCCTATATACGAAGTCTACTACCGCCTCGCCCGTTGCCCTGAAACTATGAAATCAGGGACCGACCGTAAACTTATGCACAGTAGAATTCGGTCTGTTACATGAATGTATATGCAATTTAAAGCAATTGGGACACAATAACATGTAACTCTCCAGTGAGTCCCAAGCCATTAAGAAATGGAAGGGAAAGAAAACGCAGATAACCTTGCCAAACAACCAGCGAAAATGCCTTTCATTGGACCTTATCTCTGTTGTGGACTGCAAAAGAGCCACCTAAAACAACCAGTTAATAAATGGGAGGACAACAGACAGGCCTCCCACTGGAAGAATACTCCAGGACAAAAGGTGCTGTTATCAGGATCGCCTAAGACAACTCAGTCGTTGCTATCTTTCAGCAAAAGGGGCCTTGGATTGTTGGCAGGATTTTTGACAGGTTATGTGGCCCTGAAGTCTATGCGAAGAAGATCTAGAACACATTTTGTGTAAAAAATAAGGTTCCTCTAACAGAGGACGGTTGGCAGATTGCCAGTGATAGCTACAGATTGTGTAGCTGATGCTAAAGTTTTGGTAAAAGTTATTGCAAGTTCTAAAAAATCAATCTACTCTATCAGGTTTTAACTGGGCGTTCCTCGAAGCAAAATATAGAACATTTTGCAAACGAACAAGTTTCATCAGTTACAATTGTTACACCTCTAGTCAGAAGACGATCCTGATTGCCCAATGGAAATGTGGTATTGGTTTGTGACAAGGTTGGAAGAGAACCTACACTTTTATTGCGTTATTGGTCTGATAGTAGGCCTCACTGGACATCGGTAATAAAGAGGAAGGTGCAGATCGTATCATGGTTTGGTGTGGCTTGTAGAAAGACCGGATCATAAGTCCTTTTTTTTTTGACAGCACAGTTAATAGTGAAAATTACCTGGCAAACCTTGGAGATGAACTGATGCTTGATTTGGATTTATAGGGTTTGAGGAAACCAGAATGGTTCATGGAAGACGTTGCACTCTTATCAGAGAAGCCAGGATTAACAGACAATACATTTAAAATCCTACACTCCAACGTGCAATGTATAAGCAATCGTGTCCAACAATTAATGGACTTTTACAAACTCACATCTCACTACTGCCGACCTAAAATGGAGCACGAAGGAGTTGCCATTTATTGTCGAAACGATACGAATTTAGCCCCGTCTCAGATGTTATCAGCATACATTGTGCTTCGTAGTTTCGAATGTGCAGGTGTAGAAATCATCAGTAACAATGTGATAGTAAATATGTTTTGTGTGTATAGATCACCGATGTCTAGTAACAGTATGGGGAATGTTTTAAATAAGCTAATAGATGCTAAGCGAAACTTCTTTATTTCCCCCAGTGGATTGGTCGTAGAGGACGAGTAAAGTAGCCTCTACGATCTCTGGACTTAAACCGAGTGGATACAGTGTGAGGTTAGGTAAAATCCAAAGGCTACATAGCTAGGATTAAAGACAAAGCCAATTCTTTAATGTCAAAAAGGAAAGTTGTTAAGTGTGCATTGCATGAAGGACTTGTTACTTGAACGATTCGGAATTTTTATTGAATACCTTTCAGCAACCATTGACGACTTCCAATCATCATGTTCATTTAGTGTCATCAAGTCATCGATTTTCGAAATGCATGAATTATATAAGAAAATTGGCTACTATTTTAGATACCTTATTTTTATTCACAACCGGATTGATACGTTTTCCATTACGAAATGCATAAAACAGGCTACTGTTGTGGCGTGTCCATATCGATTGCTATTTTGGCAAAGTAACCCAAAATGTTTTACAAGCGTGTCTTCAGATATTTGTCACTCCCCGCTTAATGGAAGTACAAAAAGCGAATGAAAGTTTAACCATTACTCGGTGAAGTTGGGCGGTTTAGCTAGTTGATAATATATGAATGCACTTTACCTCACGGCCAGTAAGTGCCAACTTTTCAGTTAAAATTTATCCTTGTTAATTAAGTTTCTTCCTCCTTGCTGGTTTTATCGATCCTCTAAATTCTTAAACTGCGACATATTTGTTTGTGTATATTAAGTAGCGATCCTCACGACTGCGCCGCGAAATTTTCCAATTCGAAGCTGAACAAACGGAAATCCCATTCTATCCTAATTAGGCTGCGTATACAACGTTAATAGCTTTAATATTGTTACATCTAATTGCAAACAGAATAGTGCCAACATCGTACCGCCGAATTTTCACTATCTAATTACGTTTGTCGTCGACAATTCTGTCGTCTAAGCGGAAGTGAATTTTTAACGCGCATTCTACGATAATATCGGCGGTACCAACTTTAGCAATTAAAATTTCGTAACGTGCGGACCTCGAGGTACCTGCACGTACGCAATTCCGTGTCGGTGTTAGACGAGAGATTTAATGTATTGTATCTACAGTGGAAATTCTAATTGGGAGCTTGCTTTTGCCGGGACGTACTAATTATTAAGTTATTTTACAATTATAAAGCGACGGAATTTCATGTTTTTGCTTTTGTATCTCGTAGTGTGGAGACGTAATATGTATCCACTTGAAAATATCTCCGCGAAAACATCGATTGCGAATTCATGACGACAATAATATGTCTACCAAGGGTGCTTCAACAGTTAGAAGGATGAAAGTACACAGAAATAGATTGAAAAAGAAATAAATAAACATAATACAAGTCTACAATCCCACTTTAATATGATTTATATAATACGTAAGTCAAACGAGACAGAATCTCTCTTCAGTGCTTGAGTTTCCTTCCTTGCAATCGTGACGACATCACGATGGTAATAAAGATTCGGGTTTTATTAGGGGTCTTATTCTAACGTTGTCTGACTGCGAAGCTGCGGATTTCAAGTTAAGAACATAAGAAGCGAATATACAATTGTATTATACATAGGGGAGGTCAAGATTCTGTCCAGGATTAAATTGTACAATGTTTCAAAGATGTTATTTCCTTAAATTAGAATGAGTTTGGTGAATTGTTGTGCGGTAGATTACTCTAAGAGTTAGAGGAAAGTTTATTTGCAGGAACTGGATTATCGAGATAGCTTATTCTACTTCAGGATCTAAAGCTTATTATTCCAAAAAACCTGAATAATCAAAAAGAATGATTCAATAGATAGATATGATGGACTTGTCAGTAGTGCCAAACACTTTTGCAAAAAATACAAAATAGACAACTGACAGTGAGAAATCAGAGCGCCATCCAACAAGCACAAGAAAGCATCTGTATGAATCCAAGCTCACATCTGCCAAAAAAGAATTCATGTTAGTCTCAACACGATCAGGCGTCGCATATGATGACCTACCAAAAAGTTGGCCAAAATTATTTTATCAGTTGGGATAGTCTAAAACTGTTTTAGAGCTGTTTTTATTAGAAACAGTAATGATATGTGTACCATCTTTGGCAATTTAAATGCGAATTTTTGATCGGAAAATGTTGATTTTGTAAATAATGGCTTTGCTTTAAAGTGAATAAGTTGGCACTACTTTACTGCCAATTTACAAGCTAGAGCAGCATGCAATGTCGATAAGCCAAATGTTAAAAATCTTTGGATGCTGCTCCATAAATGTAACATTTCATGGTCATTCATGGCATTACAGACCTTAGCTTCAACCATCTTGTGTTTGCCTGAAAAAGAATAATTTTCTTGCATACCTTCAGTTTCTTTCAATATTGCGTATTCGTATCGGTCGGCAATATCGGGGCGAAGACGGCACTTGATTTTACCAAATAATAACCTTTTCATCATTACAACCACAAATTAATAGCAAAGGAACAAACGAGCATTGGAATATATTCGCATCAGATCCAGTTTCACTTTTAAATTTCTGTTTAAATTGCAGCTGCTGAGATCCATCACAACCGCCATGATGCAAAATTATTATAACACTCGAACACGCGAACTCAAAACTCCTGCTTCAATCTGAGTTATGCAGATTGAAAAATGCCTGAGTTGGGTGAGCGACTTTCTGAGCGTGGGTTCGTGTGAAGCGTGCCTGTTTAGGAAGTAATACCGAATTAATTCAGCGTCCTGTAAAAATAAATGTTTGGGGATGCTTCTCAGTGCATGGTTTTGCATACGTCAGTCAAGAAGATGTTTGGATCCAATAATAATAATTTGATCTTTTAAGAGAGACCCGAAGCATCATAGCCGCCCCCCCTGTTTTGAAGCAGTTTGCAAGTGTGATTCCAAGTTTTCAGTTACGCTGAAAATCTCGTTGAAAGAATGCTTCGGAGGTGCCAGGCCATCCTCAACGCTGCTGGGGATTCTATTGTTTATTAATCATTTCCGCCTTTGCATTTAATTGTATTTTTGGGCAACGCCGAAATTCATAAACCGGATGTTGCAAACATTTTAACAATTAACCGAAGGGTCAGCAGATTTCTGGAGATGTGGATCTAGTGGATGTCACAGAACTTATTAAATCACCTGGTGAGAAATTCTGAACAATTATCTTTGGATAATATAGAATCAAAACATTGCCCAATATGTTGAATAAGTGCCTTCGTAAACTTTTTGATCAACAAGACTACATTTCGAAATAATAAGATAGTTAAGACGACGTTCCCATGACGATTGGTGAAACTTTTAACCTTCGTTTTCAGTAGGTATACAAGAGGCGTTTTCAGAACTTAGTTACCTTTTACATTTAAGTGTTCGGAAATTTAACCTAATCAAGTTACTCTTGATTGCAGTCCTATTAGAAAGCAGGATAAACAATGAAGTAATTAATCTGTCATAATTACATCTGTAAATGCATACTACCTACTCTATTCCATAGTTGTCATTGGTTGTCATTCAAATTGAAAAAACGTTCGTAAACTATTATAGTACTCCATATTTTGCTTTAAAACGGGTTAAACTAGTCACGTGATTTATGAAACCCATTGACAACTCAATTGTACTTTCCGAAAAGCTTCTAGATCACCTCTAACTCAAACCACTCGACATGGACACGCTGTATAAACCAGACATTATATACAGCCACGCAATGGTTCATTAATCAGGTAAGCTGCTTTCAAAATTAGATTAGCTCCTTTTGACTTGATTTTCAGCTTATTTTAATCTCGTTGTCAATTGAAGACATTGCAGCAACAACGAGGCAGATCCACTTTTACGCGAAAATGAGTTAGGTACGTAGTTCAATAGTTTTATTAGGGATCCATCTATTGGCGTAACAGCGAGGTAGCGGCCGCATTAAATAACTGTGTAATCATAATAATACTTACCACCAGTAGCGGCCGCATTAAATAACTGTGTAATCATAATAATACTTACCACCAGTGTTGCCACCGCTACCCCGTTCGGGACAGATCCCCTGTTTAATACAATCCTGCTCCCCTTAAGCAATTCTACACCGCTATCAAAATATCAGCTATTAAAATAGTTAATTACAAAAAATTGTTGCAATTTAGCAAAAAATCAGTTCAGAAAGTGATAAAAATAGTGTTTCTTTTACGAGGCATTATTCACCTAGCTCTAGTAATTATATTGATAGCGAAGATTGCGTTCAGAATAGTAATGTTAAAAATATTACGGGAGAAGGACAAACTAAAAATAAGGTTAAGAACAGGAAGTCTGTAGATCCAAGTGTGTGAAACGAAATTTTCGAAAGAAGATGAAAGTAGAGGGAAAACAATATATCAATTCGAGGGGAAAGGTGACAAAAAAGGGAAGAAATTGGAAATGACTGCAAGTGCAAATATAAATGTTTCGAAAAGGTTTCAGCCTATCAACGCCGAAGTATTTTCAATAGTTTCTATAAAATGAAATCCAAATCAGAGCAAGATGAGGACTTGTGCGGTTTAATTACATGTTCGGACATTAATGAAAGGTAAGGTTTCTTTGTTTTTTTTTAAATAATTATTTTGTAGATTCGATACGGTACCACCAATAATGACATGATGTGCAAAAAAGCATTTTGTGCTATTCATGCAGTTTCCAAAATAAGAGTAGGAAAAAACAAATCGACTGCACCACAAGATATGAGAGGGAGACACAGTACTCGTCCTAATGCTATTTCTGATGAAATAGTGAATCAAATTAATTGCCACATTAAAAGATTTCCACGAAGATCCTCTCATTACAGCAGGACGAAAAACCTTACTACGATACTACTATCTATCCCTTGAATTAAACATAAAGAAGATGTACGAGCTTCATCTGGAGTCTTATGAACCAGAAGTATACAAAAGTGTGTTCTTCTTGAGGTATTTTCAAATTAACTTTAGCAACTATTAATTCGGTCAACCGCGGAGCGATACCTGCCAAGTATGTGACAAGTTGGATAACAAATTAAAAATTAAAGGGCAGTGTGAGGAACTAAATTCCATTAAGTTGCAAAAAACTATTCATCTGAAGAGATCTTCTGTTTTTTACGATGATTTACGTGAAAAAAGCAAATTGGCAATGTAGAATCCAGAAGTTGAGGTCTTGTGTTTCGACTACCAGCAAAACGTCCCATTACCGAAGGTACCTTCTGGAGATGCTTTTACTTAAGGCAGCTTTGGGTTTTCAACATGTATGATGAATTATGCGGGAAAAAGACACCCAATAAACCAATCAGATTCTTACATCATTACATTAAGAATATTCTTGATAAAAATGTGACGACTCAATACATTTTCTCGGATAACTGTGCAGCCCAAAATAAGAAAATATATCTCTTGTTCGTTTCGAAAAGTTATTCATCGCTTTCCTGAGCCCGGTCATGCTTTCTTGCCATGCGACAGGTGTTTTGGAATGGTTGAGAAGCATATAAGAGAAACAGAGAGGGTCTTTTTACCAAACGAATATTTCAACCACTTTAAGAAATCTGCCAGGATATTCAAAGTGGTACCAGTAACACAAGACATGATTCTAAATTATATGGAAAATTTTGCACCATTCTTTAAAAAAACCATAAGCAAACAAAAAAAAAGTGAAATTCACCATTTCAAAGTACAGAATTATAGTATATGATTCAAGTAAACTTGTTATAGAGTGCTCCTTGACATGTTTGCCAATATATTTGGAATTTAGTATAACATAAACTAATTTAACTGTACTTATGCTGCCAGCATCCCCAGCTTATAATCATTAAAAGCGGTTAAGCTCCAGAACATCATGAAACTAGCCACTGAGTATATACCAAACAACGATCTATAGTACTACATGTCTTTGAAATCAGAAGATTCTGCTGAAAATGATGAAAACGAAACAGATGACACCGATGATGATGGCAGTGATGGGGAGTAACAACTGAAACTACTCTATTATAATGACCAATGCTGTGTTATATAAATTTACATATAATTTTGACTCTTATTCAACCATTTTTTTTGTATCTTGATGGCAACAACGAGGGAGGCCCGGTTTAACCTTTCTATCAAATTTCTTAATAGCAACAGTTCCCTAACGACATATTTTAGCAATTTATTTGATTGCACCCAGAAAAAAATCAAATCTAGAAGCATGAGACAGTATTTTGTTTCTCCTGTAAAATTGTCAAATGAGAAGCTGCCTCCTTGTTGCCGCAAGGTCTTCAATTGGTTTTAAATCATCTAGTGGATGATGCCTGGCTTATACAGGGTGTCTATATCGTGTGATTGGGTTAGAATGGATTATTACACCTACTCCTTTCTGAACTACTTCAACTGGAAATCTTTAAAAACAACCAAGAACCTGAAATAAGAAGTCGGTTAGGACATCTTGTTTGTGAAGTTATCCCAAAAAAGAATGATGTGCAACCCCTACAGTTATCGGGTTTGCAGTTGACCAGTTATTGGCTTCAACTCCTCTCAGATAAATAGGATTGAAAATGGAAGAGAGAAGTGAAACTGATGCTCACTAGAAACGAAGACCCCAAATTAAAAATGTTTTAGAAGATTCCTTAAAACAACAATTTTGAATAAGGAGAAGATAATACTGTAATGGCTGCTTTCTTCCTTTGATGTCTTTTGCATTTTTCCGGAAACTGTAAAAATTGATGTCTTATCGACATTGAATATTTTATGGGAAGGATAATAGTGTCGTTCTGTTAAGTCTTTCTTTCAGAATATCAAAATTGTATCACTACTGATTTATTGAAGGCTTTTGCGCTCATACTGTCCTTGGAATCACCGATCGATTTCATGAAAAAAAAGAAAAGAAACGAGCCTAAACAATGATGTGGTGGTAGGTACATATTTAGAGTGAAATGGAAGTCCCTTAATAATATAGAAATAATTATTGGAAGAAAAAGGAAGATCACATTTAATCTTAACTGGCATAATTTTCACTGATATTAATAAACTTCATCTTCATTCGATACAGAGCTTTGCCGCAGACACACAATATAATCAAATCCACCTTCCATAAGTTCTGTTTCATTCCCTCATTCTGTGGATTTCTTAGTTCTAGTCGCATTCTACTCGAGTTACCGAAAATTCCATGTAATAATATCTTCTATCTTCTTGTTTTAGTCTATTACGCCCACATGAGAACTTCGGATTAGGTACTACTGATTAGGGTTGAACCTACGTTAAGAATCTCATTATCATTTGCAATAAAAACATCTATTATACAATTTTGTATTCACATCACGTCCACCAACTGTATAAATCCTCTTTATATACTGAAATAATCTTTAATATAATGGCTTTACAAGCACCATTAAACGTTCAGTTTCTTAAAAAAAATACCAACTTAATGCGACATAAGTTACAATTTAAAGCGTTGTTCAAATTCCAACAGTAGCGCTAGAGGAGATATCGCTTTTGAATCCACTCCAAGTTTTTAGAATAACTGCTGTGCTATCGCAGAGTTCTTGTTTTAAACTTATCATGTACTTCTGAGTCGTTTAGATGATATCTAACGTTTATGTAATGAACAGGATCGTTTATATTCTTGAAGGATATCTCCTGATAAATTGTTTAATTAAGTTTATCATCATTTAAAATTCAGATACGTTCGTTTATTGCTGTACGCAAGATAAACAGGGTGTCCCAATAGTGCGGTGTCGGGCGATATCTCAATACCAGTTTGAGATACAAAAAAAAATTTTGAAATAGAAGATGTTTAATTTTTAAAAGGGTATAACCTAAAAATGCTTTCGTTTATACAGAGTGTTCAAAAAAGGGAAAGCAACATAACAAATTTCAGATTAAAAAATCTCCATTTCCTTAAATGGAATACCTAGTGTTTTTTCATGCTATTTTAGTCCTAAATGAAAGCGCTATATTTTTCCTTAAGCATGTCATATACCTATCTGCAATAGATTTCGTTTTGAGAGAACTGGAAGCGTGCAATATGAAAAGAAATTGCAAAGACAAAAACGGGTGGCCACTGAAGAAAATGAACACCTAGTATTGGAAGCTGTAGTGGGAAATCCGCATACGTCAACACGTACGTTAGAAAATGAAATTGGAATACCGAAAACATCAGCGAACAGAATTATTCGGAAACATAAATTTTACCCATACCATGTACAAACCGGTACAAGAACTAAGCCAACAAGATTTTATAAGCAGACATAACTTCTGTAATTGGGCATTAGACAAGAATTATCAGGAGCCAAATTTCTTCAATAACGTTGTATTCACAGACGAAACCACTTTTCATAAAAATGGGTTTGTTAATCGCCACAATTTTCACTAGGTACTATAATAATGAAAATCCTAGAATGATAATTCCACTGGATAATCAGCATAGGTGGTCTCTTAATGTATGGGGTGGAGTTCTTGGACTTTTTGCTATAGGATCATACTTTTTCGATAACACGGTAGATGAAGAATCATTTTTGAATTTCTTACGAAATCAATTTGAGGATATGGTTGACAGCTAACCATTAGAAATTACCAGACAAATGTGGTTACAATTAGATGGAGCTCCTCCACATTTTAGCAGATGTGTGAGGTATTATCTGAACACACATTTTTAGAATAAATGGATCGGCAGAGGAGGACCAGTGATATGGCCAGCAAGATCTCCGGATCTGATGAAACCTTTCGACTTTTTTTTATGGGGTTATGTCGAAACGCAGGTATACAAAACTGCCCCAACAACAGTGGAAGATATGAAATTTAGAATACAACGAGCTTTTGAATCGATCGATGAAAATATGCTTCAAAGGGTGCATCAACATTTTATTCACAGAATTACTGTCTGCCAAGAACAAAATGGTGGACATATTGAATACCTTGTCTAAGGAGTGTCATTGGGGTATAATTTTGTATAGTATTGATTTGTATTGGGGAGTAATTTGTATCTTGGAAGTAGGCTGCAGTCTTTATACCGGGTGTCCCAATAAGGGTAACGAGGTACGGTATTAGGGAAACGGATGTACCTAGAAATTTGTAACAAAAAATTATTGAGTAAATCGGCTAAGAGAAAATGCTGGAAATTATTTTCGAGTTTCTGAAATGCCCTTCCAGGGGGCGTAATTGCCATCCTGAGTTTTAAACCCCGTTTTCTGCAAAATTTTCTTATATTAATGATAATCATAGTGAATACTATTTTAAAGCTGAGACAAATTAAATTTTTTTTGTTAAATGCTTTTTGCTCTATCTCTGAAAAGAAAGTGGTGGGGGGCGCTAGAATATTTTCGGAAATAAATGGCGATAACTCTAAAAAGCCTTAACGTATCTTAATAAATTTGGTGTCGTCAAAAAGGGAGTTTCCTAGTCTATCAATTGAACTGTGAGTGAGGTGATTATGTTTGCTTACCTTGTCGCTAGATGGCGTTTTTTTGACATAATCGCAAAAAAAATAACTTACTGCAAAAAAATTAAATGCAATGATATCACTTTTTTTACGTCATTATATAGTCAATCAAGAGCCTAACAAGCCAGTGAAAACCGCATCTCAATATCTTTATCCTAACCTAAGATATGAATAAAGAAATTTATACTAAAAAAAAAATACATTTTGGGAAGCATTTCCGCTTTAAGGTTTGTTATTAATGTCTAGTTATTCCTAATTTACCAAATAAAATGCTAATTTATTATTTTGGATGCTTTTTCAAGTAATGGAGGAGTCAATTTGCATAATATGCATTATTGGTCGCCAGTAAATCCACATTGGATGCGTGAGGTAAACTATCAAAATCGTTGGAGTGTGCACGTCTGGTGTGGTATCTTAGGCGATCGAATTATAGGACCATTTTTTTTAAATAATAATGTTAATGGCGAAACTTATTTGGGCTTTTTAAGAAATCACTTGCCAATTTTATTAGAAAACGTGCCTTTACAAACGAAAAGCCAACACGACGGATGTCCTGCACACTTTTCTCAACAAGTCAGGAATTTTTTAGATCAAGCTTATCCAAACCGTTGGGGATGGGAATGGGGCAGTTTGTTTCCATGGCCTGCCAGATCTCCAGACCTTACTGTCCTTGACTTTTACCTTTGGGGTAGAATAAAAGATATTGTTTATCAGACTCGCCCTACTACCCCAGAAAACATGATTGATCGTATCCGAAATGCTGTAGCCAATATTTCAAGAGCTGAAACCAGCACGGCCGTATTAAGTACACGACGCAGGATAAATTCCTGCATAGAAAATGACGGAATGCACTTTGAACATTTATTAACACTTTTTGATTTTCCTTTCAATCAACTTTGTTATGTTTTATCGTTCTCAAGTTATTAGTTTCATAGATTCTATAATGTATTATTATTTTATAAGCATTGCGGCTCGTTGGACTTTAAGTTAGTTTTCTTACTGTTCCCACACTTATTATTTTATAATTGTTTTGGCCTGTTGGCTTTCGAAGGTATTGTAAAAAAAAGTGACAAAGAAACAAAATTTTATTTCGATTTAAAATATCGTTTGGCATCCCAAATAATAAATTAGCATTTTATTTGGTAAATTAGGAATAATAATTAGACATTAATAGCAAACCTTAAAGTGGAAATGCTTCCCAAAATGTATTTTTTTTTTTAGTATAAATTTCTTTATTCATATCTTAGGTTAGGATAAAGATATTGAGATGTGGTTTTCACTGGCTTGTTAGGCTCTTGATTGACTATATAATGACGTAAAAAAAGTGATATCATTGCATTTAATTTTTTTGCAGTAAGTTTTTTTTTTTGCGATTATGTCAAAAAAACGTCATCTAGCGGCAAGGTAAGCAAACATAATCACCTCACTCACGGTTCAATTGATAGTCTAGGAAACTCCCTTTTTGACGACTCAAAATTTATTAAGATACGTTAAGCCTTTTTAGAGTTATCGACATTTATTTCCGAAAATATTCTAGCGCCCCCCACCACTTTCTTTTCAGAGATAGAGCAAAAAGCATTTAACAAAAAAAAATTTAATTTGTCTCAGCTTCAAAATAGTATTCACTATGATTATCATTAATATAAGAAAATTTTGCAGAAAACGGGGTTTAAAATTCAGGATGGCAATTACGCCTCCTGGAGGGCATTTCAGAAACTCGAAAATAATTTCCAGCATTTTCTCTTAGCCGATTTACTCAATAATTTTTTTGTTTCAAATTTCTAGGTACATCCGTTTCCCTAATACCGTACCTCGTTACCCTTATTGGGACACCCTACAGTTCGCTATCTCCAGTTTATATGGCAATTGCGAAGTAATATTTTTGTTTAATTTTCTTATTATTTCCTGCTTTAAATAAAAATTTGTTCTTTTTTTCCTTTTCGTTTTATTAGTTTTACAGCAGTAGGTATACATACAACTTAATATTATAGGTATTTCACTGAATAAGATAAAATATTATGCGCAAACAATTCAAATTAGAATAGTGTCTTCGTACTGGTAAGTTCTTTTAGAGCAACATTCATCCTTAAAACATAGAAAAACACACATTTTAATCGGAGCAAAAACTGTAGTAAGCTATTTGACAGTTTAGAGTTATGATGAGTGTTATTTGTTTTCCATGGCCATTTTAGTTTTAACATATTGCTGTCTTGAAATGCAGTCTTTTATAAAGCGAATTTAAAAACGAAAATATCTCGAAATCTATTGCAGATGGGTATATGACATGCTTAACCCTGCTGCGTCGTTCGTTTTGTCTACACAAATAAGATGCTCGGGTCTAAAACGACCAGTTACGTTAAAATGGCTGATTAATTATCACGTCTTCTTTTTTATATTCAAATAAACATATCTAGCATAAAAGCAAACATTTAATAAAAGAAAATTGAGCATTACATTTCAAAATAATACAAAAACTAAGAATAAACTTTTACAGAATATAAACATTGCGGAATATAGAAATTAACAGTAGCAAAAGAAACGACACTAGAAAATTAACTTTATACACAAAGAAAAGTAAAAATAAGTTTATAAAAGACAAAAAAGATATTTTACCTATTTGTAACACTGTTTACATACTTGCTCTAAATGTTTCTTACAACAATACTTTCCACACTTACAGCACAAATTAGCACACTTATTGTCAATTTTCTTACACATATAGCATCTGCCCCTCTTCTTTGATTGAGTCGATGTTGAAGCTTCTTCTTGGACAACTTTATAGCAGATTTTATATTTTCCACAATGTCCCTTGCGGCTTTTGTTCTAGGAAAACACCTTCGTCTTTCAATGTGCGGTTTTACTAATGCCATACCCAAATTTTCTAAGAAGTATCGTCGTTTACGAAAATCTTTTGAACCCCAACTGTTAGTTACTTTTGAAAATAAAACGTAGGCATTGTAAGAACTATTGTCAATTATATTATAAAAGACGATAAGTGGCCAACGGTTTGTTTTCCTTTTTGTTGTATAACACATCACCGCTTTATCCATGGTATCGACTGCCCCTTTTGTTTTATTGTAATGTAGTATAATTTCAGGCTTTTTACTTCTTTGGTTTGATACTGTTTTTTCTGAATGCAATGTACTTACCAACACAACACATTTGTTTGATTTTTCTGGAAGGTATGACACCAAACAAGTATCGGAAGTAAATGCAAACTTCGAAGTCATTTTTGGTACATTTTTTGTTTACAGTAGTTCTGGTGGAATACAAGCCTTGTTTCTTTTCATTGTACCAATCATTGTGATATTTCGTTTGAGAAGATGCTGTCCGAGTTCATACGAGGTAAAAAATTATCGCACGGAATATTGTGACCTTTCAATCCGTAAGATAGGTCCAAAACAACCCGCATGCTCCCCCAGGAGGTTTCCCAAGGTAAGGTTGGATGTTCCATACGTACGCTGTGTTATTATTGCACAATACCCAAAATTTTCTTCCATATCGAGCAGGCTTACTGGGCATGTATTGCCTAAATGGGCATTTGCCTCTGAATCCAACCAGTTGTTCATCAACGGTTATATTTGAATCTGGATTGAACAATTTTGGTAAAATCTCTACCCATTTCTCCCAAAGCTCTCTAATGGCCGCAAATTTATCCCGAGCTCTTCTTTCAGTTCGTGTTTGTTTATCGTCAAATCTTATTACTCTAGAAATTCGTTTGAAATTCTCTAAAGACATTGTTGCACGAAATATACTCCTACCTTTTTCAGCATCCCATAAGCTTTCTGTCGATTCATTCCAAGATTTGAAAACACCAGCTAAAATTAATAAAGGAAATATAGGAATATAAATCATGCGCATCCAAATCTTTCCAATTTTTATCGTATACTCGACGACCTTCTATGTTTGAATTTTCTAAAATTATTTTTTCAATTGATGGCGGAAAGAAAAGTCCAAAAGCAGATAGCTCATCTCTTACTCTCGAAGTGGTGTAGGTACTTAGTAAGTCCAGGTGTCATTGTAAGAACGTTGTGTGCAGCAAATCTCCCTTGCTGTGTAGGAGGTTCAGAAGACCATTCAATTTGCTTGTCTTTCGATAACATAGTTTCGAATGCCACATTTGAAATTTCTGGTTCTTCCTCTTCCGACTCACCTGCCGAACAAACAGAAATATGATCTTCAATTTCAGAGCACTCCTCTTCGTCAGATGGAACCCAACCATCAGAGGAATCTTGTAAATCAAATGTATCATCGTCTGAATTATAAAGTGCTTCTTCTAGTTGCTTTTGTGTCAAGGGAGGCACAAGTTTTGATTGTTTGCAAGTCATAATAAAAAATAATTAACTCCGCACACACCGCGGTGTACGGAATTATGCGAGTTTCAACTTGTTTCGGCTGCTGAAGAGGACAGGACAAAAGTGACCCAAACAACCTATGTGTGTAAACTTTAACTACTAAAAAACTAAAGCAAATATTTTTCGTTAATTAGAAAATTTTGAAGCTGTATTAATTACAAATAAAGTCCTAAAAGCTCAAATATCTAAAACAACAAATAAAAGTTTGGGAGATGAATAAAGCAGCAACTGGGGCGAAAAGGACCCGAACGACGCAGCAGGGTTAAGGAAAAATATAGCGCTTTCATTTAGGACTAAAATAGCATGAAAAAACACTAGGTATTCCATTTAAGGAAATGGAGATTTTTTAATCTGAAATTTATTATGTTGCTTTCCCTTTTTTGAACACTCTGTATTAAATAAAATAGTTTCAGCAATCTGTAAAAGTTATTGCAAGTATAGACTACTCGCATACCAAAAATTTTGTTTCTGGGGTCAAACATAAGTAAGATATGACTTAGAAAAATAGTATCTGCATTTGACATCTATTAGAGAAAATATCAAATATTTAAAAAACTATTAGGATTAGGTAGAGAGATGAAAAGGATGTTAATTTTATAGTAGATTCTAAAAATGTAATAAAATATAGGGTGTTCCATTTGAAAAAATAAACTTCGCTTCAGTACTGCTTTTCTGAGACACTCTGTATAAACGAAAGCATTTTTAGGTTATGCCCTTTTAAAAATTAAACATCTTCTATTTCAAAAAATTTTTTTGTATCTCAATCTGGTATTGAGATATCGCCCGACACCGCACTATTGGGACACCCGGTATATACAGGGAATGACACACGACGTCCTCATGAATGCTACATTATTCCACTTCCCGTCGAATCCTTCGAACTGTGGAATCGGCTTCATATATAAAAGTCCGATTTTATAGAGGTACTATTCGCGACAACATCTTTCTCTCACTCTCTGCGTCTAAAAATTGTGATATCCTGATTCTTCTATATTGAGAAGCAACCATGCACAAAAAAACAATCCTTTGGCGAGACCCCTTTCCGTCTACTATAGCTTCTTCACGTACAGATGGCACCACCATCGAAGCGATAATGGATATATTCCCTCTTGGCTTTCGCACATCAAATACAAACGCGGACAAAAATTCCATGAGCTAGAAAAGATAGATCTGTGTGTCTTGCATGTATGCTGTCGTAAAGAAGCTAGAGTTTTTATACCTTCTTTTTGCTACTTCTTGGATATGTATGTCTATCTATGTAGTCTAGAACATTTTTCTCCTTTTTTAGAGTTGTTCTTCTTCGTTCTGGTAGTTACTTTAATATCCTATCCCTACATATATATTCTACCAAACTAGGTTACCTATATTTCTACATTATTATCTAAAAGCTTAATTCACCACGCAAAGCCTTCTTTAAAAAATAATAAAAATAATTTTTTTTTCCAACGAGCGCAATCTGGCATTTGCATATGGTGTTAAGGTCTCGTTTTTTCCAACGTAATCAGCGCCTCTACATCGTTCATGATGGTCAAGGTTACATTCCCTCCATATTTCGCTTTCGCTCAAGGCAACGTATCGCTTACGTCATCATTTCTAGCTTCTTCTTTCCGCTAACGTGGCAAGTGCGGTTAACGCAATAGACCGCAATTTTTAATTAAATCCGAAAGGGAGCCCTCTATCGGTATGCGGTACGACGCTTTATTTGAAATCATCAAACATTCACCCGGGTTTCGTTTGAGGTGGTATTTTTAGCGCGCCTATTTGGTGTATTATTAAGTCGGCGATAGATTGGAAGTAATCTGTTTGTTTTAATTCGTTATATTCTCGTTTCCGTTTTATGTTTGGATGTGGGATATAAAATCGAATAGCTATGATTAACTTAGCCGTTACTATAATTTAATTTGTAATCTACAATAACGTTAAGTTTGAGTATCTTTAGCTTAGGTAACATATTTATAAAGTTTGAGTTGTTTTATTAAAATTGGCGACGAGGTAAAAATATTCTACACACATTTTGATCAGTTTTAAATCCATGTCTGCAGTTTTTAGAATTGGAAACGATTGTACTATGCAGGGTTTCCACGGCTAAGTGGGACATATAGAGAATACATATAAAATCGGTTTTTACTCACGTATTAAAAGTCTTATTAGGAATTCACGTGCAATAGGTTTAAAAATAATAATTTTTTTGGCTTTATTAAAATGACTTTCTTTGTACTATGATTGTGGACATGTTCATTGCTAACCCAGTTATAATATTCGGCACTTAAATTTGGATGAAGTAGTATTAGGGAGATAATATTCACCGAAAACCGATTTTACATGTATTCTCCCTATGTCCCACTCGGCCGTGGAAACCCTGTACATATATCAAAAGCGTATTGGGCAATATTTACAGTTTGTTTAACAAGAGCGTACATCGAATAATAATCGAACTGGTAGGCAGTAGGTAGGCAGTCGTTAGACCTATCCTTACTCTAGAACCCGTTCAAAGTTGCAGGTCAGTATCGTCTGTGGTATCGTGTTGTGACTTGTCGTAACAGCATAGTTTACAAAATGAGTGCGGCGTATGCGAAAAGATTCGAAGCAGTGTTCTTGCGTACACATTCAAAAGGACCAAAATTATCAACTAAATTTGCAGCTTCTGGGGGTGGTTCAGTAATTTCTTTTGAGGTACATACAGAGATCCTAGAAGAGCATGTGATGCCTTATGCTGGATTGTAAGGATGTTACGATCGGGTGTTTCGATTCGTCGTCGATTCATAACCATGCATGAAACATGAGGCCACCACTTCACACCTGAAACCAAGGAACAGTTGAAACAATGTAGCGAAAGGGGAGAATAGGGTCCGAAGAAGGCGAATAGAGTTCCATCTGCCGATAAGATTATAGCGTCAGTTTTGTGGAAGAGGCGTGGTAGAATTTTCATAGATTATCTTCAGAAAAGAAAAAAACAATCAACGCCGAGTATTATGCGAACTTTATTATATGATGTGTATTATTCACAATAACCACAATAGATTCACTAAAGGTTTTATTATTTAAACCACTACAACATTACATTAACATTATTAACTCACTGCAACAGTCACTGCAACTAAGCACCCACCACACATTAAAAAAAAAAAACTATGTAGCTTCTAACTCTAGACTTATTGCAGCTTTTGAGTGGTCAAATTAAGATGAAACGTCTGCATTTGACGTTGGTTCATCGAGACATTGCACCTGCAATTAGAGAAGATCGCTTTATCGTGATTTCTGCATTGAGAGATTCAAAGCAGCTTGTAGCAAGCTCACTCTTTTGAGGGCCTCGCAGTCGAAGAACCCGTTGATCCAGTACTTGAGAGAGCTAGATCCTGACAGACCTCCTCTTAGTGTGGGGACTAACAAAAGTTTATCGATGGCAGATAAGCATCCGGCCGGGATTTGGTCGTCCAGTTGCAGATCCAAAATTTCCTTGATCGTTACGAACCCTACGATTAGAAGGAGCTCATTCTCAAGAGGAATGAAAGGCGTCCAGCTTTAGATAAAACAGAAGCCCTATGATATTACTGTCCCTGACATAGAGATGTTGTTGTAGAGATGATGTGAAAGCCTCTAAGAGGACCAAATCTGGAAAACTGGAAAATTTCAAAGCCCTCCACCATGAATTGCGGTCATTCAAACGCAGATTCTATGGGCAGGAGAGCTTATTTTTAATATTACAAAGATTCATGATAAAATTCACGTAGTAACATTGGAAAAAGTCGTCAGATTATCGATTATAACTCCCTTCAGATTATCATGAGAGATCTTGATCTTGTTACCGGCATTGCCTTCGCTAATAACTCAGATGTTAAACTTCATCGAAGTACAAAACAATATAAGTAATCTATTTTAGGAAACGTCCTACCTTATTCCAACGAAACGGTAAGCGCTGAGAGGAAAATCATATAAATCCACTTCCATTTTCTTTTATTAGACTCGAATTTTTTCATCTGACGAAGCGGAATAAAATCTATTAGGAATATAATATGAAAGGAAGACCGACAACTGAAACAAAAAGAAGGAGAGAAGCGTAGCCTCCTCATTTTCGTTTGATAAAAGTGGATATTTTTATTAGGTATGAAATGGAATTTTGATCAATGTACAAGCTTTCTTTTCCTTTTCTTCTTATGGTGAAAATATTTAAAGAGCTTTTACCTGCATTATATCCACGTTTTTTTGGTTTTTTTCCCTCTTGCCTCCTCTTTCGCCAAACTAACGCAATCACTTACCGTTAGCCACTTCAAAGCACGGAAAAAATATTTTACGTCAAAGCTAATGGGGTACCCAGTACTTCTCCACTCTAGGTTAAGTGATATATCTGTATACAGGGAAGAGGGTCGTGAACTAATTGGGTAGCGCGTGCAATCTCAAAATGGCAAGAAACCGAATAAGGAAATAATATATAACGGAAAGTGAACGCGTTTTGTATAAGCAATCTATTTACAGGGTGTCAACTGAAGAAATAATAAGATTATATATTCATTGTAGACACAATTTTTTTGTTTCAAGAATCTTCTAGAAATGTTGTATGAAATCACACAAGTCTGCGATATAGTCTGGCCTTTTTTTTCTTCAAACGGTCAGATTAGTTAAAATAGTCTTCAGGCTTTCACGGCCGCTGTTGATGGCTGCTCGTCGGTTCTCGGGTTCTCTACCATGTGGAAGGGTTGTGGTACTTGACGTTTCGATCATCTTGTCGTGATCTTCTTCAGAAGTGATTGATCGAAACGTCAAGTACCACAACCCTTCCACACGGCAGAGAACCCGAGAACCGAAGAGCTGTCAGATTAGTTTTCTGATACCACCATTAGAGGCCACCCACCATCCGATAATATCCCCGTAGATGACTTCAGACTCTCTTGAAGCTCATCTCTCATGTATCTGGGGATGAGATTTGATCCACGCAGAGCAGTCTATCTCATTCCTGCGCCCTATCATCACTTATAGAGCTCTGTCATGGTCGAGTTTGTCCTAGTCACACCTTAACAAGCTCGAAACGTTCCAAAATCGAATTCTAAGACTCATAACTCGAAATCCTTGACGTCCGAAATCAACAAATCCGCGATAATTCATGATAGGCATACTAATAAAACAGATCTTCTGACAGATCTTCCACCAAGGTAGCAGTAAAAGCAGCAATAGACGAGTAACTCCCATTTTTGTTCCAACCTCAGTCATACGAGGAAGACGAGATCGCTTTCGAACTTGACACACCCACCATCACAGACGAATAAAGAAGTCAGGCACCTCCGTTCGGCCCTAGGAAAAAAGAAGGAAGACCACCATTAGAGGTACACAGAAAAATTCGCTTATATTTGGAAAGAGAGAGGAGAAGGAGGGGCCGGGGACACTGTTGAGAATGTTATCAAAGATTATCGAGAAGATTTGATATGGGTTTTTTTCAGGCCAACGAAACCTACTGGTAAGAAACAAGTGTATCATTCTAATAGCAGTCTATCGCTTAGAATCAAATTGCTCATCTACTACTCATTACCGTGTCATGATCGAGTTTGCCCAAGTTACACCTTCAACGTTCCAAAATCCAATTCTAAGACTCATCACTATAACTTCTTGATTCGTTCGAAATCAACAACTCCCACCCTAAAAGGCCATCACAGACGAATAAAGGGCTCAGGAACCTCCATTTGGTCCTAGGAAAGAGAAGAAAGACCACCATTGGAGGTCGACGATTTTAAAGAACTGGATGAAATGCAATACCACAGAAAATTTCCTTTATATTTGGAAAGAGGGAGGGTGAGGTGGAAGAGGAAAGGGAGAGGAAGAGGGAGAATAATAACAGTGCATCACGATAGAAAATATGGATCTTAGTGCTGCTATAAATTTTTGCAGTCGCTCAGAGCATTTATGGGCAAGTTTAAAAAGACTTCTCCGATGTATAAAAGGAATTAAAGAGTTTGATTTTTTTTTTTGATAAAACCGATCAGACAGTTTATTATTATTATTATTATTATTATTATTATTATATCATCAACAGAAGCTGAGTATATAGGAGGGCGAAGGGAATGAGGAGGGGAAGAGGGTGGTTACACTGTTGAGGATGTTATCAAAGATTATGGAGAGGACTTGATGTGGATTTTTTCAGGCCAACAAAAACTATTGAAAAGAAACAATTGCTGCAGTGGATATTATCAAATAGAGGAAGTGTATTTAAGGCACAATGCTCGTGGCTTCTAAAACAAAACTTTGGACCAATTGAGCGTTAGCCAAACACATATAATTATACAATCAGGGTTTAAAGCTACCAGGATTTATCCTTTGGATAGAATGAATGTCATCAAGTGAATTCCTCGAAGTAAAGAGGCACTGAACGTCAGGAAATATCAGGGTAGAAGGGCATGCAATCAAATCAGAATGTTGTAATAGAAATTGACACTAACGAGACGAGCGCAATTGGCTATAAATTATAATATCATTTTATGAGTAATGTTTCCAATTTCCATATTCACCGAAATTTCTATAATTTATTCATCACCCTCAATCACCCGGAGACATTTATAAAAGGAAAAACGGATGTTATAAAAAGAAGTAGACCCTTTATATATATAAAAAAAATAACATACCAACTCCAATGTTTCCTTTTTTGTTGCTTACGTAAATCCTCGTGAAGTAAATGAAGATAATCAGCAGCGCTTGAATAAATTCTTTAGTCCAGAGGCGAGGTTGAGAACATCGGATAAAGGAGGGAACTCTGAGGAGAAAGAAAAACAGATGCAGTAGACCTTCAAGATAGATTGAGAATAAATTCGCGTTCATGCATGAAAAAATTTGTTTGCCGGATATTGGTATACGTCAAGATACGTGAGTTACTATTCGATCTGATATATTTTGGAGATCGTCGCCTTAGGGTTGGAGGATTTCCGGGAAATTGCAACTGTATAATATTGTTTCTGGTTTGTCAAATATTGATAAGGATAAAGTCTGGGGACACGCAAACATACTCGATCAATATTGATGGTTATGGATTTGAAATGAAAAGTAATAAACTGTCTTGTATAGTTTTAGGTCAAGATAAGATTCGTAGATTCAGATGATGGTAGGAATTAAAAAAAAAAAGTGGGCACAAATTAAAGTGGTGGGCACGATATTAAATAATTTAATACCCAAAGCTTTTAATGAAAATAACCGTAAATTCTCATTAGTTGTTATATTCATTCGAGCATCTCGCGCAAGTAAAACAAGTCCGCAAGACCTATTGTTATCTAACCGTAATTTTCTCTTGGCGTAGCTCGTCTATCGCCCTACTATGTAAGTAATAGTAGACGCCCTTTACGTCTATTCAACATTTGTTCACTGTCAATGAATAGTTTTAAAGGCGAAGTTTCTAAAATCGAAAAAGACAACCTTTCGTATCTATCGTGAACCTCGACTGCTAGACGCGGTTGCAACTACTCCATTAGCACGACTTTGCGTTGTAGGTACGCTGCGAAACCGCACAAAAAGGTACATTAAAAACGAAGATAGCGTTATTCGAAAACGATGGCGAGATAGAGGCATCAAACCTCTTGCTGTGCTAGTACGTTTTGTAAAAGGCGAGAAGTAATAAATGGGTTTTCATCTTGTAGTAGAGTACAGGATATTGACATTGATATGGAAGTTTTCCGAACTTAGTTAGGTTAACGAAGTTATTCTGTCAAATTGCGTTTATCTTAATGACTTGCTAGAATTGTTATTTTCGTTTTTCTTTTAAATGGAAAAATGACTAATATTTTCCGTGCGAATAAAACCGGGGAAAGCAAATCACGACTAGTTTACATTCCGAAGCATATATCAAAGGGGCCAGGACAAATTGCCATCTGAATAATATTTGCGTTCGCGAGAGATTGTTTAAATCTACACCTGGTATCAAGGTGATTCCCTAAAACGAATTCAACTTTTTCTCGGCGAACAAGCAACGCGATTTTCAAACGTAAGCGAGGAAACGAAAAAAAACTGGGACAAATTGATGTAGAAACCGCCTACGAACGTCATTTGAATAAGCAATGGCATGGCAAAAATTGAAAATGACGTGGAAATATGAGTGATGGCGTGTTGAATGGCAGTCTGTGGAAATTTGGCTTCGAATTGTATAGATTCCTAGATGTTAGCGAAGGTAGGGTTATTATTTTTGGAGTACCTTTAACTTTTTTTTTGTGTGAGAAATGTAATATTTCCAATTTGGCATCATTGCTGCAAATGCTATGACAATGATATCAGTTCAATTGAAGATCTTGCTGTAAGAAAGAGGTAAATCCACTTTTGGGCAAAAATTAGTTAAGTACACTTTTTCGACTTTTCCACAACGTTTAGGTGCAAGTAACAGGGTTTTTTTTTCTTACACTCTAATACGTGTACGTTATGGACTTTTTCATTGTAATTCTGAAAATATTTTCATTAATCATGCACGATGTGCTGTTACTTTGAGGAGCTGGATAAAACCTAAGAGCATAGCTATGCCATTTGGTAGGCCTATGATTTGGCGAGAACTAAACGATTATTCGACAGACTGTACAAAGACCTTCGGGTTTTCCATTAAAAATAAGGATAAACTCACCTATTCTAATTTATCTTCTGCTACTCGTCCAGTTCCTCATTCGGAAGCTTTGCCAGTACCATGTCCTATGGTTGTTTCGAACCAAGAACATGTTGAAACCGAGAGAGAAGAATACATTTCAGTGTTGTAGGACACAGATGAAGAATATTTGCCATCTCAAGAGGATACCCCTCATTTAATAAATCAATTGGAATTAAATGACCTAGTTCGAGATCTCAATTTATCAAAAACTCAGGCAGAAATGTTAGGATCAAGACTGCAAGGATGAAAGTTGTTAGCTCCTGGTACGCGTATTTCTGTATATCGAAATCGCCAGAAAGACCTGTGACAGTATTTTTCAACTGAAGAAGGTCTTTCATTTTGCAAAAATGTTGACGGTTTTGCATAAATATTTGATACAATAATATTGAATGTGGCCATCCCAAATATCTTGAGGAAAATTTCATTGGGTAATAGTTCGCTCATATTTTTTATTATTTGACCAGTAGCAGCACTAAACGTACATTGAGAAAACTTCTGAGGCACTGATGACTGCTTCGTAAAATGAAAATTCTGGTCCACGTTGTGGAAACTCATATTAGATCAATTTTTTTCATCATCGCTGCTATCACTTGATTGATATTTCGAGTTCTCGAACGACCGTCTTCTCGTGTATCTCATAATTGGCATCCTTCAAGGAGTCATCAGACTCAAAAACATCTGATTCTGAAAACTCAACCGAAAAAGAGACGGCCTTAGTTTGCTTTTGACGTATATGCTTCACACATGGGCTTGAAACTTTAGGTCTCATATTTTCGGTCAGAATCTCTTGGTTGCTTGTTCCAGTATTGTTTTCTGTTTTATCTAAAGTCCGTGTATTATGCCTTACTTGGTTTGTTACAATTTGAGGGTTGGCAAAAAATCTAAATTATCAGGGAATGTCTATAAAATAAGTGGTTTAATAATCGACCACTGCCTGTTAAAGGGTTAATATATTATGAGAGAAATATTTTGTAGTTTACATTGTTCTGCAGTTTGGAGGCAAGAAAGAGGTAAGGCCATTTTACTTATTTAAAAATAGTATGTAATTTCTAAGTACCATCAAGTTTTAAAATAAAAACTCATACACAAGGGCTTAGTGAATGGTGTTCAAGAAAGTTGAGACGTTTAAAAAGAAGGACATAACGGTGCTAGGTTTTTTTTTAGATTATCTCAGAAACCATAAAAGTGGATTTAGGTACCTCGTTTATGCTGCAAGGTCTTCAATTTTAATTTTAAGGAGAAAAATGTAATTTTGACCGAACCTATAGAAGTTAATAAAGACGGTTATTAACAAAATAATGTCTCTAATATATTTAGGAAGATTAGCGGACAATTGATTATTATCCACAACACATTGAAATTTTTCCTCAAAATACTAAAGAAAAACATGATAAAAAGATACCAAAACGACACCCCCCACATAAATTTCACCCTCACCTAAATTTAATAACCGCATAAGCTATCCAAGACCAATTCCTAACAACCTGTTGAATTGTTTGCAGTAGATATAAAAGAAAAATTATTACCCGCCGCGCCGCTTGCGTACAATATAATAGCGAGGAACACGATGTAGAAAAACATTGGATAGGGTAAAATAAGATTATTTCCTTTTAGTCGTTGTATCCTCTGCTCAGTTTCCACCGTTAGCTTTCCATTCTAATATTTGACTCCTGTAGGATGGAGAGAGGGAGAAGGGAGGGAGGGAGGAGGTGGTTTCTTTCACCTACTTCACAATTTTAGCCGCAACGATCATTTACGTATGTATCTAGTTCAGAGTTTACTGCGTCAAATCCTTAAAAGCTCAGCTTTCAGATCCTAACTAAACATTTTCGATTTATTTAAGGGTTGTATAAATAGAAGGCCCTCTGAAAAGGTGAAGTAATGGCAAGAACTTTTTCATTCGATTTTTATGTCGGGGTTTCGTATGCTTTTTGTGGAGGGTTCAATTTTTATTGACTATTCTCCAATTGATGATCTACCCAACCCTGGCTATACATTCACAACAACAAAATAGGTACAACAATACATATTTATTTAATAAGACACGACGAAGTTTAACATGCATAAAAGTAAATACAATCTTGGTAAGCTTATGTACTCTACGATCTTAAGATATTTAATCTGGCAAATAATCCGTATACTACGAACGGATGCGTTATTTAAACTCTCCGCGAACACCGCACTGGTTTTAGTCCTATCATGCTTGCATGATACTCTTATAGGATTGGTTCTGAGCACTGTAAATACAGATAAATAGCTTACTAAACTGGAATTTCTGGTTTAAATAGGTACGTATATTTTATGTACGCGTGTAGGAACGGATATTACATCTGCGGATCTTAGTGGTTCAACTTTATGCTCGGTCGAACGTTTAAAATTTCGTGACGGCTTTAGAAATTGTAAACTGGGACCTACATATTCTGTATTACATGGTCATTTAACGTGAATTAAAATGATGTAATTGCAAATTGACTCGTATCCACAAAAACCCAAAACGAATTACCACGGTGTCATCTACAAATACATATAGTTGGCTATAGAAAATATAATTAAATAAATCGTTTACATAGATTAAAAACTGTAAAGGACGTCGTATCGTCCACATTTATGCAGATCTTCAGCGAAAAGATTGAATGATCAATGTCCTCAAAGCTAGGCGACAGATCATTGAAGATTAACGTTACATGCTGACCTAGATCAACGTTTTATAGTTTAAACAACGAAGTGTTTCTTGACGTATACATATAAATTGTATTTTTTTACATCCGTCAATGTAAGCGTCTCGTCAGGGATTCGAACCATGAACCTTCCCTTCACAAATATATGTGACAAGGAGTTAGTAAGAGCCTCGTATAGGCAATCATTTAAAGAACATTTGTGATGGTATTGTAGGTCTTCGAACTATGTCTCTGTTGGCGCAATTGGCAGCGCATCCGCCCGGTGAGCGAAAGGTTCATGGTTCGAATCCCATGACTAGACGTTTATATTTTAAAGTCAAATATTTGCTTTCATTGACGGGCGTAGAAAAATACAATTTAAACGTTTTATAGTGTTGTCATCAATGTATTATACTTAGTCGTGCCATAAATACTGTCACAAAAATAAATTTCTAGGAAACATGGAACTATTTTAGGGGCGGAGGGTGTTTGATGCTACTCAGGCAATAAAGTAATAACAGTGAACAGCTGAAGTGGTTGGGAGAGTATAGAGAGGCCATCATCCGGTGAAAACCTCTGCAAAAACTTGTCAAAAAGATGTTCTCGAGACAGTTGTAACACTTCCAAATACATCTATGTTTAATGGAAAAAATGTGGGTATTTCAACAGGACTCAACACCTGTTCACAAAGCGAGAGCCATGCAAACAGGGTTAAGTGAACATGCTCCAGAATTAATTGAAGCGTAGGATTGGCTTTCTGGGAGCCCGGACTCAAACCCTCTCGACTACCGTTTGTAGGCAGAATTGGAACATATAGTATGCAGAAAACCGCACCACAATCGAGATAGCTTGAAGCGCTCTTTGGTGACAGCAGCTAATACGTTTCTTATGTGTTCTCTTTTTACTTCCAAATTTAATTAAAGTTTTGTTAATATTCATAGTTGTTTATTAACATTTGCTTAACAACAAGTATACCTAAATTAACTCAATTGAGTGAAGCAGCTCGAGGCCAAATTGTTTTACTACACAGACAGGGGAAGTAACATTGCAAAACAAATGAAATATTCCAAATGTGCAGTGCAAAACACCGTAGAAACTCTCTGCAAACCTTCGAGACCATCATAGAGGACGGTGGGGTGTCAGCAAATTTACATGGACATAGACTGCGATGCAAACCGCTGCTCACAGAGAGGCAAAGGAAACTACCTCCTGCCTTGCTTGGGCACAAAAATATAAAAATTGGACAGAAGAAGATTGGCAAAAAGTAATATGGTCTGATGAATCTAATGTAGAGGTAAGAAAACAATAATTTCATAATTTTCATTACAAAATAGGAAAATATTAAACTTGAAAATGTGTTTTGTTTATTTCTAGTTAGTTTGTTTATTTGTAGATGGTTTAAAGAAAACAAGTTACCATTACTAGAATGGCCTCCCCAATCGCTTGACTTGTCACCAATTGAATCACGAAACTAAGCTTAAAAAAATAATTTTGCAGGAGTGGCAATTAATTTTGACAGGTCTCTGTAAAAAATTAATATCTAGTAAGCCAGAAAGGGTAAAAACCGTAATAAAACCTAAAGGAGGTGAAATTATATATATTATTTATTTAAAATATAAATAAATTTTTTATTTGACTTTATTGCGTTTACTTTTCTTATAATTGAAAATTAGTTACCCGGACTATCACATATGGCCACGGCTGTATATTATTAATCTTTAGGTAAAAAGGTTTTTTTTTTCAAGAAATCTTTCTGGAGCGCACTCTCCCCTGTCCTGTTCAATGTTTTTTCGGAAAAAGATTTTATATTTAAAGTTGTAAATGAAGACCACAACCTTTTGGGTAGTATTTTGTTTTTGCTAGTCGAGCACCATCTCTAAGATTCATAAATATGTACTTTCAAGTCCTTTGTTAACCAAGGCGATCTAGCCCAAGTGACAACTCATTAAATAAGTCAATACTATCTTCTCTAATAATATCGAACCAAGAAAAATGATACAGATCATCAAAAAAAGCATTGTAATCCAAAGTTGAAAAGCTTCGAAACTTAATTAATTTGGGATGCTGTTTCCGACTCATCTGCCTCACTTCTCAATCCAATCTTTCCATCCAATACTGGTCCATCTATTGGTTGATATAACAGTTCATAAACAAGATAATCTATGGTCCGATATCATATCAACTGAAATGTTTCCTGAAACCTTTGCCAATACAATATTCGATAGAAAGATACGATTAAGAAGTGTGGCAGAGGAAGCTGTAAACCTGGTGGGCTCGTTAATCTCTTCTAAAAACTCGTACAATTCAAAACACGCAGATAAAGGATTAGTTAGGTTGGATTGATCACCATTAAAGTCGCCAAGACGTACAATATACAGCAACTATAGCACCCCCTACCACGCTTATCTCTCAGAAGTGTCACGATGATGGTATTTGATCAAGAGCCATAGAAAATTTGCATGACATTCTACAGATTATGTTTATGGAGAGGTAACAAAAAGAGAATCGAATTCAGGAGACTAGAAATCCAAACCAACCAAAAAAGTTGCGAAGAAAGTAGCATTTTACGTAATCTGCTTCTTAACAAATTGTGTCAATATGCTAGGGATTTGTTCAATTTTTTTATGTGTAGTGGGTGCTTAGTGACAGCAGTGTGACAGCACCATGTCGCCTTTTATAATGCCGCACTATTAATCACTTTGTTTCCAAAAGCAAATGGTACCTAAGTCGATCCGAGCCGGTTCCAAACTGTTAATTGGAGGAATCACCATCTATTGAGGATGACCAGAAGCATGGCAATTCCTGTCGTATTCCAGTACGTCCCCCTAGAGGCTTCCCTCTCTTCGTATCCAACCATTCAGATCGCTTCCCCCTGTTTTTGTTTGTGAAAAAAAAAATACAAGAATTTCAAATCGCTTGTCTTTTATTTTTATTACTGGCTTTTTAAGGATCTTCCATAGTTAATTCTGGCATTATATAATTGTGTTCAATCTTGTGACGACTTTATAACGCCGTATTGTTAGTCATTTTGCTCTCAACAGCGAATGGTAAGTCGATGGGAATCTAATTCTCCAAGAAAAATGTTACCATCCTCCCGGAGAATTGAAATCTCGTTCCTATCAATTTACTGAACAATTTTAGAAGGTGGAGCCACCATATTTCTAGGGTTGCGACTGACTCAGTTGGCAACTTGGTTCCTCTCCTTTCCCTTCCCCCGTCCTTCTAATTTTCGGATTTAAGCCACATCATTGCTGGAAATAACAATTTTGTATCCCTCAATTAAAATGTCTGTTCGCTATAGTTGAAGATGCTAATCTGGTTTCTCTCTTGTTTTGTTTTACAAAACTAATTACAACGAGGAAGAAACATAGCTTCCGTGTTGCTCGAGCAAGGAATTATCTAGACCTTCTTAGCTTTAAAATTTGGCCCCCAACGTATGTAAGCGTTTGTAACATACCAACAGCTAGTAGAATTGTATATTTAAAAGCTTTTTTGGCTTGATATCCTCATTTCATTCAGCATTAATTTGTAATATATATGGAAAGACTATCCTATACAAAGTTTAAATACATTCTTGTGTGCTTCTCCTATTTCATGGCGATCGTGTTCGTGTAACCTATTTAAATTACAAGTTAAAGTTACGTTTGTTCCATTAACTTGGTATCTAGTAGTGCCTGTATGCGAATGGTACCACTTCGGTAACGTTTTTACCCAAGACATTTACGCCCGGAATACATCTGCAATTCAAATTTAGTAGAGGACAGTGTGGCTTGAGTTTTGATGGCATTAGCTTGATTGAGTTTAGAATTAACCGGTATTCTTGGAGACATTAATGTAGAATTTCAATTTAAACTGGGTTTATTTCTTAGCTAACATATTTTGTAACAACACAACATGTTGTATACAAAATATACGTTCAAATCTGATACAGTATAAAGGCCCAAACTATAAAATTTAAATGAAACTTTTTTCGTTTAACACAAAGGAGACAGCAGTAGCAACAAAGAAAGATGTACATAGGATAAAACGTGTAATAAAATTTGCGTAAAGCGCAGCTAGATTTTGCAGAGTTAGCTTGTTACATCGCCTTTCCTTATACAGTTTAATATATAGCCAAACACTATCACGAGACGTCTGACATGCAGCAATAAGCCGGCTCGAATTCTACGAATAGAACGATCGATCTTTCTATTCTCCGAAAAATATCGCTTCTTGTTTGAATCTATGTAAGACGAGATTTAAGTAATTCATCGGTTGCTGATGTATACATTTCGCCCACGGCACAAAGAAAATCTAAAAGAACGGCAGACGTCAGTGGAACGTGAGTGGATTTCCTATTTGAGATTTCCTAACTGTTAAAGCTGGGATAATTCCAAGCTCTAGCTTTCCCGTTGTATACTGATGGAATTAAGAAAGTTTTTTTTCTTCTTCAAAGTTTTATATTATTCGAGGGCCAGTTTAGATAATACTGATTTGGAACGGTGGTATTTTTTATCTTTCAACAACCCTCAAGACAAAAATAGTAGACTCTAATATAAGTGACTCATCACCTCGAAAGTAAATCACACGAAGATCAATTCAGTTCAATTTATTTTGACTGTCTTGTTCAGCTTTAAACAAGCCATGGGCTGCACATTTTGCTTGTAGTTATTGTAGAAGATGTTTGGAAGGTAAGCAATTTTTAATTAAGCGGTGAATCAAATAGAATATTAATTTTTATTTCTACATTTTAGGTTGGTATCGAGGTAAGAAGAGGTCAATTAAATTTGCAATAATCTGACGAGAACCAAAAAACCACGTTAATGATTGTTACTTTTGCCTTGTGAATCCGAGTAAAAGACGTAGAGGTAAAAATGCAAAACCTATCCAATATCCTGACCTTGAATCTTCTTCTGCTCCAATTGCACACGACCTGACACGACCAGTACTTGAGCCATCGAAAAAATTATCACAGAAAAGTAGCTCCAGCTTATTAGATAAAAGTAATTCTGATAAGAAGTTTTCACTCACCACACTCACAATCAAAACACCATCTCATTACCACAAAAGATTTTAATAACTGTATAATTTGCCAAAATTTAAGTATTAGGCATGAAAGATTCTCAACATTTTTTACAAAAGAAGATGGACTTTGTTTTTGCAATGACCTAAAAGGCATGTTCGAAGAAATTGGCATACCCTGTGCTCTACAAAAAGTCTTAATACCACCTCTGCACATTAAGTTGGGGTCGATGAAACAATTTGTTAAAAAAACTGGATGAAACTTCAGAAGCTTTTGGATACTTGAAAGCGAGTTGGAACAGTTTTAAAGCAGTAGCTTCTGGATTTTTAGGAAAAAACAAAGCTGAAAACTACGAAAAGTTAGTTGCGGATTTTCTAAAAAATTCTAAGGCCATGGACTGCAGGATGTCATTGAAGGTAAAATATGGTGCATGCTTATTTAGACAAATTTAAAAACAACGTGGGAGCGTATTCAGAAGAGCAAGGAGAACGTTTTCATCAGGACATTATGAGTTTCGAACAACGTTTTCAAGGCCAATACAATGAAAACATAATGGGAGACTATATTTGAGGTTTATTGAGGGCAAGTACTGATGAACATAAAAGCAAAAGTAAAAGTTATTTTGATAGTAAAAGCTAATAAAAATAATAAACATATTTACTTGAATGGTTCCATCTTCAATTAAAAATTAAAACCACAGATTTTGAAAAATATCGTTCAATCGATCTCCTAAACACAAAAGCAAACTTTTTCATGTCATATAATTTTTTTTTTTCGTCTAATTACGATCTAAAATATCGAAATTTTAGGGGGTGGTTAACCCTTGTCTATAAAGATAATTCCTTGGATATCCCAGAATACTGTTGGCTGCCGGGTTGTCCAGTCTCTAACGGTCTTTGGTCAGTACATTTTCTATCATAAAAATATTTGTTTGCTCTTCTTCATTTTTCTACTGATTCAAGAACATCTTTGACAATTTCTTGCTTAAATTAAAGCTTTAAATTAGTACATATACAGGGTTTTCAAACTTAAGTCGGCACTATTGCTAACTTTGTTATTATTGGAGCTACAAAGTTGGTTAAATAGGCAAACTAGTGTAGTTTTTCAAGCAAATTACAATGGCATTAAAAAAAAACGTACTGGGTCACGTGATATTGTGAAAAATGTAATTTTTTTAAATGGGACACCCAGTATACAGTTCTCACGGTCGACAGAAAATTTAATTCTGAACAAAAACTTTCGTATGAACTTTTATCCTAAAGTCAATAATAATATAAGTTATTGATGATTTTTCAAATTTGCCAAGGTGACTGTTATTTCATAAACAAAATTCGATTGTTTTGCAAATGTCATCAACATTGAAATATTGCATTAAATCTCTGTCAGTAAGCAATTAACATTTTGTGTTTATTGATGAAAAAATGCCTTTCACGCATTTAGAAAAATGTGATATGATGGAATGTTACATCGTTTGTAATAAAAATTCCCTGCAAGCTCGTGAACGTTACGGTGTTTTATTTCCTACGCGCAACTTGCCAGATCGAAGGTACTTTTTACTTTTGTACCGTAAGTTTCGATCAAATGAAAATGTGTTCAAGAAAACTAGAACCAAAAAACAATTTATAATAAGTGAAGCAACTGAAATTAACGTCTTAGCTTTCTTTGAAGCTAATCCTAATAATGCAATTAATGATTTAAAGGAAGAAAGTGGACTATCTTTGGGAACTATTCACAATATTCTAAAAAACATAAGTTTGTGCCGTTCAAATACAGACCTATTCAGACGCTGGTACTGGGAGATCAAGAAAGACGGACTCAGTTTTGTCAGTGGTACATTAATCAAGTTAGACTTAACCATAATTTTTGGCGTTTGCTTCTTTGGAGTGACGAATCAAATTTCTCCAACAGGGGTATGTATAACAGGAAGAACAGCCACTATTGGAGTCGAGAAAACCCGATACTTTTCCGTCCTTGTAATCCGCAGAGACGCTTTAGTGTTAATGTTTGGTGTGGCTTGATTGATTCAAGAATTGTAGGCCCCGTATTTTATCAAGGTGCATTAACTGGCGAGAGGTATGTCGAAATGTTAACCGCTACCCTTGGAGAGTTCTTGGATGACCTGGATTTAATGGATAGACAACAGATATTCTTTCAACAAGATGGCGCTCCTGCCCATAATGTTCACCAAATTCATAACTTATTACATGACCTTTTTGATGGCCGATATCTATCAACTAACGGGCCTATTCGTATGCCTCCCCGATCACTGGACACAACACCTTTGGATTTCTTCTTTTGGGGATTTGTGAAAGGTGCAGTGTATGAAAGACGGTATGATACCCTTGAAGATCTCCAGCAAAGCATCAGCCATGCTATTAATAATATTGATGGTAGAATCATTGCTAAGGCTACTAGAAGCACTAACAGGCGGGTTCAAAAGTGCTTGGAGCAAGAGGGTGATGTTTTTGAGCATCTGCTCTGAATTTAAAATTTCTTGTTTTTTTTTTATTTTCGAAACTAATAAAATAACTTAAAATAAACAATACTGTTTTTAGTTTCTGTAAAAACAATCATCAATAACTCTGTTATTATTGACTTTAGGATAAAAGTTCATAGGAAAGTTTTTGTTCAGAATTAAATTTTCTGTCGACCGTGGGAACTGTATATTGGGTGTTCCATTTAAAAAAATTACGTTTTTCACAATATCACGTGACCCAGTACGTCAATTATTTTTTTTAATGCCATTGTAATTTGCTTGAAAAACTACACTAGTTTGCCTATTTAACCAACTTTGTAGCTCGAATAATAACAAAGTTAGCAATAGTGCCGACTTAAGTTTGAAAACCCTGTATACAGTCGGTGTTCCTGTTCTTGTTCGACAACAAAAAAATCTTTGAGCTGGACTAGAATCCATTTTGTTTGGAATGTTTCGAAAGTATACCAAAAATCAGTATTGCTCTCCTGAGTTTTCTTGATCATTCTCATTACTATTTTAACCGTTGCCTCCGCTTTACCATTACTTTGTTGGTGATGTGGTGAAAATGATGAGTGTTTAAATCCCCCACCACATTTGTCCCATTGTCTGGACATATTCTTTTTGGTACTCCATGTCCACTAAAATTTAATTTACAGGCTTCTATAACACTTTGGATGTTAAATCTTTCAGAAAGTTTACTTCAAAAAAGTCTGAAAATAGTCTACTGTTACCAAAATTGTCTGTTTTTCCCTTTCATGTGAGCAAAGCAGAGACATATTCGAATGGATATATCGGTATTTTGTGTAAATAGTTTTCTCTGTGAGTCTGCAAATTTATTACATACTTCACAATAAAATTCTGAACAATCTCTTTTATTTGAGTGCTCATTCCTGACTGTTTCGAACTAGGATCAGATTACCTTTCATTATTAATCCATCTTCCAAATTGGGAATGCATCTAGGCCATCCTTTCCTGATTATGTTTATCAGTTTGACTACTGTTTGATCATTACTCGATTCTTTTTGTATAGGTATCTCTCAAACGATCATCATCATAAATCAGCTATTCTCATTTCTTCAAGGCTTTTAAAAATATTAACCCTTAACTGGTGATGTGGTGCCATTTTAGACCCAACCGAACCAAATCTGTTGCGTATCTTAGGTGCGCAGCGACCAATTTTGTTCGCTCTGCATCTTTGGTGTGAATTAGCCAGTCTAGTTGCATTAGCCGAAGCAGAAGCAGGTGGTAAGTAGAATTACTTCTAATATGCAATCGTAAATTGCAAGTGGGGTCCGTAGTGGCACCACGTCACTAGTTACGCATTTCATTTTAAATGACAGCAATGGCAAGCTCCAGTCAACCTGTTCACATTGACGATCCCAAATTTGAGGAAATTGCACTGACGTGGTTCAATGACCTAGAAAGCGACGAAGAGGAAGAACTTGTTGAAGATTTGATTCAGGATGATTCCACAACAACAGAATTGGAGATGAGCAGCAGTGATGAAAGTGGTAAAAATTGTGATTCAAGTGAATGAAGTTGAAGAACATGAAGTCGACGAAAACATGAAAGATTTTTCATCTATAAGTAAACAAAAAGCGTTCTACGGAAGAGACCGTTTCAAATGGTCATCTACACACCTATTTCAAGAAGCAGAAAAGTACTTGCTAAAAACATTAGTACTTTTATACCAGGTCTTAGATGTTCAGCAAAAGAATTAGGGAATTCAGCTGAACCTTTTGCTATTTGGAACCTAATTATTAGTGACGATATATTGGAAGAAATCGTCCGAAGAACAAATGAAAAACTTCAGAGTCAAAGACATAAATACAAAAATGAAAACAAAGTAGAAATGCACGATACAGATATTATTGAAATAAAGGCGCTCATTGGACTGCTGTACTACTCGGCAATCTTCGTGCTTCGGCTAGTGCGATGTCTTTGAAGAGAATGCTGACCCTGCTCAACTTTTTGCGTTTTGATGATTCGCAAACGCGAAACGTCAGAAAAGAACATGACAAAGCCGCTCCAGTGGCATGGATTTTTAACAGATTAGTAGAAAATTCGAAAAGGTGCTACTGTATTGGCAATTATGCCTGTATAGATGAAATGTTACTTGGATTCAGAGGTCGATGGAGTTTTCGAATTTACATGCCCAATAAACCGAACAAGTATGGTTTAAAAATTATGATACTAACAGATGCTCGTACCTAATATATGTACAATGGATACATCTACACAGGACGAAATAGCGATGGTATCGGATTACCTTTAGAAGAAAGGATATTACCTGTTCCTACTCAGTCAGTATTACGATTAGCACAACCAATATACGGCTCAAATCGCATTCCATTGGTTTTCCTCAATGGAAACTGTACAAAAGTTAGGGAACAAAAGGCTAACCTTTGTGGGGACACTAAGAAAAAATAAAAGGCAAATCCCTCCAGAATTTTTGCCACAAAAAAACAGAGGAGAACAATCAGCTATTTATGGCTTTACAAATGGGATAACCCTTCTTTCCTACGTACCCAAGAAGGGAAAGGCGGTAGTAATGATTTCTTCGATGCACGATGCCATAGCAACTGATACCGAAAGTGGCAAACCTGAAATAATAGCACTGTATAATCAAACCAAAGGAGGAGGGATTCCTTAGATCAGAAATGTGCGAATTACAGCACGAGTAGAAAAACTCTTTAATTTTACAGTATTCTTGACATAGCTGGAGTAAATGCCTTTATTTGGTATGGTTCTTATAGGGACAACGTTAGTATGCTACGAATAAAATTTTTGAAAATGTTGTTATTTTGAACTAGTTCAAGATCATCTGAACAAGAGACTTGTAAACGAAAGACTGCCCCGAAATATAAGACTAAATATTGGTAGCATTCTGAGAAAGCCGGTAACATTAGTCCCGACAGAGAATGTAGGGTCCAAGAGAAAACGATGTCGCATATGCCCCCGGAGATCAGAGAAGAAAACAAATGTGGTATGTAGATTTTGTCAGATACCAATATGTGCCAGCTGTCAAGTTAAAATTTGCGAATCGTGTTCCTTGCATTGGTGAAATATGATCATTGTGATTTTATCCAAAGAACTGAATTTATGTTACATTTTACAGTTTATACTCCAGAATATGATGTTTATTTTTTATTTTTTTAGTTAAATGTTAGAATTAATATTTTGTTTATTTTTTTAAATAAATAAACTAGAACTATGATGTGTCACTTATTTTATTTGTTATTTTGTTAGATTATTTCAGCTTCAAAATTTTCTTTGACATTGATCGGGTGCCAGAGAGTCAAACATACACAATATTTCACAAACCCATCCAAAGACAATGGAAAAAGTAATAAAAAGATAAACAGAACACAAAAGTGTGAAACGTATACATCCCTCTGCTGGAGATTTGGTAAACTACATCAGCATGTTACAATGAAGCAGGTAACCCTAATTCAAAGCAACTGGATTGACGATAGCCACACGTCGTAACACACAGTGCATAAAGGAAACGTTTGTAGTTCTATCCTGACACACAGACACGTGTTTCGAACTTATTTGTTCTCATCAGTGTGTGATACAAGAGTATACTCCAGGGAGTTTATCTTCTGAGTTTCTGTCGAGTAATTTCTTGATATAACGGGTATGTGGGAATTCGTTTGTCAGTTCATACTCTTGTATCACACACTGATGAGAACAAATAAGTTCGAAACACGTGTCTGTGTGTCAGGATAGAACTACAAACGTTTCCTTTATGCACTGTGTGTTACGACGTGTGGCTATCGTCAATCCAGTTGCTTTGAATTAGGTTTACCTGCTTCATTGTAACATGCTGATGTAGTTTAATGAAAAGATATTTTTTAAACACGAAACGAACGGGGTCCGTTAAGACCCCAGGTCATCAGAAACGTTAAGTTTCAACTACGTCACCAGTTAAGGGTTAACTTTTCCTCCATTTAATTTAAAAATATTTGCTCTTAGGTGTTTATTGTTTATGTCTAAATCGGTAACTACATTTTCCTTAACATTAATATATTGTATTTCTATATTCTATCTTTGTAAAGCCATAAGCTTGAGTTGTAGTCTTTTCGGCGCTTTAAGGAGTGTTTTTTTTTAAATATATTCAATAAAAGTTTGTGGTTAGTTTTTATAATAGTCCTATTTATCTACCATCATTTGATCGAATCTGTTACATGCAAATATAATAGCCAGAAGTTCTTTTTCGATCTGAGCATAATTTTTTCTGTCTTCGTTAGTGCACGAGAAGCATAAGCCACAACTTTATCATCTAGGAAAGCAGCAGCACCCAAACCTAGACAACTTGCATCACATTCTATTAATATAAGTTTATGCATATCAAAATATTTCAGTGTTTTCAAATCACTCTTCGCCCCAATGCCATAATGTATTTTCTTTTACTAATTTCTGTAACAATGATAAATTTGAGTTTTAATTCTTGATATATCTTCCCAAATAATTTAGCATCCCTATAAAGCGTAATAGGTCTTTTTTTGTTACTCGGAGATGGCATTTCCTTAATTGCTGTCGCTTTAGACATTGGCTTTAATCCTTCATCTGTTAAATAATGCCCGAAAAATTTTCATTTTACTATTATTCAGTTTGCAATTATTTTCCTTTAGAGAGGGAACAATTTTTCAAAATTTTTATTATGGTCTCTCAAAGCATCTTCAGTTGTTGGTGGTCTACCCTTGTGCTGAAGCCAGGTTTCATCCACAGTAACGGATCTTGCTAGAAAATCTCGTTTGCGTCAACATTTTCGGTACCCATCGTGCAGCCACCTTTTTGAGATTTAATTCTTTGGAATTTTGACTTTTCAGTTTATTAATTTAATGTAATTAAAAGCGCTTATATTTCTATTTAAATCTAGATTAACTTAATTGAGTTAATAATTAATTTGAAATAGTTAAGGACTTTTCCGAAACCACCACCCCCGTATTTCCCTCATCAACAGTTTATAGTTCGTGGTGTAGAGTATCCCACGAATAATGCATCATTCATATTCGTTAATTTCAGACCGGGGTAGACCGTCGAATTCCACGAGAATTTCAGACAAACTTTCATAATCATTTTCACCCCAAAATATTTGTATGAATATACGTGGACGAATGGCAATTTTCCCTCTTGAAGAGGAAAAGTTGTTTAAACTGTTACGACCGAACTGTTGTTGTTACATTGTACGCGTCATAACAATATGTAAACTTTTATCGAGAGGGTTGAGTAGCGTAACATAACGGTTTTAATAGGAAAAAAAAATCGTTTAAAAATAGATTAATCTTATCTGTTTTAAAATAAATTAACTTTACTAACTTTGCATAATCTATTTAAGTCACAGAAGCGTCGCGAACTATGTAGGTCTATATCTTATCGCTACTCCATTGTCACATACTTATATGAAGTCATCTAGTGAAGTGAAGAAGTTTTCCAGTTCAAGCATCCATCAAGCACGGATACCTTAACTCTACCGCCCCCGTTTCAACCCCGTCACCTAGGGAACGTCTTTCCTTATTTAGTTAGAGCGCCGCTTGTATGTATGTATAATACAAGAGGTAATGGCAACAATTTCATTTAAAGTGTTTGTACCTGGCGCCCGCGAGGCAATTTTCGAATTTAGCGTCAACCTAGCCTTACGTGAAGTTTCGGCAATCTGCGTCTTTCAACTAGCGTCAACCCGTTTACGTTGCCTGCTGCGACAACCACCCTCTGTTAACTTCATCTCCGAGATTAAATTTGCTCTGATGAGCAGTATGTAACGTGCGTTGTATAGGATGTGTGTTGTTTTGGGTTTTGTGGGAATTTATTGGGTTGGAATTTTGTCTAATTCTTTTATGTATGAAACAGTAAGTAACAATTATTAATTGTTTGTTGCTATTTTGCAACGCAGTAACACAGTGGCGTAGCAAGACATTTATGGGCCTGTGTGCCACTGGGATTTAGGGGCCCCTCCTTAGTCCTTGCCGAAAGAGAAAAAAAAGGGTATTTGTTCAGAAGACTCGATGAAATCGGCAATTGAGCAAGTATTGGGAAATAAAATAACTATTAGACAAGCTTCCTTTCATTTCTCTATCCCAAAGAGACAGCAGACTGGCAGACAGAATCAAGCAGCTAAGAGGTGGTGGAGACGTGGATATGGGTCACTTTAACAAGACAATTTCTGAAGAGCTAGAAACCAAATTAGTTGAGCATTTAATAGATCTAGATGCTTATGAACAAGAAAGAGTTTCTGAGATTTGCTTTTGAGTTAGTTGAACACTTGAAAACTCCACACCAATTTAATAAAGAAAAGAAAATTGCAGGGGACAAGTTTTACTATAAATTTTTGAGCCACCATCCCCAACTTTCGTTGCGAAAACCACAGACAACCAGTATTCAAAGAGCTGTCGGTTTCAACAAACCACAGTAGACAGTAGACCTCTTTTTCAACAAATATGAAGCAATGATATCAAAATATAAGTTTACCTCCTCTAAGCTATTTAATTGCGTTGAGACTGGAGATTCTGTGGTCCATGATAATGCCTCAATGGTTCTGTCACAGAAAGGAAAAAACCAGGTTAAAATGGCAGAAGAGTTGAAGAAAGATGCTCCGGAAGGGAGTATTTTTGTTTGTGAAAAAAGTGGGTGGATCACAGTCACTTCATTTTTGTTTTGGCTGAAAATGCTTGTTGCTCGAATGAATCCCACAAAGCACAGTCCTGCTCTTTTAATACTTGATGGTCACAGTTTGCACAAGGAACTACAACTAGCAACAATAATGAGACCCTTCAAGGCAGCGTACAATGAGGCTTGTGCCAAGTGGATGAATCAATATCGCCCGCTGAAAATAACCCAAAGAGACATTGCTGGATTGGTTAAACAGCTTTCCAAGCTATTTGTAGTCTGGGTTTGCCTGTACTGGTCTGTACCCATTGCAGAATAGGACATTTTTACAGATCTACACTATCGTGCTGCAGCTCACTTTTCTGAAGAAAATGGAGCTCATAATGACACAGTGCCCAAAACAACAACGCCGTATAATCTGCAGCACCATTGGTTGAAACAGACAAGTTTGATGCAGCTTCAGCTACCTTGCCTGAAGAACCATTACCATCGTGTTCCACAGATGCAGTCTTCCCCCGCTCAGCACATCTTCGGTATCAAGTAGCACTACTGTGACAGCTCCACGTTTGGCTACCCCCAGCACTTCTAAATCCTGTGTTGGACGTCAAAGCACCAAGCCTTCGTTATTTCTAATTGTGATAAAGTTTCACCTGTGACAAACGAGGTTAGGACGAAAATGAGACGAAGTGAAAAGAGTGGAGATTTTGACTGGAACTCCATACAAAAATATGTTGGAGACAAACTTTAAGGATTCACAAGAGAAGATGAAAAAAGTAGCAGAGAAAAAGTTGCTTGCACAAAGAAAAAACACGAGAAGAGTCTTCATGTGAATAGAAAACTTTTTTTCACGCCAACCATACCAAGCAATGGAAGTTTAGAAATGAACACTAACGAAGAAGAAACTACAGAGTGTATCATCTGCAGAGAAACTACCAATGAAGATTGGGTATCAGTTCACTACATGCAAGGGGTGGGTGCACGTGTCTTGCACGGATCAAGAAAACTTCCTATTTCTGCTTGTCTGTAAACTTTAACATCTTTTATTAGCTGAAATTTCTGTCTACTTATCGAGAAGTAGTCAATTATTGATCATTCATTTCTGCTATCGACGGCTCGGGAATATTTGTGTACCTCTTTATGTTTAAATTTTGTTATCACTAAGTGTCTTCGTTTTTACCGTATATTATCAATGTCCACGTTTTCTCATTTAAAAGCTTGATTCTTAGGCTTAGACCTAACGGAATACTAAACACTTTAACCCACTGAACACCAAACAAGTTTTAACTAAAACACCGACGCGTTTCAACAGCAATGCTGTCATTATCAAGGCGATAATAAAACTAAATTAAAATAAAATCTACAAAAACAGGTAACCTAAATGTTATGCACGGTCAATCCGATACGCATCATTAATTTCCGATTAACGAAAACAATGACGAATACGGTATAGGGCCATTGTCACAATTCATTACACATGACTTATTTTTATATATTTCTAAACTTTCGAAAACATTTAGAAACTTACAATTGTTTATTTGTTTAATTAATTTAACATTCGTATGATCGATGTTGTGATCTGTTTCAAAAATGTGTTGGGCAACGCTCGATTTCTCAATTCTATTAAATCTAAGATTAGCCATATGCTCTTTGAATCTAGTTGAGACTGCTCTCCTGGTTTGCCCAATATATTTTTGATTACAATCTTTACAATTGATTTCGTAAATACCTGACTTTTCTAGAGGTTGTATTTTATCTTTAGGGTTACCGATGAGACTTCGTAAACTAGTCCTAGAACTGTAAACTATTCTGAGATCTAGCTCTTTGAAGATTTTACTCAAACCTTTAGTGATAAAGGGAGCGTAAGGGAGGGTCACAACGGGTGAAGCTTTAACATCCTCTCGAAAAGTCGTAGATTCTTTCACAGTTTTCTTATAATTAAACTTCCTAATTAACTTATAGATATGCTGAGGCTGGAAACCATTACACTTGGCCGCATCTTTTATAATTTTAAGCTCTTTCTCATACCTCGCCTTGTTCAAGGGAAAATGAGAAGTCTGTGGACCAAAAAACTCAGGCTTGCCATTTTGTGTTGAACACAATGATGGGAGTCTGAAGGAATGTAGCGAAGTGTACTGGTTTCCTTTCTATACACGTCAAACTCTAATCTATTGTTATTTCTAATTACTAAAGTATCTAGAAAGGGTAGCTGACCGTTTTCTTCTCTTTCACAAGTGAACTTTATGGTTTCGAACCGATTATTTAATCTATTGAGAAAATCGTCAATATTACATTTTTTAGTGTCAAATATAGCGAAAATATCATCCACATACCTCAACCAAACCCTAGGAAAGTATTCGCTCTCAGATTCTAAGTCCTTTTCAAAACGGCTCATGAAAAGGTTAGCCAAAAAGGGCGACAAGGAGTTACCCATTGCCGTTCCTTCCAGCTGTTCATAAAAACCCCCGTTGAATTGAAAAATGTTCTGTTTCATACAGATGTCAGTTAGGTAGAAGGCAAACGATTAAGAAGAAGAAGAAGAACATTTCCCATATCAACTTTTAGTCCCGAAAGATCATTTTCAAAAATTAAAACTTATTAAAACATATTTAAGATACTCTATAGGGCAGAAGTGCTTATCAAATTTGGCAAATTTTGCTTCAATGAAAGCAAGAAAAGTTAAGTTTAGTTAAAGTAAATGAACTATGTTTGTAAATTTATCATCTATGTTAGACATTGCTCTCTTAACTACAATTAAAAATTAAATTACATGAATGTTTGGAGACATATTTGACGTTAAATGCATTGAAAAATCTTAAAAAGTAAATAACTAAAGATATACAGTTTTTCATTCGAACTTATGAGTTTCCTTTCACGTTCTCAGTCCACTTAAGAGAATTACTTTTTACGATAGGAAATATTCAAAAGCGAGACATATTCTTGAACAAATATTTACCCCTACTTGACTTGAAATGTATTTATAGAGGGCGCTCTAGGCCACATCTCCATTCGCTACATTTAAACCATATATGTATGCATATACGAGCGTTTGCAATATGCGACGCGACTAAGTTGTATAAACAGGACTCCCTCTTTACCAACATGTCTCTTTTAAAGGCGATGGAATATCATAAAATGCTATTTTAAAATATTACATCCGCATTTCTCCCGTGTTAGTAGAGTAATGGTTTTAATCTTCGTTTTCGAATATGACGAATATGCAATTCCACGATAAATATACAACGTAAGCAATAATTTAACAAAAAAAACGGGCAACCATCTAGTCGAAATTGCGTAGGCGGAGGAAACGCGCAAATCTCGACGGGGTTGCACGTGCAAACATTGTTAGGCATTAATCTCCAATTAACGTTTCCGCAAACACATCCCGAAGACCATAATTACAGATACGTCGCCGTTTGGTTATGAATTGGTAACTGGGCAGGCGGTAATTAAAGGACACGAATTCGGATTTTGACTGAGAGAAACTAATACTGTAGCGTACCCGAGACGTTCCTGTATAGCTTTGTGTTAGGGAGAGATACGTGGGATTAAATTAGTAAATAATAGAACAGGTACCATTAGGTAATCGAAATACACTGCCGTAGATAATAAAGATACCTCTATAATTAATTTAAGTAAATGTAAATTACAATTGGTAATACCTCAGAAAATAATTGGAATTAGTCAGGGGTAGTAGTCAATTTCCCTGTTATATCCAGTATTTGTTCTTCTATTGACTCATACGTCAGAATTGTTATGAATTATAAGCGCTACATTTAAAAATACCATCGATAACACTAGATAACACTGACGTCGCTGAGGTTCGCTGGAAAGAAATCCAGGTACGAGTGTAAAAAATGTATTTTAAGGCTCATGTTACAGCCCAGTTCATGGTTGCAGTTTGCCAACGAAAGATGGACGTTTTGCCTTATGAAAAAAATATTTTAATTGGTAATCGTGAATTATCAAAAGAATAACATTAACGAAAACCAATTCAACATACATAGTAAAACCTGAAAACAGAAACTAGTTAATTTCTACGCATCTTAAGTTTTGAGCTCAGCTTCTTCTTCCATACAATCACAATTGTCTTGAGTATCTGCCGATTCAGTTGATGTATCCATAATAAAATCTGTCAACACATTGAAGCACCATTCCATGCTTTGTTCACTTATCCAGTTCTCGTCAATAATAATAATAATAATATCGTTTATTGTCCAACAGTTTCCCAATTACAGGACAATTAAATATAATTAATACATACAAGCAGTGCATTTAGAAAATAATAATAATACAAAAAAATAACAAATATATATAATTACATATCACAAAAAAAAAATATCATTGCAATATAAATCTGCTGCTCGGCACATTGAAGATAGGGAGGAACTTAAAAGAATATTGGTTCTGGGAAAGGGTAAAAAAAGGTATTAGTTGATCGGTACGATAATCTAGGAACGAGGAAATTAATCATAGCGAGCAAGGATGGACAATCAATTAAACCATGCACCAGATGAAACGAGCTCCATGTATTTCACGCCGATGATCCAGTGATTGTACTACATGCCTTTCCAATAGTGATGTGTAATCCATATTCCTCTGTGGGTAGATTGCGTCAATTTTAAAAGACAGGAACTTAAGAAAGCGTCTTTGAATTTTCTCTACTGCGAGTTTGAGGTAAATGTAATGAGGTGACCATACTAAAGATGCATATTCCAGTTTACTGATAATAAAACTGAAGAACAATACCTTCAAGAGGTTAACATTCTTGAAATATTTTGATGTGCGCATGATAAATCCTAGTGTTTTAGAAGCAGACATACAAAGTTCGATAATATGTGGTGCAAAATTTAGTCTGCAATCAAAGGTAACTCCAAAGTCTTTAACATCTTCGCATCTCTTCAGTTGTTCGTTATGTATAACATATGAAGATAAGATGGGAGAATTCCTTCTTGCGTAAGTTACACTGCAGCATTTGGAGATGTTTGGTTGAAGATTAAATCTGACACACCAATCGACTACAAGATTCAAGTTACTTTGTAAGTTAAAAACCTCATCCCATGAAGCAATGGAAGAATAAATCTTGAGATCATCTGCGTGGGCAAGTGCAGGACAGGTAAGTGACGTTAAAAGATCATTAATAAGGAGTACAAACAGCAATGGACCTAAGTTGGACCCTTGAGGACACCAGATGTAGGAAAGAAATCATAAGATCTATAGCCATTATAAAAAACGTAAGTACTTCTATTATGTAGGTATGAATGCAATAATTGTAAAAATGATAGGCTAAGGCCAAGCGCAGACAATTTCGCTAGTAATATTTCAAAATCAATTGTATCGCAAACTCGGCTAAAGTCTGTATAAATAACATCGACTTGGCCCCTATCATCAAGAACTCTACTAATGTATTCAGTGAGAACAGTTAAGTTGGTGACTGTAGATCTGCCACGTATAAAGGCGTGTTGACATTCAGACACTATAGATTTAGTGTTATACCATAAGCAGGACTAGATTACGTGTTTAAAGACTTTAGCAAAGTTCGATAAAATGGAAATAGGCCTGTAATTGTCGACAAGAGATTTATCACCCTTTTTAAAGATAGGACATATCCTAACACGTTTCCATACATTAGGAAAAATACAAGTTTTTATAGATAAGTTTATAATAAATGTTAACGGTTTGGCAAGGACATATCGAGCATCTTTTAATAGAAAGGAAGGTATTAGATCATCACCTGCATTGAAGTTATTTGGAAACTTTGACATGATTTTAATAATCTCATCTTCAGTAACAGAGGTTAATGAGAAGGATGCTGTCGCTGTGTAAAGAATCAGAACAAAAATAGCGATGGTCCCTGATAGACAGAAGAAAATTTATGAGCAAATGCATTAACAATACTTTGGGGGTATCCATACAAACATTGTTATAAGTTATAAGAGTACGATCACGATAAATCGAGAGACGTGAAAATTTAGGATTAGCCTTTAGTTTGGCCACGTTGCCTAAGATAATTACAGCTTCAGATTCCGAGGGAAAGCTGACTTTAATTGGACGACGACGATCAGTTTTGGTGCGATCGAATTTACCCAAACGAGTTATAGATAAACCGTCGCTTTTTTATATTGAAAGTAGAGCATATCTCATTTACCAACTTATTATCTAATCCAATCTGCTCGTTGTTGGTATCACATCACCCTCACAAGCTCCAATTATTATGATATTATTTTTACGTTTGTCGCGATCAGAAATTTCTTGTATAATTTGTTCAGTTTCAAGGGGAGACAAAGAAGAAGGCTTTACTGATTCGAGTAGTGATTGTTTTAATATTTTTATTTCATCCTGAAGTGATGCTAGAATAGACTTTATGCCATTTAAATCATTACAAATCCAAGACAGTTTTTACAAGTCCAAGTAAATCCCGTCTTGAGATGAATTTTACGCGCTTCGCTACTGGTAACATTTACACAGTCAATTTTATACGGTTTAATGCATACACAACAATTAATAATTTTATGAGGTAAGTCAGTTTTATTGCAGCAGACGCTAGATGACACAATGTGTATCAAAAACTTTTATATAGAATCAAAAGGAAAAAAAGAAAGGATAACGTTTTCACGCCTACGGTGCCCGTTATTTATTTAAAGACCCCACTTTAAATAAATAAATCAGAAAAAGTAGGCAACGGATAGGGAATCTCGAACAGAGTACAGAGGTAAAATGGATATTGAATATAAGAGTTTTTAGATGCGACATAAATATTTCGACGCAAAAACCAATAATAGAAAAATGCGACTCACGGAGATAGATTATACTTTAAACACAAAAATCTAATCAATTCAAATATGTACACGTAACAAAGTTACATTAATAGATAGCGGAAGCTTTACACTGCACAATGATATATAATTCAACTTTTAAAGACTCAAAGCGACAATAGAAACGAATGCAAATTTATAGAGCTAAATGGCGTGCATGTATTCAGCTACGAGACAACCACAATGTCAAAAGCTGCTTTCAGGAGGTTTATCATTATTCTTGACTGATTCCATGCACATCTGCAATTTCTAATAAAGTAACACGAATCAAACTTTTTCCTTGTTTCAATAATGTTTTGTACGGTTTTTATGGATCATTGTTACAGTAGAAGACCTCAGAGCTTATTTGTACAGTACACACTATTCTCTGCCACAGTCACACCGTCTGAAGACATATTCCTCGCTCGAAAGACTTAGGGGAAAGTTGCTTAATTTGAACCACCGCCTAAATTGAACCACCCAAATAAATGTTTCTTTTTTCGGAGGCAACGTCTGCCATCTGATGTCCAACTATTGAACTTTGTGATCGAAAACTTATAGTCGACTCTGACTTATTCCTAGTTTGGCTGAAACATTTTCACAAAAATTGTACAGAGTGGCCCTAACAAAGATGTTCTTTTGCTATTAGATGGTCATACAACTCATAGTAATAACTAATTTTGTCGCGAAAATCATATTCATCTTCTTCAGATTACCTGCACACAACACACAGGCTCCAGCCTTTAGATGTAGCATTTTTAAACTTTACAAAGTTATTACGTGCAGGCACAAGATTCGTGGTTGAGAGCTCATGTTGGGCAAGCAATTTCAGCTACGATATCGCAGAACCACCAGTCATTTGGGCTGTCAATAGGAATCTTTTTTCCAAAACATTATTTTGCAGCTACCCTTGCAGTCGAGCCACAAGTGGAAAAAGACAGTAAGCAGGATAGTCAATCTTCATCTACTATTTTGTCCGAAATCACTCTTAACACATTCAATGAAAGTTTAGAAGCGATATGTGCCCTTCCAAAGCTATTTCTATTTAAATCTAGATTAACTTAATTGAGTTAATAATTAATTTGAAATAAGTTAAGGACTTTTCCGAAACCACCACCCCCGTATTTCCCTCATCAACAGTTTATAGTTCGTGGTGTAGAGTATCCCACGAATAATGCACATTCATATTCGTTAATTTCAGACCGGGGTAGACCGTCATTTCTGAATTCCACGAGAATTTCAGACAAACTTTCATAATCATTTTCACCCCAAAAATATTTGTATGAATATACGCGGACGAATGGCAATTTTTCCCTCTTGAAGAGGAAAAGTTGCTTAAATCCGTTACGACCGAACTGTTGTTGTTACATTGTACGCGTCATAACAATATGTAAACTTTTATCGAGAGGGTTGAGTAGCGTAACATAACGGTTTTAATAGGAAAAAAAAATCGTTTAAAAATAGATTAATCTTATCTGTTTTAAAATAAATTAACTTCACTAACTTTGCATAATCTATTTTAAGTCACAGAAGCGTCGCGAACTATGTAGGTCTATATCTTATCGCTACTCCATTGTCACATACTTATATGAAGTCATCTAGTGAAGTGAAGAAGTTTTCCAGTTCAAGCATCCATCAAGCACGGATACCTAACTCTACCGCCCCCGTTTCAACCCCGTCACCTAGGAACGTCTTTCCTTATTTAGTTAGAGCGCCGCTTGTATGTATGTATAATACAAGAGGTAATGGCAACAATTTCATTTAAAGTGTTTGTACCTGGCGCCCGCGAGGCAATTTTCGAATTTAGCGTCAACCTAGCCTTACGTGAAGTTTCGGCAATCTGCGTCTTTCAACTAGCGTCAACCCGTTTACGTTGCCTGCTGCGACAACCACCCTCTGTTAACTTCATCTCCAGATTAAATTTGCTCTGATGAGCAGTATGTAACGTGCGTTGTATAGGATGTGTGTTGTTTGGGTTTTGTGGGAATTTATTGGGTTGGAATTTTGTCTAATTCTTTTATGTATGAAAACAGTAAGTAAATAATTATTAATTGTTTGTTGCTATTTTGCAACGCAGTAACACAGTGGCGTAGCAAGATTTATGGGCCTGTGTGCCACTGGGATTTAGGGGCCCCTCCTTAGTCCTTGCCGAAAGAGAAAAAGGGTATTTTGTTCAGAAGACTCGATGAAATCGGCAATTGAGCAAGTATTGGGAAATAAAAATAACTATTAGACAAGCTTCCTTTCATTTCCCATCCCAAAGAGACACAGCAGACTGGCAGACAGAATCAAGCAGCTAAGAGGTGGAGACGTGGATATGGGTCACTTTAACAAGACAATTTCTGAAGAGCTAGAAAACCAAATTAGTTGAGCATTTAATAGATCTAGATGCTTATGAACAAGAAAGAGTTTCGAGATTTGCTTTTGAGTTAGTTGAACACTTGAAAACTCCACACCAATTTAATAAAGAAAAGAAAATTGCAGGGGACAAGTTTTTACTATAAATTTTTGGAGCCACCATCCCCAACTTTCGTTGCGAAAACCACAGACAACCAGTATTCAAAGAGCTGTCGGTTTCAACAAACCACAGTAGACAGTAGATCCTTTTTCAACAAATATGAAGCAATGATATCAAAATATAAGTTTACCTCCTCTAAGCTATTTAATTGGTGTTGGAGACTGAGATTCTGTGGTCCATGATAATGCCTCAATGGTTCTGTCACAGAAAGGAAAAAACCAGGTTAAAATGGCAGAAGAGTTGAAGAAAGATGCTCCGAAGGGAGTATTTTTGTTTGTGAAAAAGTGGGTGGATCATATCACTTCATTTTTGTTTTGGCTGAAAATGCTTGTTGCTCGAATGAATCCCACAAAGCACAGTCCTGCTCTTTTACTACTTGATGGTCACAGTTTGCACAAGGAACTACAACTAGCAACAATAATGAGACCTTCAAGGCAGCGTACAATGAGGCTTGTGCCAAGTGGATGAATCAATATCGCCTGCTGAAAATAACCCAAAGAGACATTGCTGGATTGGTTAAACAGCTTCAAGCTATTTGTAGTCTGGGTTTGCCTGTACTGGTCTGTACCCATTGCAGAATAGGACATTTTTACAGATTCACACTATCGTGCTGCAGCTCACTTTTTCTGAAGAAAATGGAGCTCATAATGACACAGTGCCCAAAACAACAACGCCGTATAATCTGCAGCACCATTGGTTGAAACAGACAAGTTTGATGCAGCTTCAGCTACCTTGCCTGAAGAACCATTACCATCGTGTTCCACAGATGCAGTCTTCCTTCAGCACATCTTCGGTATCAAGTAGCACTACTGTGACAGCTCCACGTTTGGCTACCCCCAGCACTTCTAAATCCTGTGTTGGACGTCAGCACCAAGCCTCGTTATTTCTAATTGTGATAAAGTTTCACCTGTGACAAACGAGGTTAGGACGAAAATGAGACGAAGTGAAAAGAGTGAGATTTTGACTGGAACTCCATACAAAAATATGTTGAGACAAACTTTAAGGATTCACAAGAGAAGATGAAAAAGTAAGCAGAGAAAAAGTTGCTTGCACAAAGAAAAAACACGAGAAGAGTCTTCATGTGAATAGAAAACTTTTTTTTTCACGCCAACCATACCAAGCAATGGAAGTTTAGAAATGAACATTAACGAAGAAGAAACTACAGAGTGTATCATCTACCGAAGAAACCTACCAATGAAGATTGGGTACAGTGCACTACATGCAAGGGGTGGGCGCACGTATTGCACGGATCAAAGAAAACTTCGTATTTCTGCTTGTCTGTAAACTTTAACATCTTTTATTAGTTGAAATTTCTGTCTACTTATCGAAGTAGTCAATTATTGATCTTCCATTTCTGCTATCGACGGCTCGAAATATTTGTGTACCTCTTTATGTTTTTAAATTTTGTATCACTAAGGGTCATATTTATAGTCCGTGCTTGAGGTTGTGTCAATGCTTGAGCACGCGATTCTGACACATTTTCAATGACATTTATGTCAAAATGTGCTCAAGCGACTACAACCTCAAGCACGGACTATAAATATGACCCTAAGTCATTTTCCATACATAATTCCATGATTTTTTTTCTCTTCTTCCTTCACTTCCTAATATGTTTTCTAATCCTCTGTTTTGATCTCCCACTCTTCCATTCAACTCCCCCATGATCAGTATATTATTTTCGTTTTCTTTACTTGTGTCTTCGTTTTTACCGTATATTATCAATGTCACGTTCTCATTTAAAAGCTTGTTCTTAGGCTTACACCTAACGGAATACTAAACACTTTAACCACTGAACACCAAACAAGTTCTAACTAAAACACCGACGCGTTTCAACAGCAATGCTGTCATTATCAAGGCGATAATAAAACTAAATTAAAATAAAATCTACAAAAACAGGTAACCTAAATGTTATGCAGTCAATCGATACGCATCATTAATTTCCGATTAACGAAAACAATGACGGAACTACGGTATAGGGCCATTGTCAATACAATTCATTACATGACTTATTTTTATATATTTCTAAACTTTCGAAAACATTTAGAAACTTACAATTGTTTATTTGTCTAATTAATTTAACATTCGTATGATCGATGTTGTGATCTGTTTCAAAAATGTGTTGGGCAACGCTCGATTTCTCAATTCTATTAAATCTAAGATGAGCCATATGCTCTTTGAATCTAGTTGAGACTGCTCTCTGGTTTGCCCAATATATTTTGATTACAATCTTTACAATTGATTTCGTTAATACCTGTTTTTCAGGTTGTATTTTATCTTTAAGGGTTACCGATGAGACTTCGTAAACTAGTCCCAGAACTGTAAACTATTCTGAGATCTAGCTCTTTGAAGATTTTACTCAAACCTTTAATGATAAAGGGAGCGTAAAGGAGGGTCACAACGGGTGAAGCTTTAACATCCTCTCGAAAAGTCGTAGATTCTTTCACAGTTTTCTTATAATTAAACTTCCTAATTAACTTATAGATATGCTGGGGCTGGAAACCATTACATGGCCGCATCTTTTATAATTTTAAGCTCTTTCTCATACCTCGCCTTGTTCAAGGGAAAAGTGAGAAGTCTGTGGACCAAAAAACTCTGGGCTTGCCATTTTGTGTTGAACACAATGATGGGAGTCTGAAGGAATGTAGCAGAAGTGTACTGGTTTCCTTTCTATACACGTCAAACTCTAATCTATTGTTATTTCTAATTACTAAAGTATCTAGAAAGGGTAGCTGACCGTTTTCTTCTCTTTCACAAGTGAACTTTATGGTTTCGAACCGATTATTTAATCTATTGAGAAAATCGTCAATATTACATTTTTTAATGTCAAATATAGCAAAAAAATATCATCCACATACCTCAACCAAACCCTAGGAAAGTATTCGCTCTCAGATTCTAAGTCCTTTTCAAAACGGCTCATGAAAAGGTTAGCCAAAAAAAGGGCGACAAGGAGTTACCCATTGCCGTTCCTTCCGGCTGTTGTTGAATTGAAAAATGTTCTGTTTCATTACAGATGTCAGTTAGGTAGAAGGCAAACGATTAAGAAGAAGAAGAAGAACATTTCCCATATCAAGTTTTAGTCCCGAAAGATCATTTTCAAAAATTAAAACTTATTAAAACATATTTAAGACACTCTATAGGGCAGAAGTGCTTATCAAATTTGGCAATTTTCAACATTGCTTCAATTAAAGCAAGAAAAGTTAAGTTTAGTTAAAGTAAATGAACTATGTTTGTAAATTTATTATCTATGTTAAACATTGCTCTCTTAACTACAATTAAAAATTAAATTACATGAATGTTTGGAGACATATTTGACGTTAAATGCATTGAAAAATCTTAAAAAGTAAATAACTAAAGATATACAGTTTTCATTCGAACTTATGAGTTTCCTTTCACGTTCTCAGTCCGCTTAAAAGAATTACTTTTACGATAGGAAATATTCAAAAGCGAGACATATTCTTGAACAAATATTTACCCCTACTTGACTTGAAATGTATTTATAGAGGGCGCTCTAGGCCACATCTCCATTCGCTACATTTAAACCATATATGTATGCATATACGAGCGTTTGCAATATGCGACGCGACTAAGTTGTATAAACAGGACTCCTCTTTACCAACATGTCTCTTTTAAAGGCGATGGAATATCATAAAATGCTATTTTAAAATATTACATCCGCATTTCTCCCGTGTTAGTAGAGTAATGGTTTTAATCTTCGTTTTCGAATATGACGAATATGCAATTCCACGATAAATATACAACGTAAGCAATAATTTAACAAAAAAAAAACGGGCAACCATCTAGTCGAAATTGCGTAGGCGGAGGAAACGCGCAAATCTCGACGGGGTTGCACGTGCAAACATTGTTAGGCATTAATCTCCAATTAACGTTTCCTGCAAACACATCCCGAAGACCATAATTACAGATACGTCGCCGTTTGGTTATGAATTGGTAACTGGGCAGGCGGTAATTAAAGGACACGAATTCGGATTTTGACTGAGAGAAACTAATACTGTAGCGTACCCGAGACGTTCCTGTATAGCTTTGTGTTAGGGAGAGATACGTGGGATTAAATTAGTAAATAATAGAACAGGTACCATTAGGTAATCGAAATACACTACCGTAGATAATAAAGATACCTCTATAATTAATTTAAGTAAATGTAAATTACAATTGGTAATACCTCAGAAAATAATTGGAATTAGTCAGGGGTAGTAGTCAATTTCCTGTTATATCCAGTATTTGTTCTTCTATTGACAGAATTGTTATGAATTATAAGCGCTACATTTAAAAATACCATCGATAACACTAGATAACACTGACGTCGCTGAGGTTCGCTGGAAAGAAATCCAGGTACGACTGTAAAAAATGTATTTATGGCTCATGTTACAGCCCATGGTATGGTAACTCCTAAGAAGTACATTAATTGCTATGTAATTGTCACATTCTGTGTTTCCTAGAAAATTTTGGGTCACACTCTTAAAAGCATTCCAAGCACCACCTTCCAAGTCATTTAAATTATTTTAAAATTGTGCATCTTGTTGTAGGCGTTTAATTTTGGGTCCTAAAAAATTCCCCTTTTTAAGTTTTGCATTTGAAATATTGGAAATTTTTATTGAAGATATTGGAATCTACGGCCATCCTTATCCATTCCTTTGGCGAAATTCTTCTTCTTCAATTTTAATTTGCTATGAAGTGGCAGTAGAAATATTTTATCAGGTTCCATTTATTCAGTGCCTTATAAAGTATATTCTTTTGTCCAGGAATATACGTTGCTGAGATAAACAGTATTATATGTTTTTGAAGGAACGCCATTACATATTGGTTGCTAATTTTTGGATTGTTTATACAAATTTTTGTAAATTACAAGAGGAATTTTTTCTTCAGACTCTTCCACTTCCACCTCTGTTAAATCTGCTGAAAGAGACAACCTTTTCACTAATTTTCTTATAAACGTTGAAATCGTTTTGGGATCTGCATCTGCATAGCCAGATAATCTTTCGGGTTGGTGAGGTTTACTTGGGAAGCTGTGGTTCTGAGGTAACACATAGGGAAGCTGTGGTTCTTCTCTCGTTTACTTTTAAGAAAGCGAACAATATCAGCAAATGTGAAAAGCAATATCAGCTGTGTAAAGATTTGCATCACTGCGACACAAAGCTAACACGGTAAGCCGGACAGGCTCCAAACAATTCACAATTCCTGTCAAAATTTCAAAATCGGCATCACTCAATTTATTTGGAATGGCAAGGTCAATTAGGGTTTTCTGGGTACAATCTTTCAAGAGGATAAAACGTTTTAACATGTCAATCAAACTATTCCAACGTGTCCTACAGTCCAAAATGAGCTGCAACTCTTTATTATGTTTTTCTTTAACATACTTTTGCAAGGCAACGTTTTTAAGGAGCGATTTTCTTAATATTCTTACAACTCTGCGAACTTCCTTTATAATAGAATTGATATTAAAATCCATTGTTAATTCAATTTCCTCTTCTAAGTCATCAACAACATCAAGACTTCCAGTTTCATCATTCTGCTTCGTTGTCATGAGCATCTGCTTGCTCATGTTAATAGATTGTTAATTCATTTCTATGATTCTGATTTCTATGTTGGATGTTGTTTCGGGGAATAGAGAACACGTTAATACCAAGTTGAATGCTATGAGCAAAATACAATTGTTGATCTGTATCTACCAGGCCCCCAACTTTAATCATGACATTGGCGCCATCAGTGGTTATGCTTTGTCCAATGATAAATTGAATTCTTTCAATATTTGTACCAAATCTACGCACATTTCAGCTGGCATTGACCCGACTATTGGTACTAAGCCAATATTCTAAATTTTTAATTTTGGGACAGACGCTATAAAGCCATGGATATTAATATTTATGTATCGTTTATTACGATTTGACGTCCATTCATCAAAAGTTATACTAAAACGCCTGCCATTTTGCCGTAATTTTTCAAACTGTTGTAATTATCGAATAATTTTGTACAGTCGAAATATTTTTCTGTATTTTAGAGAAGGTGAAAGTTTTCAAACACCCTGATTTTTCAAAAACCTTTTTCTGTATTGTAAAGGTTTTTCAAACACCCTCTCTATTGATGTTATAAAAACCCTGAATGGAAACCCGTCGACAGCAGCCATTCGTGCAATAACAGCGTCTAAAGAGTTTTCAAGTTTTTCCACTGTTCCGTCCTCCGACAAGAAAAAATCGCTTAATTTTCGTTGTTTAGAAGACGTAGAAGGTCCATCTTCATTCTGCTCTTCATCACTAATAATTTCAGTTTGATGACTTTTAGGAATTTTCGTGTTTTTGCCTTTAATACTCTTATTTGTGTGTATTGCAAGATGCTTATATAACCCCTTTGTGGATCCGCCTTTCGTCATGAGTATATTGGAACAAAATTTGCATTTTGCTGTTTAGTTTGTTTGTAGCTATTAAAAAACGACTCCAAACGGATTTTTGGTCATTACTTTTTGATGGATGGTTAATATATTTTGCATCGGTTTCCCAAATTTTGAGATTCCATTTTCATTTATTAAGATTTACTACCTATCTTATTGTAAGAAGACACCCATCCTACAATATAATCGTGTACATATTAACATTAATCCTAAATAAATTTAATTACAGGCACAAAATTACCTTCTTTGTAAAAACTCTCTAGCTCTAGAATAGATTTAAACCTCCTATTTCTTCTAACCTAACTTCTAAATTTGTATAAAAAAAATAGACAAAAAATAGTTTTTCTACCTGTTTGAGCTTAGCTTCTTCTTCCATACAATCACAATTGTCTTGAGTATCTGCCGATTCAGTTGATGTGATCCATAATAAAATCTGTCAACACATTGAAGTACCATTCCAAGCTTTCTTCACTTATCCAGTTCTCGCCAAAAGCTGCTTCTGATAAAGTAACACGATTCAAACTTTTTGCTCGTTTCAATAATGTTTTGTACGGTTTTGATGGAACATTGTTACGGTAGTAGACCTCAGAGTTTATTTGTACAGTACACACTATTCTCTGCCACAGTCACACCGTCTGAAGACATTATAATCAAGAACTAAATCTTAATACACCATTTTGTTGCGTTATTTAGCTGTCCATCTAAGGATAATTTATGAAGATCTAAGTATCTTTGCCTCTATTGGAATATCTTTTCTCGAATGGAAGATCACATATTTCGGAAAACTTTAGTGTTCGTAGCAAATTGTTAGATCCATATCTGAATCGGCGGTCAAAATGGATATATCATCAGCATAAATAGTGAAAAACAGGTCCGACAAGAAAAGAACTATGTCATTGATATATAGGCTGAATAACACTGGTCCTAGCACCGAGCTTTGTGGAAGTCCCATCGTCACAGGCAAAACATGCGATTGAATATCTTCTCCGTCAGTCCCTTTAAATTGGCATGTCTTATTCAACAAGTTGAATTCAACCGTACAAATATGTCAAACCAGGTAGCCACATTATCTAATTATATACATCTGCAATTTTTCTAGAAGTATGCTATATTGCACGCAATCAGATGCCTTCTTCAGGTCACAAAACAGACTCATACTAGGTTTCCTTACTTTAATGATGCCTAGAACCATGGTATAAAATTTGATATTTAGGCTCATTTAATTCTGACTGCTTGTCGATAACTCGGAAATGTCTTCCTCTTCATCTGTAATGACATATTCCTCGCTCGAAAGACTTAGGGGAAGGTTGCCTAATTTGAACCACCGCCTAAATTGAACCACCCAAATACATGTTTTTTTTTCGGAGGCAACGTCTGCCATCTGATGTCCAACTATTGAACTTTGTGATCGAAAACTTATAGTCGACTCCGACTTATTCCTAGTTTGGCTGAAACATTTTCACAAAATTGTAAAGAGTGGCCCTAACAAAGATGTTATTTTGCTATTAGATGGTCATACAACTCACAGTAATAACTAATTTTGTCGCGAAAATCATATTCATCTTCTTCAGCTACCTGCACACACAACACACAGGCTCCAGCCTTTAGATGTAGCATTTTTTAAACCTTTACAAAGTTATTACGTGCAGGCACAAGATTCTTGGTTGAGAGCTCATGTTGGGCAAGCAATTTCAGCTTACGATATTGCAGAACCACCAGTCATTTGGCCTGTCAACAGGAATCTTTTTCCAGAACACTTTTTTGCTCCTTCCCTTGCAGTCGAGCCACAAGTGGAAAAAGACAATAAGCAGGATAGTCAATCTTCATCTACTATTTTGTCCGAAATCACTCTTAACACATTCAATGAAAGTTTAGAAGCGATATGTGCCCTTCCAAAGAACTCCCAAATCAGCGGTACCTACTGCAAAAAGACGCCAACACAACACATCATCACTATTAGAACTGACTAAAAAAAGTTCAGAAGAGTCAGAAGCAGCAAAAAAAACTCAAAAAGTTATTGAAAAAGTAAAGTTTAATTTGTTCAATAAAACAGAAGGATTCATTAAAAACAAAAAACTGAAACAAAAACCGAAATTACAACGCAGAAAAAGTAAAAAACCAAGTTTAGATGAATCAACTGATTCAAGCGAAGAAGATAAAGACGCAAACAGGGACGGACAAGTTTCAGAACTACACCTAATGGTGTATGAGAAAAAAAATTGTGTTGCACAATGTAATATAATAATTGTCAGAGGCTTAAAACATCAGATTAAAATAATTATCATCAAAGATCGCAATTCCTTTTATACAAATTTATTAAAAGCAATTGGGTGCCGCTGTATAAAATCTGTTTTATAAGCTAACGAAAGCAGTACGAATATATCCGTGAAACGTGAGGATATTGGCAGCCCTCAAAAGCCAACCGTTAGATGTTGGATAACAAACCTATCCCACTAACTACAGCTATACAAACGCCGCTGTAGACTTAATATCCCTTTGTTGCCTTTCATTTCGCTACCATTGATTTCTGACCTTTTCCGTCTTAAACAGCTACAGAATTTAGACAGAACTCGATGATGTAATGCAGTAATAATGGATTTTATTCATCAACGAAGTCAACGCTTAACTGTATATATGTAGATAAAGTAGTACGCCCCTCGTAAATAAACCATATGTAATAATGGGCTATAAATAAAACATTAGACGCCTGATAAATAAAAACTATTACACGGGTGATTTGTCGAACATTAATTACATATCAGGCCAAATAATGATTGTGAAATGTATACTGGTAGCTCTTAATTGCGTAGTTATTTATAATACGATGTTGCAACAATTATAAAGTATAATAATATAGACGCAATTATATTGTAAATCGTGTATTTTGTTATTAAATGTGTGTAGTTTCGTTTCATCTATCTTTTTGTATACCTACAAGCTTTCCAACATCAATAACAATAACTGATAATTTTTAACTTTTTTTTGAAAACATTTTTCGATACCCTCAAAACAACTATCAACTGCAGACTCCACCTATTCAATCTTGGCAAATCTTTTACCACCGAGCAATTTTTTTGAAGCTTGGAAATAGAAAAAAATCCAAGGGAGCTAATTCGAACTTTGATTAATTGATTTTGGTCATCGTGATGCATTGTCTTGATGAACCAACGTCAAATGCAGCCGTTTTATCTTGATTTCATCACTCAAACGTTGCAATAAGTTCTCATAATACTCGCCGATGATTGATTTCTCTTTCTTGAAGAAAACTGACGCTATGACCTTATCGGCAGATTGAACTGTCTTCGATTTCTTTGGAACCGATTCTCCCTTTTCAGTCCATTCTTTTGATTGTTTCTTGGTCTCAGATGTGAAGTGGTTCCATGGTTATGAATCGACGATGAATCGAAACACTCGATTGTAACATTCTCAGAATCCAACATAAGGCATCACATGCTCTTCTAGGATCTCTGCGTGTGCTTCAAAAGGAACATTACTGAGCCACCCCCAGAAGCTGCTGATTTAGTTGATAATTTTGGTCCTTTTGAATGTGTACACAAGAACACTGCTTCGAATCTTTTCGCATACGCCGCATTCATTTTGTAAACTGTGCTGTTACGACAAGTCACAACACGATACCACAAAAGATACTGACCTGCAACTTTGAACGCGTTCTAGAGTAAGGATAGGTCTAAGGACTGCCTATCTGAAATTATTCTGGAATCTTTGCTATATATCGCAAAAAGAAATATTACTGAGCCACCCCCAAAAGCAACTCGAGGTGATCGACTATAGATTGTATAAAGTTTGCCATAAAGACAGATCCTGCACTCATTCGTGAACGATACGTTTTGCCAGTCGTCCCCAATTAATCTGTTCTCGGGAGAAAGCAAGTCTACGTCTTTTGTGAGCTGCAATACGCAAAGATCGTATAGTTGGATTGCAAGCTGTTAAACCACTTTCCCTTAACCTTCATCAAATAGTGGAAACGCTGACTGCTGCTCTGTGAGCTTGCTACAAGCTGATTTGAATCTCTTAATACAGAATTCATGGTGGAGGGCTTTGAAATTTTCCAGTTCTCCAGATTTGGTCCTCTTTGTGGCTTTCACATCATCTCTGCAACAACATCTCTATGTCAGGGACAATAATATCATAGGGCTTCTGTTTTATCTAAGGCTGGACGCCTTTTATTCCTCTTGAGAATGCGCTCCTTCTAATTGCAGGGTTCGTAACGATCAAGGAGTTTTTGGATCTGTAACTGGACGACCAAATCCCGGCCGGATGTTTATCTGCCATGGATAAAATTATCCTAGTCTCCACATAAAGAGGAGGTCTGTCGGGATCTAGCTCTCTCAAGTACTGAATCAACGGGTTCTCCGACCGAGAGGCCCTCAAAAGAGTGAGCTTGCTACAGGCTGCTTTGAATCTCTCAATACAGAAATCATGACAAAGCGATCTTCTCTAGTTGCAGTTTTTCTTTTAGCATCAGTATCGTGTCATCAGCGATAAGAGCCAGTTGTCAGAAATCTTCGGTGTTTTCTTTGCACAGTTGAACGACTAGCATGTACTTGTCTTACCACATCCCTACGTCTTACTCAATTTTCCAGCAATGTCACTACCTGCATAGCTTTACGATAATTTTCATCCAAAGAGAGTCTAGAAGTGGGTGGTAATAATGTTTTCATAGGTCTTCAGTTGCTCTAAGGCTGATCAAGACCGTAAGTCTTTTTGTCAGCATGTTGAGGGTGATTCTTCTAACACAATTGCTGCTAACTGCTAATTGGTCATAGCAGATATGATTCTCCTGGTTTCTACACGTGGAGGGGTATCTGTCGAGATCTAGTTCTCCCAAGTGCTGAATCAGTTGGTTCTCCGACGGGGATGCCCTCAGAAGAGTTCCCTTGGTCAACGCCTATCTTAAATTCAAGAAACTTTATAATGGTCGTGTTGCTATCTCCAAGTTTATGATCATCTCTGTAAAGTATAGAAGAGTTAACAATTGCAAGGCTGATCAAACAAGTCTTTTTGTCAGCATGATCAGTTCTTCTATACTTTCGTTGTACTTTTTCACAATGTTTGGCTGAGCAACTTGAACATATTTAGATTCCTTTTTTCCGACCAGCGTCTGCATTCATCTTCAGGCTCTCTTTGCAAAGAAACTTTATAATGGTTGATACTAAGATTACCGATTGCAAATTTGACATCCTACTCCGAGGAACCCCTTCCAAGTCGCACCATCATCTTAATCGAAGTTAAATGAATTGATTTGGGTAGTATTGTTCCAGATACGAACATATTTTTCTTCAACATGTATTTGAGTAGAGCTATGGCCGTGAAATAACTATCAATGTAAATATGTGTCCCTTCTGTAGCTAATCGTATCACAGCAGAAGGACCAACACCCAGATTGGTCACCTCGTTATGTCAAAATGTATTTTTAACCTGGCATAGTTCAAAATCTAAAACTAAGCCATTGGGAATTGCACAAACAAAGTTTTTTAACCTTTCGTTCGATTCGGTTTCCCATGAACAAATTGCTTCATGTGAACGGAATCATTTATTCCAATTTCTTCGTCCACAGCAATGTTACTGTAGAATTAAGAAAAAAACCTGTCAGTCTTTCTCTCATTTTCGGCTACATTAGTCATATCGGAGTTGGCGAAACTGTTGATTTTATGAAAAACTGATTGGAAGCTGCTATTGCTAAAATTCTTGGCCAAAGAAACAAAATTATTGTCGTTGCATCAACTCCAGAAACGCCTTTTGGCACCTCAATAGGTCTTTTCTACTTAATAATGCTCCACGTAGTTTCTCTAGCTTTTCTAATTATTTTTTTTTAAATTTATTTACTTAGATAGGTACTGTTAGATTAACTTTAAACTTTAAAATGAAATTTCAATTCGTTTCCGAATCAATAAGAAAGTAATAGCGCAGATATTCATCCTACACAAAATGGGGTAACCCCATTACGTTAACCCCGTCAAACGAGATTCTACATTCCCTAATTTTCTCCAATCCTTTCTCGTCTAAGACGCAAAATGTAAGGATGGATGAAAAAAAAAAAAACAGAACTGTCGTTACTTCGTTACGTCATTAATTTGCGATAGGGGTGGATGGAAACGCAGCCGTCTACACAAGTGCCATCTCAAACTGTAAATTTTAATTAAAAATAATGATTTCGAAAAAAGAAACGTGCCTTAATAATCTTCAGTCAGCGGAAGATACGATAATATTGAGACTTAAGAGAGAAGATGGTTCTTTATGCAGTCAGCTCGGAGAGGATTTTCCCTGCATTCTCTCGCGGAGTACATTTTTATTTGTTACTGGGAAAAGCGGCAAAATCCCCAGGAGGATGTGTGCCGAGGCTTTAAGTCTAAATGCGGAAATCTTGGGATAGAGTCGATATTTCGCTTTAATCCTACCGTGCTGCGCCAAAGATATGCATGCAGTCCGTGGATTGCATTAATATTATCCTTATTTAATTAAATTCTTAACGTAACAGAAATTATAATTACAATCTTGTTTCTGTAGTGAATATATATGCGATGATTTTATTCTGAAATTTATAATAAATATGCGGACTGTCGATCTTCATTTAAGAAATTCTGGTTTTATAAAGTCAATCCTGACTGGCAGTAATAAGCTTTTATATTTCACCCGAATGTCACAGCAAACTGAGCGTTAAATCATATTTGTTTGATATATTATTTTCATGTTACTTCTATGATATACATGAAAAACACATTTTCATATTTTATGTTACATTTTCTTTTTTGTTACCTACGATGTACCTGTAGGAGGATTTTAAGATTTCTCAAACAAAATTCCTCCTCTAAACGAAGTCATTTACAAAATATATTACCCCATTTATAATAATATATCAATAACACATCGTCCAGTTTGTCGGAAAACTGTGTTCTCTTCTTCAATGCAATATATCAGAAAGTACATTTCGTAGAGGCATGTAGTGAATAAACTCCCGGTAAACTCAGATTTACGCTTTGAAGTTTTGAAGTTATATACTCGAGTTCAGGTTTGAAATATTTTCCCAAATATACACTGTATCCTATACTATGTAGTTTCGTAGTTTGAGATTTACAATGCAAGCCCCCAACTTTGTACAAGTAATGGTCAACTATCCCAGCACGTATGAAGAGAACAAGGAAACTTTTCTGCGAACTTAATGATAAAACTAAAGATTTGAGATTTCTTTTTTTGATAAAATCGTGCGACCACATCTTCCCAGGATACAAGAGGATCGATCATGGGGATATGTCTAAAATTTATAAGGAATGTGTTCCCTCCTTTCTCTTGAAGATGATTTACGTGACGGACGACTAAAACCTGCAACCACCATGATTTATTACTATGAATGAAAGCTGGGTCCACCATTTCACGCCTGAGATGAAACAGCAGTCAAAGCAGTGGATGGAAGCTGGTAGCCCCCCCCCGTTCTCCCTCCCCCTTCCCTCTACCCACCCCCCTCCCTTCCAAAAAGCGAAGCTAATTTTATCTGCCGGACAAATCATGGCTGGTTTGGTAAATGAAAAATTTTGGAATTTCAAGCATGTTGGGACATCCACCCTTTTCGTCAGATTTGGCTCCCTCTGACTACATATCACCTATTCTCAAATCTAAAGAAATTTGTGTCTGGAAAACGGTTTGGGTCAAATGAAGAGTATATTTTGCAGACGTTTCGGAATCGCACTTCAAAGATGGAATCCATTTATAGTAGCTTTCCTCTCCTTCGACCAACTCTGGACTGAATCCTAGGCCGAACTGAGGACTGACCAAACGAACTGACGTTTATAATACACATTATTTGGAGGACTCCAAAAATGTCTCGTTAGTTTTTTTTTTATATAGGTTAGGAAAAGAAATTTTGCTGTTTTATTAACCTAAAATATACCTATAGCATTTCCTCGCTAGGTTTACTTATTCTAAAATAAAATTATTATTATATCGACTGCTGTTGCTTTCATCTGCTGTTCAACTTATTTTCCCCTGCGTCATCTTCCTTTAAATCTATAACTTCTTCTTCTTCGTCCTCTTGATGCTGGACGACAGATTATCCATTCCACTCTCTACAATATGTTCGCCATTAGAGAGAAGCCGAAGATTTCTCAATAGAGTTGCTGTTCTGTTTGGTTCATCGCTTTCAACGATGTTTTCAATGGTGTTTCGAGGGTGTTAAGCTGTAGCCAATATATAAATGACGTCCTTAATGCTAACTGCCTTTAATTAAAACCTTTATAAGGCCTGCTTTTTCGTCTCTTTTCAGTTAATGTACGACATCGAAAAGAAGTTTTGGACGACACTTCCGCTTGAGACATTCGATAACACCTTGGTCCATCGGCTGCTGAAGACTAGTCACGTTAGGTGGAAGAAACAATAACTTTATTTCCCTTTCGCCTTCACCCTAGAATTCTTCCGGATATTTTGGGGCATTGTCAAGTACAAGGAGTGCTTTCACAGGCATTCCTAAATTTGTTAAATGTAAAGATGTATTGCCGTGGTTGTTGTGACAAACTTGACGTTTCGCTGATCATACTGTCAGCTTCTTCAGAAGTTCTCTAAAGACTGATGTTGATGTCTTCTGCTCCTCGTTATATACCCAGTCCCTGTTCCGCTCCAGTGATGCGTATCCGTTCCAGTCCGCTGAACCGTATCGGTTGTCGTTCTCTGATCCGTGTCCGATGCTTCTCCTAGATTCGTGTTAGATGATCTCGGATGCGTTCTCGTTGGTCCTTGCTGCTTCGGGCTCTCCAGCGCTAACTTTCATACCTTACTCAGTCTGTATCCGTCTTCTCGGTTGAAGTTGTTCGGATGCTTGATTATTTCCAGGGATTCTCTCACTATCCGTGGGTAGTAATGACTGCTTTTGGCTAGTATCTTCACGTCATTGTAGTCGATTACGTGACTGCTTCCGGTGTGGTAGTGTTCAGCTACTGCAGATTTTCCAGTATTTCCCTGTTCGACATTTGTATAATTGTTCTGGAATGAGATGATTTTCACTGACTATTTTCTCGATAGCTTTTCTCCACATACTGCAAGAAAATAAACTCCGAGGCGTTTTTATTTCCAACTCAAAAGCTATATCCTTCGCTAGCAGCAAAAGCCCCGTCTTTGAAATTGTCAACATTGTAACATGGCCAAAATATTTAATGAAAATCAAAAAAAAAGTCTAAAACAACGAGAAAAAAGAAACAGAAATACAGGAGAGGGTGGTACAAACTTATATTTACAATTTGATCAATGAGGTGAGGGCAAATGATCCTCATTTCTTTTTCAAATATACCAGAGTGAATGTTAGTATGTTTGATAATACGATAGCAGAAGAAGACTGTTTTCAAACGTAGGTTCCTAACCCTGCATCGTCCATATGTCACATATCTTTCAAACAATCGAATTTATTACACGAACCTGAATCGATAATGCGGCAACAATTGCTAACAACATGTTTAGACAGATCCAATTTAATGTAGTACATAGCGTATACATTGCAAATGAAGCGTACAGGGAAAAAAGATGAATGTCACACATACTACTTTCTGAAAAAAATGCATTTGAAAATTGGAAGATAAAATACAATATCACTTTAACCCTTTCCCTCACATTTTTTTTGCACAAACATATAAGACTAACTTTCTAACTCTTTTATTCACTAAGAAATTAGAAGAAGAAAAATCATAGAAACAGTTTTTGGCTCTATTCAGACATGGATAAACAACAAACAAATTTTGTTTTTCACTTATAATTTGGTTATTTGCACCTACTGAAATTCTTTTGTTCTCCCATTTTTGGTAAATGCCCAATATTATCAAGTCTCACTTCGGTTTGGGGTTTCACTTCCACATTTGCCTTTTTGGTTGGAGGTGGTGTTTCAGCTTGATCATGTGAGTGTGGTCGGCCTCTTTTCCTAGTAACAGTCTTGTAAATTTTAGTAACCACTTCGGCAATGTGAGCTCTAAAATGAAGTAATCCAAAATATTTTTTGGAGGAATTTCTAATTTCATAGCTTGCTTTTCGCACTCAATTCACGAATTTGTGCAAGCAATATCAATAGCATGCGTGAAATGCGAAGTGTTCATTTCTTGGAGCGAATAAATGTGCGGTATAAAGTTATGAGAAAATCAATTTTACTACTACAGCTCCACCTAGCCAAGAACGCTTCACAATATCTTCTTCAATTTCTGTTGTTGATCCTTGGTACAGCAAAAACTCACACATTTGTCCACTTGAACCACACAAAGCTGGGTTTGCTTTTCACATACTGCTTGACGTTTAATGTACCTCTAAAAGGTATCATCTGCTTGTCCATACTCAAATCTCCTTCAAGTGCTAAGCTAAGGAGTCGTTGTCGAATGGTATCAAATGGAGGTTTAACTTTCCAGAAACGATCTTTAGGATTGCTTTAAGTTTGGCTCCCAATAGCATTTGTGGGTAATGTAAGTTTCCCATCAAAACGTGGATACCAATAAATAATGTGTTACCATTAGGCACGGCATAAATATTGGTACATTGGGCAATGGTTTGAATTCATTCATCTGGAAAATACTTCTAGAAAATTGCGTAAGCCCTTTGCGCCAACGTATGTCTTTATTTTCTCTCAATGTACTCTTCATTTTCTTCTTCCTGCACTTCAGTATCTGTTGGTTCTTTTCCTTGATCTAAAAGATTAAATGGATTTGATTGATCACCAGTTTGATTGATCACCTTCGTCGTCGCTTTCGCTGGACAAGTCGATATTCTCTTGTAGAATTTTGTCTCCCTCATCAGATAAACCATCAATATCTAACGAATTTGCAAGCCTCTCTAGCTCTGCTTCGATGAGGGGACGCTTGCAATACCATTTGGGGCGATTTGTTGTTATTTTGAAACACTTTTTTTTCTAAAGAAGCAAGTCAATTCTTGGTCAGTCTTGGTCACACTGTTTTCTACTCCCACTCACGTTAGGATCTTCACAAAACCTAGGAACTCTCTGATTATAGTTTAATTCTGGTAATTCGAAGTGACTAGCTGCTAAATTAGTAACAATTTCCCATTTCCGTTTTGGTGGTATAACTACAGATGTAGTGAAGGACCCATTATATTTTTTCCGATACTGTATCATTCTCCTTAGATATCATCAGTTCTTTAATTGGTCTACTTTCGAATGGACATTTTTTCCAGGATCGAAATTTGGTTTTATCTTCTTAATCCACTACATTAAACGGATTAGGCTTTACTCTTGCGTTCCTAATCTGATCATTCCAACCAGAAGGCAATTCGAAGACAGCTTTTAGGTTAATGAGGGCCATATTACGGTCAGATTCTAGGTAGCTGTGTCCGTGAATGTAATTTTGATACTTTTTAAGCGTATAAGTAATAAATATAGTTTTTATTCTGGCCACCAGATGAATCGCAGAAGATTTCCAATTCTTCTACAGAGTTATTCAAGTGATTGAACAAAAAATCAAATAACATTGATGCAACCTCATCCGATCCCTTTTTTGCAGCTGTTTCGGTGTAGATATGAAAAAAAGGACTCACCAGTAGATATCACATGGATATTAAATGAATAAAACGAAAGCTGCCTTTTATAAATACAAGTCGTTGGTACTTGAGTAGATTGAGTAAGGGTAAATTTTTTTGGAAGTCCATAGCTATTGCTTCGATTTTATTATATACAATGTTTCTGCTTGCAAAATATGAAGCCTATGGTCTGACTCCAAACGTGAAAGGCTGGCTTTCTCTGAAAGGTCGTTTGCCATGCTTAACTTCTTTGCCTTATATTCATCGCAGCTGCTACAAGTGTCGGATCTTGGATAACCAAAGCTTATGTTGACCTTTGTCAATTTAATACGACACTTTCTTGTCGGGGTGGCTCTCAATGAACATCGTGCACATCTTTTTAACGTTCAGATCTTCTGGTAAATATGTTCTGACAGAATCATGTAGGCTATAGTGGGATTTTATTCCTTTAACATCTTTCTTCCCCTGTACCCTTCAAATGGTAGAACGAAAAAGTGTAACAAGTGAGTGTTTTTTTTTGTTTTGTTTTGGGCGTCAATATAAATCTGATATCCACAACAGGAAAGCTCCAGTATTAAATTCCCTACGAGACGACTACCCTACGAGTAAATACGTAAGTAGATGTTATTATTCAATAACAACGCCCCGACGTACCTTCAATATCAGATTATTGCACACGAGAAATCTAAAATCATTTACATAACGTTGGTTTAACGTAATTCCGAATATTCAAATCACAGCGTGACACTTCATTAGCACAAGAAACGCACCAACGACGGTACCAAGGGATCATCACGTTTTAAGACGCCGGCAAGCTCCTGCTGATGCTGTGAGACATGAAACTAGACTGTCTACTGCAGGCATCCGGATCTTTGTCGTAGCAGTAATAGTCTTTGTTAATTCCTGCGACGCTAATGAGTCGTATTGTGGTTAAAATACAGACGGAAATCGTGAAACGTATTTCAGAGAGTAAGAAGAATGAAGTGTGCACGTATCCTGTTCGGAAATTGGAAGGTTTTATACTAGGTTAAGTCTCAATTAGTCGTAGAAAATGCTTATTCTGAACATTTATTATCATTATAATTGTGACAGTCCGATAAAAGGATGGCAATTGAAGTTCATGGTCTGAATACGAATCTCTTAAAAGGATTAAGATTATCACTAATGTCAGGAGGAATGTATGCATGTATGTATGCGTTGCAAGGTGATATTTGCACTGCGACCTGAAAGGTCTATTCTGTCCCCCCTTTCTTGCTGTGTGGTTGAGGGTTTCTCTTCATAGCTGGCTTGCTAAGCCTATCTGGTTTAGAAAATTTAGAATGTGGGATGGTTTGATGTTAGGCAGATTTCTCTCTTCTATTTCATAAGATCCTCAACGAATCTGTAACGCATCTAGAAATAAATTTCTGGCTCTGCAAACCATGCATCCCCAGCTTATATCACCTCTTGGTCGGAAGAAAATTTACCACTTTCTAAACTCTTTTTTTCAGTTGAGGAAAAAAAGGAGGAAAGTCGGATGGAGCCAGATTTGATGAATGAGGAGGGTGGTCGAGTAATTCGAACCTCTTACTCACGAATTGTTTGCATCTCAATATGCGATTTGTGTGCAGCAGCATTAGCCTGCGAAAACAAAAATTTGTTTGGACAACTTTCCGCGTCTTCTCCATAATTTTTTTCTCGTAGAATGGTCAGTAATGTCAAATAATAATTCCTGGTTATTATTCCACCCTCTTCCAGAAAATCAATCATGATTACTCTATGGCAATCCCAAACAAGCTGAAGCAAGAACTCTTCCAGCAGATTTTTAAACACGAAACTTCTTAGGCCTTGGAGAAGCAGCTTGTCTGCATTCTATAGGCTATTGTTTTGTTTGTGGGTCGTAGAAATGAAAACTCTATTATATACAACTTCAAGGTCGGATGATATTCAACTGGTGGGTGGTCAAACGATGATTTGTGTTCTTTTTTTGTAATCAAGAGGCCTGAAGGAAGAGGTTGTGACATTTTCTACGTTTCTGTGAAATTGTTTATTGGTCAAACGACATATGCCACAACAACAAAAATTTTGTATCTAAAAGACATTCTAGTTTTTTTTTTCAAATTTGAAAATGTAAGTGATGGTCAAACGATCTTCAATCGTATTTTGCAACAAACTTGTTCTTCACCAGGATTCATTTAAATGAGGTCGGATGCCTCCCGAAGATGAATCAAGTTCAAGACGTCCGGAAGAGGCTCTCACTAACGAAATGATCAGCAAAGCTCATGATCCAGTTTGAAATAATCGTGTATTGTGTGTGATAGCCGACGCTCCTGGTATATCACAAACCAGTGTGCTCATTCTGCACAACAGCATTTCTGATGATTGGGTTATATTACATTAGATTTAGATTTATATTTAGATATAAGGGTGATGTTGCACCGCGACCGTGGGTCTATTGTGCCCCCTTACATGAGGCGTAAGCTGCTGGGTTTTGCCCGCAGTCACAGCTCCCCATCCAGCCTGAGGGCCTTAATAAACTGTAACAGATGTGATGGTTTCAGAGAGGGTATTTCTTCCTCGTCTATAACGCCTTTGCCAAGATAGTTGGCGCGAATTTCTTCAATTTCTGTGCAGTTGGATATCAGGTGTTCCGGATATTACATGATATTAGTCCAATTTTTTATGACGATTTCAATTCCGCGATTGAAACTTCTGTATCAGCTCTGGTTAAAAAAAATATGATTTCTTGCTAAAGCTGAAGGCAGAGAGCTATACTGAATGCTCCAACAATAGTCAACCATCATGTGTGCGTTCCAGTAGCCCTGATAGCCTTCCTACATGGTACGGAGGTCCTGGTGGAATCGCTCGCCCTGTTCTTCACTTAGGTCCTCAAGATTGGCGGGAAAATAGTCCAGGTGGTTGTGATGCTCATGTTACATCCAAGCCTTTGAAAGCGGCTCATCAGTTGTTCGACGTGTTAAGAAAATTCAGAACTTTTCTTATTTCCCAAAAATTTTTTAACAAGCCAAACAAACTCATTCCATGCCGTTTTCTCAATCTCCGTCATGGTGTCCGTAAAACTTGAGTCTTTTATTAATGATATTATTTGTGGCCCGTCAAAAATTCCCGCGTTTATCTTTTCTGCACTTAGTTTTGGAAACTTTTTTGATAGGAAAAGGAAACAACCGAGGAGGCCAATCTTCTTTAATCCAATGTTGATATTTAGCTCTACTATCCCACAAGCAAACAAAACAGGGATATTTTGTATAATCACCTTGTTGGCCTAAAAGAAAGTTGATCATTTTTAAATCAACACATATAAGCCAACACATATTTAATTTTATCTATAACCAGAGCAATACTTGTATATTCTTCTTTTCTTTTGTGGAATGTGCAATAGATAACGACCCTAATTTATTCCCATTGTGTAAGAGAAAACATTTTAGACTACGTTTTGATGAGTCAATGAATAGACGCCACTGACTAGAAATGTAATTTTGAAGTCCCATTGCAGCCATTAAACCAGGTACATCTTTACAAAATACGAAATCATTTTCTTCAGCAAAAGATGAGGAGATTTTGTTCTCTTGTGCGGTAATAAGAAATTTTCGTTTCTTTTAGCCTAGAAGGCAAAATTTCTGAAGCAGCCTTTGACAGTCCCAGATCAAGGTCGTTTGGTTGAAGAGTTTTGGCGCTTTCAGGTCACATTCAAAGTCACTATCACTACTGTCAGTTTTCGCCTCGAAATGCATTGGCTCCTCCTGTGAAGCATCAGCTTGAGATTCAAATGATATTTTAGGACTCAAAACACGTCTATGTGCCGACCGTATAGAAGGATATTCCCATTTGGCTCGATTTTTTCGGTTAATACCAGTTATGTTCACCAAACAAAAATAACAGTCGTCGTGGTGGTTCAAGGGTTCAGTCCAAATCATAGCGCTTTCGTACCTAAAGCTATTCCTTTTCTTATTTGTCCACAAACGTAGAAACTCAACGCACGTTTTGCATACCTTTTGCGGCATCCAAGACTTGTCTTTCATTTCCGGTGTGTGACCAAAGTAATTTTTGTAAGCCTCAATCACGAACGCCGTCACATTCAAACGATATTCTTTAAATATATACCTACTCTCCGCAAATGAAACAAAAATCATTTGGATCATTGACATAAACTCTTCTTGACGATGCGACAGCTATTTGTCCTGTTACAAAAAAAATTGAGGGTATATTTGACATCAGCGACGTCAAATCGTCATCACGTGATAAAAGTGAATCATCAGACAAAAGTTGCCATATTGTTATGCAGTGATAGTCGGACGGAGCCAGATTTGCTGATTTGTGGTTTTCTATAATCGAGAGGCCTGAAGGAAGAGGTTGTGACATTTTCTACGTTTCATCTCATTCCAAACTCTGTGCAACTTTTTGTTGGACAAACGACATATGCAACAACAAAAATTTTGTATCTAAAAGACATTCTAGTTTTTTTTCAAATTTGAAAATATAAGTGATGGTCAAACGATCTTCAATCCTATTCTGCAACAAACTTGTTCATAACCAATCTTCACCAGGGTTCATTTAAATGAGGTCGGATGCCTCCTGAAGATGAATCAAGTTCAAGACGTCCGGAACAGGCTCCCACTAACGAAATGATCAGCAAAGCTCATGATCCAGTTTTAAATAATTGTGGTAAAGCTACAATTTTTCATTATTTATTTATTTTATTTATTTATTTTTTATGATAATAACATTTCAGTTTATATTATCTCACTTATTTGTAATGGCTGATGAAAAAAAAAAAACAATACCTTAGACATCCGGTCGCGTCGGTTGGTAAGTTTATAGTATGTGGTTGAACGTGAATTGTTCACAAACGACTGCACTCCAATGAATACAAACTTGGATTCTATCTGGGTTATAGCCTAGCAGTATATAAAATCAGATTGCAACTCGCCTCCGTATTGAAAATCTTCAGTGCTCAGCTCAGACAGCGTGGAGAGTTCAAATCGACAATTTATTGAAAAATATTTCCGATAAGAATGCGACGAACTAAGTTCGGATCTAGTGCAATATCTCCTAGATGATCGTATTAATTTTAATTGTCGATGCATTAGCTTCGGTCTTAGTTCTTTGTAATCTATTGATAGTAATCACGTAAAAAGTTATGTATAATCTACATAAATATAAAATCTCTGTAAGTGTGCCCCAGGAAATTAAATTCTATAAAATACGCCTTGAGGAATGCTCTAACAACCAACAAAAGAAAATATTTGGAAGACGAATATTTTTCCCTCATTTAAAAGTTTATTCTCATAAAAAAATACGAAAGAAGGAAGATTTACAAGCAAGTTAAAAGGAAGGAAATAAAAGGGGAATTGTCACATTATTTATCCTGTATAAAATATTCAAAACACAAGGAAAATCCCTTAGAAATAACAATGTTGGTGTATCTTATTTGGGTGGGATATTATTCTGGTTTGTTTCAGATAAATACTGTAGTAGATATAATGAAATTTAGATCATTTTTCTTTCCTGTTTTAATTAGAAAATTGGCTCTAAGTTTGTATCATTAATCTCAGCCGACTTCGGTGGTAACCTATTAAGTCTGTGAATTTAATTAAATTAGGAAATTTCTGTTTTATTACAATAACAATAACATGATTAATTATTGAAGAGTTACTGATGTAATTTGTTAATCGTTATAAGTTATACAAATAATCATTTCTGAAGCTTTACTGAAGTTCGTCTTTTGTACGTTTCGCCACTAATGAGTGGCTTCTTCAAGGGCAAAAGTAAGTATGGGCATTAGAAAGCATTACGTTCGATCTGTGCTCGGTTTGGAAATGATGCAGAGTCCTTAAACCGTATTATTAGTGTGGATGAAACTTGGATACATTTCTGCGACCCAGAAACAAAGCAATAATCGATGGAATGGAGACACTCTGGTTCTCCAAGGCTTAAGAAGTTTCGTCTTCAAGAATCTGCTGGAAAAATTCTTGCTTCAATTTTTTTTGGGATAGCCATGGAGTAATCGTCATTGATTTTCTGGATAATAATAATGATAATAATGCACTTTATTACCCAACGGAAACCAATTACACATTAATAATAGTAACTTAAATACAATTCATAACCACAATTTAAGAGAATTAGCAGAGCATCAATTTACTAAATTATTTTAAATTTTTTTGAGTAACTCAATATCATGATGCAAATATAGGAGAATCTACAATATTAAGCAACTCGCAACCAGAGAGTAATATAAATTATAAAGAGAAACCGAATGATTTTTGTCCTAGATTTGAGCCTTGGGGAATCCCTGAAACCGATATAAATTCCTGACGTTACAGTAGAAATGGTAAAAGGTAACGTATTCGGGCATTCGGTACTAATAATCGGTACATTATTTGTTGCTTGATTTCGGCAAAATAAATTCGCAAAGGCATTAACTATATCCATAGGAGACTCAATTAGTTGATCATCACAATGTAGTTGTCCAGTTGAATTCTAGTGGTTCCTTTCTTGTAATTTGTAAAAGCAAATTAATAGTTCTTTAGGATTATGTTTTAAAGATTCTTCAAAGTTAATACGCACGTAACAGCTGTTTCGCAAACTTTGAGAGGCGGTCAAACGCTGAAAATGAACCGGTTGGTCGTTGCAAATCTCTAGACGATAAAAAATGGAAAATCATCCCTTCACCACCCACCACCTAATATTGATCTGACTTTGAAATTATATATAAAAGAGTTTTTAAAGTCCATCGAACTTTTCGCAAACTTTGAGAGATGGTCAAACGTTGAAAATGAAGCAGTTGATCGTCTCATATCTCTGGACCATAAAACATCGAAAATTATTGTTTCACCACCCACCGGTTCATTTTTCTACCACCTTGAAGTGATGTATAAAAGAGTTTTCAAAATCCATCAAACTTTTCGCAAACTTTGAGAGGTGGTCAAACGCTGAAAATGAAGGGGCTGGTCGTCTCAAATCTCTAGACCATAAACAACTGAAAATCATTATTTCATCACCCACCGGTTAATTTTTATCCAACTTTGAAGTAACGTATAAAACAATTTTCAAAGTCCATCGAACTTTCGGCAAACTTTGAGAGGTGGCCAAACGCTGAGAATGAAGGGGTTGGTCGTCTCACGTCTCTAGACCATAAAAAATTAAAAATTATTATTTCACCACCCACCGGTTAATTTTTATCCAACTTTGAAGTGATGTATAAAACAATTTTCAAAGTCCATCAAACTTTCGGCAATCTTTGAGAGGTGGTCAAACGCGGAGAATGAAGGGGCTGTTCGTCTCAAGTCTCTAGACCATAAAAAGTCGAAAATTATTGTTTCACCACCCACCCACCTTGAAATTAATTTTTATCCAACTTTGAAGTGACGATCTTGTGAAATGTCCGATGAACTTTCAAACTCTATTATAGGTAAGTTCAAGATCGGATAAAAAATAATCACTAGATGATGAAACGATGATTTCTGTTTTTTTTTTGTGGTGTGAAGACACGAGACAATAAGCTGTGCCATTTTCAACGTTTAACCTTTTAAAGTTTGTTAAAAGGACGATGATACGGATAAAAATTAGCTGGTGGGTGGTCATACGATGATTTTCAATTTTTTGTAGTCTAAAAACAATGGACAATCGACCATATCATTTTCTGCGTTTGGCTATCTCTCAAATTTAGGGAAAGTACGACGAACGTTGAAAACTCTTTTATTTTGGTATAAAGTTTAACTTTCCATGAAAATCATTTGGTGATCAAACAAGATTAAATGATGGTCAATCCTATTCTGCAACAAAAATTTTATACTTGAAGCAATTATAGTGGCTATAGTCTAAACAAAAGGTCTATCGAAATACCTGATGGTCAATATTAGCCAATAAATGTTCAATCTTTTTCCTTTTCAATGTTCAAGGATTTTTTGACCACTTTGTGGACCTAGGAACCACGAAATTTATTAGTTCTTGAATAGGAAGACCTCGATTATTGAGATTCCTGGTGATGATCATGATAAATAGGAGATAAATGAAAACTCAGATGAAAGTGGCACCTTTTTTGCTAACAACCAAACATTTCCCAATGTCCATTGTCATTCATTTTTAGAAGCAGAATTAGGGGACATTGAATTTGAGTTTCAGAAGATGAGTTGCTTTTGATGCAATGGTTGCGTTAACAGAACCAAATGAAACTCTTTGAAAAAAAAACACTTAAAGAACCTTCATAAATACAAGATACATTGAAATACGTCACCATTTAGGAGTTCAGCAGGAAATCAGCAGATTTGTGACAGTGAAAAATTAAATTGCAAGCTTCAAAAGGAGACAATTTTCCATTGGAAATGAACACTGATCGCGAAGCCCAATTTCTGTGTCCGTCCTCGAAAATGTTGATGCAGTTCATAACATGATTTTTTCAGATCGTTGAGTTGGGGTAAAACGAATATCTGAGGGAATTTATATGGTTATGAAAATGTGTTCCTCATCGTGCTCCTCCATCATTTTAAGTGGCCCACCCTTTACATAGTTGACGTCGATTTGGACGTGAGAAAAATGTTTGCAAAATGGATGCCCAAATATTTGAATGTTGACCAGAAGAGTGTGAGGGAGAAAGCATCACGTTCGATCCGTGCTCGGTATGAAAACGATGGAGACTTCTTAAACCGTATTGTTATTATGGATGAAACTTGATCACATTTCAACGACCCAGAAACAAAGCAACAATCAATGGAATGGAGACACACTAGTTCTCTAAGACCTAAGTAGTTTCCTGTTCATGAATCTGCTGGAAAAGTTCTTTCTTCAGTTTTTTTTGAGATTTCCATGAAGTAATCATGATTAGGAAGTTCTTCACTGGATCTCTTGGTGCAGAAGTAGAACACTAAACACTGTAACCCACTAAACACCAAAAAAGTTTTAACTAAAACACTGACGCGTTTCAACAGCAATGCTGTCATTATCAAGGCGATAATAAAACTAAATTAAAATAAAATCTACGAAAACAGGTAACCTAAATGTTATGCACGGTCAAACCGATACGCATCATTAATTTCCGATTAACGAAAACAATAACGAATGCGGTATAGGTCCATTGTTACAGTTTATTACACATGACTTATTTTTATATATTTCTAAACTTTCGAAAACATTTAGAAACTTACAATTGTTTATTTGTCTAATTAATTAATATATTTTTTTTGTCTAATTAATTTAACATTCGTAAATTGATCGATTGTTGTGATCTTAAAAGTTTCATTCGTATGATCGAAAAAAATGTGTTGGGCAACGCTCGATTTCTCAATTCTATTAAATCTAAGATTAGCCATATGCTCTTTGAATCTAGTTGAGACTGCTCTCCTGGTTTGCCCAATATATTTTTGATTACAATCTTTATAATTGATTTCGTAAATACCTGACTTTTCTAGAGGTTGTATTTTATCTTTAGGGTTACCGATGAGACTTCGTAAACTAGTCCCAGAACTGTAAACTATTCTGAGATCTAGCTCTTTGAAGATTTTACTCAAACCTTTAGTGATAAAGGGAGCGTAAGGGAGGGTCACAACGGGTGAAGCTTTAACATCCTCTCGAAAAGTCGTAGATTCTTTCACAGTTTTCTTATAATTAAACTTCCTAATTAACTTATCGATATGCTGAGGCTGGAAACCATTACACTTAGCCGCATCTTTTATAATTTTAAGCTCTTTCTCATACCTCGCCTTGTTCAAGGGAAAAGTGAGAAGTCTGTGGACCAAAAAATTCAGGCTTGCCATTTTGTGTTGAACACAATAATGGGAATCTGAAGGTATGTAGCGAAGTGTACTGGTTTCCTTTCTATACACGTCAAACTCTAATCTATTGTTATTTCTAATTACTAAAGTATCTAGAAAGGGTAGCTGACCGTTTTCTTCTCTTTCACAAGTGAACTTTATGGTTTCGAACCGATTATTTAATCTATTGAGAAAATCGTCAATATTACATTTTTTAATGTCAAATATAGCAAAAATATCATCCACATACCTCAACCAAACCCTAGGAAAGTATTCGCTCTCAGATTCTAAGTCCTTTTCAAAACGGCTCATGAAAAGGTTAGCCAAAAAGGGCGACAAGGATTGCCGTTTCTTCCAGCTGTTCATAAAAACTCCCGTTGAATTGAAAAATGTTCTGTTTCATACAGATGTCAGTTAAGCGAATATATTCCTGGACACATTGTTGACTCAAACTGTTTTGAAGCAACAAGTCCTCGAGGTATGTCAAGGTGTTTGGAATTGGTACACTAGGAAAGAGAGAACTAACATCAAATGAAATCAATACTTCACCCTCCAGCAACTGAATATTTTGAATTTTTTTAGTAAATTCTAACGAATTTTTTACTGCAAAACTAGGTTGCTGTATTGGCAAATTATTAAAGTCATTTGTCAACCATTTGGAAACCTTATCGGTCGGTGCGTCAATTGCCGAAACAATTGGCCTTACCGACTTGCCAGGTTTGTGAATTTTAGGTAAACAATATAATTTAGGGACAACAGGATTGGAAACATGTAGCTTACGTCTAACATCGGCAGTAACAAGGTTGTTACAAGTTTTAAACACATTGTTGATGTCTCTAATCATTTTCGGTAAAGGATTTTTTGAAATTGACTTATAAGGACTACTACTCAACAGGTCATTAACCCGATCATAGTAGTCCTTTTTATCTAAAATAACAACCTTGTTCCCTTTGTCAGCTTTCAAATAAAAACAATCTTTTTCCCGCAAAGTTTTAATGATTTTAATGTTTTCGGATTTCTGAGGTGATTTATAGGATTTCAAATTTTTTGAAATAGTATGTTTGCGGGCCTCCCTAACGAACTGTTTTGTGGGCTTATGAAACCGCTGGATAGAGGATTCTATCCCGGCAATAACTCACTCAACATTCGATTCACGAGTCTGCAAACCAAATTTCAATCCTTTATTCAAAAGATTAAGTATGAAGTAAGATCATGATTGATTTTCTGGATAAGGGTGGAACAATAATTATTTATTTATATCTTAGGTTTGTAGAGCAAAATACAAAATTCTGCGTTTTTTAAACTTGGCTATCAATTTCAATTATTTATTTATATCTAAATAAATTTCCATTCCTGTATTACACACCCGGGGGCCAATGATATTTACACAAATCCGAAGAACTTTAACGTAGGAGCAATTGTAATAAAGTCCCATCATTTCTAATCAAATAATAATGAAGATATGATATCAGGCGATTCCAAATAAAAGTGCGTAAGCTAAAAATAAGACACAATGTAGAAAGTAAGATTATATCGGGAAATCGCATTGGCTAAACCACACATATAGAACGCTCGACTACATATCGAATTACGAAGTTCAGGCGATCTTATAGAACTTTCTCCGGTAGCCGGCGACAACGAAACAGTCAACATAAAAGGGAGAAAAACACAATTTCCTCTCATTTCATCTTTCATACACCTTTACACACACTTATATATATATATATAAAAATATATATATCTAGTATATACTATACAACACAAACTAGCTAAATCGATGAAGGAACGAACTCATTTCCTCTTTTCAACACGTCGAAGCCAAGGCCCAACTTATACCAGCTTGAGTTAATACTTAAAGCATAACGGGCATCGTAAAATGAGGTGGGAATACCTGCCCATGGTCTAACATCTGGTGAACTAGCGACTTTTTCAATGGCAATCTTTATGTCGTAGCCGGCTTTTAACTTTTCCAACATTTTCACCCGTATTGTGAGTATGAACGGACAATTCGAACTTGCCGTTTTTCTCGAAGTCAGCACGGTTTACTTTTGAAGTTTTCCTTTCTATTACATATATGTACGATAGATTGTGTGTAAATCTACAAGTACGCAAAATCAAACATCACAGTTTACTAACTCCTTCAACTTCAATTTCGAATGCTAATCAGTACTGTGTCCTCTTCATCCATCCTCTTCATCATGCCGTAAACACATTTATCCGAACACCCTTCGTTGAATGCAAAGCATCTGGGCAAGACCGACGATAAGCGTAATACCAACGCTCCTAAAGTTCCTTTTTGTGGGCGTCGAAACGCAGGATGATCTCCTTTTTTTTTTTGGGGGAGAGGAAGGATAAAGGTATTTCGAGAGGGTAACGTGGTTCGTTGGGCGGGCGTTTTTCCTGTTTCGTAGCGTTTAGAAAGTCGTCGCCTCGAGATTAACCCAAAGATCTGTTTAAATTTATCGTTCGGCAACACCATTCATGGCTGTGTAAAAGAAGTTTGTGCTTGAACTATGTAAATGGTGAGTCCCTGTTGTACCTTACGGTTACTGATTTATGATAATTTTCATGACGTCTTATGTTTAATTCTCTTCCTGTGTGTATATAGTAGGCAATCTCTCTATGGCTCTATAAGTCTGCGAGAACAATTGGTTCTTTCCTGGTTTAAGAATAGAAACCACGATGAATGTTTCCAGGGCAAAATATTGATCCAAATGGCGTATTTAAATTTATTAAACGACTTTAGCAATTCTCTGAGGGGGCGGTAACATTGGTAAGTGGCGAAATAATACTGTAACAATGCCATTAAACACATTCAACACACAAAATTTAGACAGAAAGAATTGCAGCGGTAGTCATACAAGAAATACAATTTAAGTGCATGCAAGTTAATCAGTTTTTCTTTAAATCCATGGTGAGTCTGTGTGAAGGGTTCTTAAAAAAATTCTTTCGAAGAATTTCTTGTAATTTGGCGCTGTTTTAGCTCCAAATTGATTAATTTTCTTTAGAATTTTTTAGCATCATATCCATTCTGGAATATTCACGGTGCTGATAATGCGTTTGATGAATCTCTCCCCCTCTATTAATCTCGCTTCTCTTTTTTAATCTAAATGAGACGCCAAACGTCTTATTTGTGTCTTATCTACATAATAGGACACGATTTTCCGATTATCTCCTTCTAATCTAATTATATCAAGTGTTCCACAGGGTAGCATCCTGAGACCATGGCTAGCCCCACAGTATGCCATCCGATCAACCCAATTATAGAATACTTTTTGAATTGTTTGGCTTTGAATTTCTGTGACCGTTCAACGGACTCAAATCATAATTCCTGGACAACCATTTTCATCATATAAATGTTACCTATTTTCGATAACGATTGATAGATCTGCTTCCTCCTCGTCCATGTCATCCTCATCAATTTGTTAAAACAAAACGTTAAGGATCGCTCAAATTCCCAGTCATTGATCATTAACGGCGTCCTTGCTCATTTTTGCAAATTTTCCCAATGAACCGTTTGATCCGAATATCATTCGTTTTGGGCATTGGTTCATCAATGATCTAAACGTTTGGATTTTCTCTCAGGAAGGCACATTAACTCGTTTGAGCGCTGTGACCCCTCCAAATTGATAAATTTTCTGGACAATTTTTTCATCATATAAATGTTACCTAGCTCGATAACCGTTTGATGGATCTGCTTCCCCCTCGGCAAGTATGTTCACCTTGTTAATCTAAACGAGACGCCAAATTCCCAGGAAGGCACATTAACGCGTTATAGAGATTTTCAAATTTTCTCGAGAACCGTTTGATGAATATGCTTCGCTCTGGGCAGGTTGGTTCATCTTGTTAATCTAAACGAGAGGACAAACTCTCAGGAAGGCACATTAACTCGCTTGAGCGCTGTGACCCCTCAAATTGATAAATTTTCTGGACAACATTTTCATCATATAAATGTTACCTAGCTCGATAACCGTTTGATGGATCTGCTTCCTCCTCGGCAAGTAGGTTCACCTTGATAATCTAAACGAGAGGCCAAATTCCCAGCAAGGCACATTAACGCGTTATAGAGATAAATTTTCTCGAGAACCGTTTGATGAATATGCTTCGCTCTGGGCAAGTTGGTTCATCTTGATAATCTAAACGAGAGAACAAACTCTCAGGAAGGCACATTAACTCGTTTGAGCGCTGTGACCCCTCCAAATTGATAAATTTTCTGGACAACATTTTCATCATATAAATGTTACCTAGCTCGATAACCGTTTGATGGATCTGCTTCCCCCTCGGCAAGTAGGTTCACCTTGTTAATCTAAACGAGAGGCCAAATTCCCAGCAAGGCACATTAACGCGTTATAGAGATAAATTTTCTCGAGAACTGTTTGATGAATATGCTTCGCTCTGGGCAAGTTGGTTCATCTTGATAATCTAAACAAGAGGACAAACTTTCAGGAAGGCACATTAACTCGTTTGAGCGCTGTGACCCCTCCAAATTGATAAATTTTCTGGACAACATTTTCATCATATAAATGTTACCTAGCTCGATAACCGTTTGATGGATCTGCTTCCCCCTCGGCAAGTAGGTTCACCTTGTTAATCTAAACGAGAGGCCAAATTCCCAGCAAGGCACATTAACGCGTTATAGAAATAAATTTTCTCGAGAACCGTTTGATGAATATGCTTCGCTCTGGGCAAGTTGGTTCATCTTGATAATCTAAACGAGAGGACAAACTCTCAGGAAGGCACATTAACTCGTTTGAGCGCTGTGACCCCTCCAACTTGATAAATTTTCTGGACAACATTTTCATCATATAAATGTTACCTAGCTCGATAACCGTTTGATGGATCTGCTTCCCCCTCGGCAAGTAGGTTCACCTTGTTAATCTAAACGAGAGGCCAAATTCCCAGCAAGGCACATTAACGCGTTATAGAGATAAATTTTCTCGAGAACTGTTTGATGAATATGCTTCGCTCTGGGCAAGTTGGTTCATCTTGATAATCTAAACAAGAGGACAAACTTCAGGAAGGCACATTAACTCGTTTGAGCGCTGTGACCCCTCCAAATTGATAAATTTTCTGGACAACATTTTCATCATATAAATGTTACCTAGCTCGATAACCGTTTGATGGATCTGCTTCCCCCTCGGCAAGTAGGTTTACCTTGTTAATCTAAACGAGAGGCCAAATTCCCAGCAAAGCACATTAACGCGTTATAGAGATAAATTTTCTCGAGAACCGGTTGATGAATATGCTTCGCTCTGGGCAAGTTGGTTCATCTTGATAATCTAAACAAGAGGACAAACTTTCAGGAAGGCACATTAACTCGTTTGAGCGCTGTGACCCCTCCAAATTGATAAATTTTCTGGACAACATTTTCATCATATAAATGTTACCTAGCTCGATAACCGTTTGATGGATCTGCTTCCCCCTCGGCAAGTAGGTTTACCTTGTTAATCTAAACGAGAGGCCAAATTCCCAGCAAAGCACATTAACGCGTTATAGAGATAAATTTTCTCGAGAACCGTTTGATGAATATGCTTCGCTCTGGGCAAGTTGGTTCATCTTGATAATCTAAACGAGAGGACAAACTCTCAGGAAGGCACATTAACTCGTTTGAGCGCTGTGACCCCTCCAAATTGATAAATTTTCTGGACAACATTTTCATCATATAAATGTTACCTAGCTCGATAACCGTTTGATGGATCTGCTTCCCCCTCGGCAAGTAGGTTTACCTTGTTAATCTAAACGAGAGGCCAAATTCCCAGCAAAGCACATTAACGCGTTATAGAGATAAATTTTCTCGAGAACCGTTTGATGAATATGCTTCGCTCTGGGCAAGTTGGTTCATCTTGATAATCTAAACGAGAGGACAAACTCTCAGGAAGGCACATTAACTCGTTTGAGCGCTGTGACCCCTCCAAATTGATAAATTTTCTGGACAACATTTTCATCATATAAATGTTACCTAGCTCGATAACCGTTTGATGGATCTGCTTCCCCCTCGGCAAGTAGATTCACCTTGTTAATCTAAACGAGAGGCCAAATTCCCAGCAAGGCACATTAACGCGTTATAGAGATAAATTTTCTCGAGAACCGTTTGACGAATATGCTTCGCTGTGGGCAAGTTGGTTCATCTTGATAATCTAAACGAGAGGACAAACTCTCAGGAAGGCACAATAACTCGTTTGAGCGCTGTGACCCCTCCAAATTGATAAATTTTCTGGACAACATTTTCATCATATAAATGTTACCTAGCTCGATAACCGTTTGATGGATCTGCTTCCCCCTCGGCAAGTAGATTCACCTTGTTAATCTAAAGGAGAGGCCAAATTCCCAGCAAGGCACATTAACGCGTTATAGAGATAAATTTTCTCGAGAACCGTTTGATGAATATGCTTCGCTCTGGGCAAGTTGGTTCATCTTGATAATCTAAACGAGAGGACAAACTCTCAGGAAGGCACATTAACTCGTTTGAGCGCTGTGACCCCTCCAAATTGATAAATTTTCTGGACAACATTTTCATCATATAAATGTTACCTAGCTCGATAACCGTTTGATGGATCTGCTTCCCCCTCGGCAAGTAGATTCACCTTGTTAATCTAAACGAGAGGCCAAATTCCCAGGAAGGCACATTAACGCGTTATAGAGATAAATTTTCTCGAGAACCGGTTGATGAATATGCTTCGCTCTGGGCAAGTTGGTTCATCTTGATAATCTAAACGAGAGGACAAACTCTCAGGAAGGCACATTAACTCGTTTGAGCGCTGTGACCCCTCCAAATTGATAAATTTTCTGGACAACATTTTCATCATATAAATGTTACCTAGCTCGATAACCGTTTGATGGATCTGCTTCCCCCTCGGCAAGTAGATTCACCTTGTTAATCTAAAGGAGAGGCCAAATTCCCAGCAAGGCACATTAACGCGTTATAGAGATACATTTTCTCGAGAACCGGTTGATGAATATGCTTCGCTCTGGGCAAGTTGGTTCATCTTGATAATCTAAACGAGAGGACAAACTCTCAGGAAGGCACATTAACTCGTTTGAGCGCTGTGACCCCTCCAAATTGATAAATTTTCTGGACAACATTTTCATCATATAAATGTTACCTAGCTCGATAACCGTTTGATGGATCTGCTTCCCCCTCGGCAAGTGGATTCACCTTGTTAATCTAAACGAGAGGCCAAATTCCCAGCAAGGCACATTAACGCGTTATGGAGATAAATTTTCTCGAGAACCGGTTGATGAATATGCTTCGCTCTGGGCAAGTTGGTTCATCTTGATAATCTAAACGAGAGGACAAACTCTCAGGAAGGCACATTAACTCGTTTGAGCGCTGTGACCCCTCCAAATTGATAAATTTTCTGGACAACATTTTCATCATATAAATGTTACCTAGCTCGATAACCGTTTGATGGATCTGCTTCCCCCTCGGCAAGTAGATTCACCTTGTTAATCTAAACGAGAGGCCAAATTCCGAGCAAGGCACATTAACGCGTTATAGAGATAAATTTTCTCGAGAACCGGTTGATGAATATGCTTCGCTCTGGGCAAGTTGGTTCATCTTGATAATCTAAACGAGAAGACAAACTCTCAGGAAGGCACAATAACTCGTTTGAGCGCTGTGACCCCTCCAAATTGATAAATTTTCTGGACAACATTTTCATCATATAAATGTTACCTAGCTCGATAACCGTTTGATGGATCTGCTTCCCCCTCGGCAAGTAGATTCACCTTGTTAATCTAAACGAGAGGCCAAATTCCGAGCAAGGCACATTAACGCGTTATAGAGATAAATTTTCTCGAGAACCGGTTGATGAATATGCTTCGCTCTGGGCAAGTTGGTTCATCTTGATAATCTAAACGAGAAGACAAACTCTCAGGAAGGCACAATAACTCGTTTGAGCGCTGTGACCCCTCCAAATTGATAAATTTTCTGGACAACATTTTCATCATATAAATGTTACCTAGCTCGATAACCGTTTGATGGATCTGCTTCCCCCTCGGCAAGTAGATTCACCTTGTTAATCTAAACGAGAGGCCAAATTCCGAGCAAGGCACATTAACGCGTTATAGAGATAAATTTTCTTGAGAACCGGTTGATGAATATGCTTCGCTCTGGGCAAGTTTGTTCATCTTGATAATCTAAACGAGAGGACAAACTCTCAGGAAGGCACATTAACTCGTTTGAGCGCTGTGACCCCTCCAAATTGATAAATTTTCTGGACAACATTTTCATCATATAAATGTTACCTAGCTCGATAACCGTTTGATGGATCTGCTTCCCCCTCGGCAAGTAGATTCACCTTGTTAATCTAAACGAGAGGCCAAATTCCGAGCAAGGCACATTAACGCGTTATAGAGATAAATTTTCTCGAGAACCGGTTGATGAATATGCTTCGCTCTGGGCAAGTTGGTTCATCTTGATAATCTAAACGAGAGGACAAACTCTCAGGAAGGCACAATAACTCGTTTGAGCGCTGTGACCCCTCCAAATTGATAAATTTTCTGGACAACATTTTCATCGTATAAATGTTACCTAGCTCGATAACCGTTTGATGGATCTGCTTCCCCCTCGGCAAGTAGGTTCACCTTGTTAATCTAAACGAGAGGCCAAATTCTCAGCAAGGCACATTAACGCGTTATAGAGATAAATTTTCTCGAGAACCGGTTGATGAATATGCTTCGCTGTGGGCAAGTTGGTTCATCTTGATAATTTAAACGAGAGAACAATCTCTCAGGAAGGCACATTAGCTCGTTTGAGCGCTGTGACCCCTCCAACTTGATAAATTTACTGGACAACATTTTCATCATATAAATGTTACCTAGCTCGATAACCGTTTGATGGATCTGCTTCCCCCTCGGCAAGTAGGTTCACCTTGTTAATCTAAACGAGAGGCCAAATTCCCAGCAAGGCACATTAACGCGTTATAGAGATAAATTTTCTCGAGAACTGTTTGATGAATATGCTTCGCTCTGGGCAAGTTGGTTCATCTTGATAATCTAAACAAGAGGACAAACTTTCAGGAAGGCACATTAACTCGTTTGAGCGCTGTGACCCCTCCAACTTGATAAATTTTCTGGACAACATTTTCATCATATAAATGTTACCTAGCTCGATAACCGTTTGATGGATCTTCTTCCCCCTCGGCAAGTAGGTTCACTTTGTTAATCTAAACGAGAGGCCAAATTCCCAGCAAGGCACATTAACGCGTTATAGAGATAAATTTTCTCGAGAACCGTTTGATGAATATGCTTCGCTCTGGGCAAGTTGGTTCATCTTGATAATCTAAACGAGAGGACAAACTCTCAGGAAGGCACATTAACTCGTTTGAGCGCTGTGACCCCTCCAAATTGATAAATTTTCTAGACAACATTTTCATCGTATAAATGTTACCTAGCTCGATAACCGTTTGATGGATCTGCTTCCCCCTCGGCAAGTAGGTTCACCTTGTTAATCTAAACGAGAGGCCAAATTCTCAGCAAGGCACATTAACGCGTTATAGAGATAAATTTTCTCGAGAACCGTTTGATGAATATGCTTCGCTGTGGGCAAGTTGGTTCATCTTGATAATCTAAACGAGAGAACAAACTCTGAGGAAGGCACATTAACTCGTTTGAGCGCTGTGACCCCTCCAAATTGATAAATTTTCTGGACAACTTTTTCATCATATAAATATTACCTAGCTCGATAACCGTTTGATGAATCTGCTTCCCCCTCGGCAAGTAGGTTCACCTTGTTAATCTAAACGAGAGGACAAACGCCCAGCAGGGCACATTAGCGCCTTATTGTCTCAGTCTTCGATGTGGAAATGAGCTTCATCTGAAAATATGATGTTTCATCTTTGACCAAGCGATCTCCAGCCCATTGGGCAAACCAAAAACGCATTGGATGGTCATGAGGCTTCAGTTCTTGGATTAATTGAACTTTTTAAGCCTTCATACCGATGTCTTTGTGCAAAATTTTCGTCAGAGATGTGCGGAAAATGTTCAGTTTGTGAGAACGATGATAACTCATTTATTCCAAATTTTACAAAATGACAAATTTAAACCTAATTTTTTGGCAATTCTATCTGTCTTCTCGGTAAACCACGTTTGATGAAACAATTAGATTAATTCGGCAACAAAAGCGTAAGCTTCTGTTTATAAAGGATGTCCCAAAATTAACGCAAGGTTTGAATTAAATAGAAAACGCAGTTATTAGTCTTTAGATTGTTATTTCTTCATTGAATCATAAAATACATAAGATAAGGTTAATAATAGAACAGCACAACGGCCGAATGGCCTCCACGGCTTTTCTGGCATCTCTGTTATCGAAATTTTTCATGACCTTTTTGCATGTGCTTGTGGCTGAATTTCGTTGATGCAATTTTTAATTTTCTCTTGTAATGCACGGGTGGTTGTGGGCGTGTTGACATAGACCGTTGACTACAAATAATCCCAAAACTTGCCCATCTAGGAGGGATTCTTTTCTTTTTTCAAGAAACTAGCAGTACCAAAAACACCAAAGTGCAATTGCTTCTCTGGCTGTATGGCATGTGTTGGCAGGGTCTTGTTGAAGCTACATATTGGCCACGTCAATAGCATCCAATTTCGGCAGAAAGAACTGTGTTATCCTGTTGCGATATCGAGTACCAGTAACGGTTACTGCTTGACCAGCCTCATTTTCTAAAAAGTATGGTCGAGTAATGCCTCCTGCCCAAAATCCGCACCAAACAGTGACATGTTGTGGGTGACAATTTTGGCGATTAACAAAGCCATCAAAGTGAAAATGTGCTTCATCGCTTAGGATGATTTTGCGCGAAAAATCAGCATACACTTGTTGATGTTCAATAATCCATTCCACGAATTCTCTTCGCTGTTCAAGGTCATTAGGCTTCAGTTAATTGTGTTAATTCAATTTTGTACGCATGGAGACATATTAAGGTCTTTTGTGAGTATACCCTGTAGAGAGCTTCTTGAAATTTGCAATTCTTGTCCACGATGCGACGCCAAACTGATGTTCCTGCGTTTTTACCAGCATTTTCAGGCACTGCTTCGATATTAACATTTGAACGGCTTGTTTTTAGACGATTGGTGTCTGGATAATAATACAAATTTGTATACAAACGCAATAGCATGGATCTTCTTCCTGTAAAAATTACCTCTTCTAGAACTAGAAAAAGGAGGAAACGCATAGTGCAAAAGGAAAATTGGAAAAGGATTAAAATGCAAATGTTAAGGTGAGAATTCTTTCGTTATAGTTATTTTTTTAATAGAATTTTCGCGACATGGGTCCTTCGTGAAAATTCGCCGTAAGGCTAAAGACCTACCTGAATATGCAAGACATTCATCTGTTCCACAAAAACTTATATTCAACCACTGATAAAGTTAAGCAAGATATTTTCATTCTGAAATTTTGTAAAGGGTAGAAGCCTAAAAGGGCAACTACAACCTCACACGGCAGATATTCAAAATATTTTGTTCTTGCATTGGGAACTGGTGGCAAGTTGAGAGTATGCAAAAACATAACTCGTTTATGTCCTGAAAGAATCGAAAGAATAGTAAGAAAGTTTGTCCTCAATGGAGAAATGTCAAAAGAAAGAAGGGGAGGAGATAGAATTGGAGGTAAGTTTGAAGACATAAAGTTATCAACTAAAAGGTTTATGGAAAGCCTTAAATGTGTAGGAAGTCATTACTGTAGAGGGCAAACGTCGAGGTTGCGATCTGAGTTTTTCTAAACTCTATAAGATGTACTGTCAGCAGAATCCGCAGTTTTTAGTGAAGATATCCTATTTTAAGTGATGCTTGTTCAACGTGTCTTAGATCAAAGGAAGCTCTTAAGAAACAAATTTCCGAAGATGAAAGATTAAACTAAACAGAGGGTTGACATGCTAAGAGCGAAAGTATTTTACTCTGTAATATAAAATGAGGTCAATCATGTACAAATATTTTCTTTTGACTGCCAGAAGAACCTGTGCTTACCAAAGCTGCCAGATCAGTCGGTTTACTTTTTACAGCAAATAAACTTCTACAACTTCACCATAGTAACTGGGAGCTCCAAAATCTCACTCTCGTCTTCCAATACCGTAAAGTCGTATGTATGGTTGCAATAGGAGCACCAAAAAAATTCAAATGCTATTGCAAATATAGAAAATGCAATTTTTTGCGGATGTCTGCGTGGTCAGAACAAAAAGAGTACGATGATGTCAATGATAATGTACTGGTTAGCAAATTAAGCTTCTGTTGTAGGCCACTCATTTTTGCCATCAGATAGAATTTTTGGATTGATTGAAAGAAACATAAAGAAGAACGATGTTATAATGAACAGAACGTGGTATGAAGAAATAATTGCAAGACATTCCAAAGTTTTGAGACTTGGTGAAGATTGGCGGATTTGTGATTGGAAAACAAAGAGCGATCTTGTTTTAAAAAGACCTAACCAATGGCACTTTAAATGCATATTAAGGAGCGAAATATTCTACAGGTCAGACCAGGGCAGCGGTAAATCGATAGTGAAGAAAGGAAAAAAGATTTCTTTACTGAAGCCAGAGCCCCAAGTCCAAGATTTTGAGAGGACACTTTGCTTAAAAAGGATTTTGGGCTAGATTGGATTTTGGTCTAGATGGATCGACCTTTTAAATTTTATAAATAACCCCAAAAATAGTAAATGTGCCAAGTAAATTTAATTGACAAGTAACTAACAAAAACTTTACTGGAAGATGAATAAATCGGACTTTCAATGTTAATAATACTTTGAGTTATGTTTTTTATAGCTTTTATCCTTGTAAACTAGTTTATAATAGCACCCATCTCTATTCTCAATAAAACCTGCAATTCAATCCAGCTTAAAATTAAGTTTTACAACGAATAGCACTTCAAAACATCGAATAGTATTTTAAGACGAATAAAACCAAATCTACAAACAGAAATTTTATTCACGTCTCTATTTTCAATTTGATTGAAACGTTTCACTTCGTATATCCTACTAAACACGTGTCGCAGATAAACTAACGTAGATTGACGTTCGTATAATCTACGAAATTCTTCGTTTCAAATAACGCCAGGCAAAAGAATTTGTCAATATTAAAGCGTGGGTTTTTAACGCGGCATCTTTATACCTCTCTCCTCGATGCGGCGCTCTATTTTTCAGATAAATGCATCTCGGAGAGAAATTGCGGCCGGCGTAATTTTATATGATTATACATTTTTTTTTTGTCCTATATTCGGTTATAATTACATCCTTAAAGTTGTGAAGATTGTACGTAAAAAACGCTTTTCTAAAACGAAACCCAACACCATTATAAACGTATTTCCTGCTTCGTGAAACCCTACCCATCTCTATTTCCGGTTTGTACTACAGAAGAATCCGGAGGAACTTTCGTTGTACGGAGAGAATGACAGCAATTAATTGATTGTACTGTTGATTGCGTCGGGCCTTTATTGCCGCCGGTTTCGAGGGACGTTCGGTGGGGGAGGTGCAAGTCGTCGGAGTGTGCGGATTTAATTATTCCGAAAGAGCTGGCGCACCACGTCATTCACACAAACGGGACGATAGATAGTAGTATAATAGATAATTTTTGATGGAAGATTTATTCTTAGCGTCTATCTATATTTATAGTTTGATAAGTGTGATACTACTTCAGTGTTGGACGTCATTTAAGAAATGATGAATGCGTAAGAGCAACTTTGCTAGAAGAGTGAAGAAGTATGTGTTATGTTGTCAATTTACTAAGTGTTAATCATTCAATAATTAGCGGAACGGTTAGAAGATTTAGGGAAATCGAAATACACCATAGAAAACGTGGTCAAAGCAGGAAAAGGGCTACAAGTCAAATTGACGAGGGCTTTCTCCGACAACAAGAGAGTTAAGTAATCAATTCGAAACTATTAGAAATGTCAGGATTTCTACCTTAACCGCTAGGAGAAGATTAAAAGAAGCCGGATTGGTTAGTAGAAGGCCTTCAACTGCACCGCAACTTACTGCAGATCACAGTTCACGCAGATTAAGATTCGCTATAGATCATGCGCAGTGGACTGTCGATTACGAAAAATTGAAGTCAATTATGCAATAAGCAGATGCACCCAACATAAAAAGTATAAAGAACTACACTATGATTGCAACAGAAGCAATATTAGGGATAAAATAATTATATTATTTTTACATAAATATGATCAATGAATAAATTATTTAGGATATCAAAGCAAGTAGGTATTATAAGAGGACTGGGAGGACGGTGGGACAACCAAACCTTCTTTTATGTTTAATTTTTGAGTAGGTGCACAAGTAAATGTAATGTTTTGGAAAACACATGTTGGTCATGACGAGAATTACCTTAGAGCAAAACATCTGTCGACAACAGAAAAGAAATATGGTGGTAGAAAAATTGAAGTCCGGAGTACCAACAGACAGAATCTTGGAAGATGCAAGAAAATTTAAAACGCCGAACCTGGAAAGCATTAATTTACTAAATAAGAATAATGTGACGTATTTATTGAATAAATATAATATTGAAGAAAGAAGAGATAACAATGAGATGGTGGCAGCTGCTTTAAAACTTCACGAGTGGAATACAGGTGGCAAACATTGTTACTTTTTGCCCAATGATATTACAATGTTATCATGCTTTTTGCTTTTTTCCACTTTCTACATAATATACATTTTTTAAATAATTCTTTGTACATATATTACTTTCATAATTATTTTTATCTTAAAAGCGTTTTTATTATGGTGGTAGTAGCATAATTTATATTGGTGATGGTTTTTTCATAGGAGAAAGATGATGAGGAGAGATATGATGTGCTTAAGGAAGAGGATTTTGGTTTAGGTTAAGCTTTATAAACTCTACAATGGAAGACAAACTTCGAAATTTCCCACAGATTTGGATGGATGCATGGATAAAAATGCATGGCTTCCTTCTTGTCAAATCGTTTAGATCAACGTAGTAGTACAAGAAGCGTTTTCAGGTCTTGTTAAGGAGAAACTTCAGCAGAAAATAAACGCGAGTACTTTATGAGTGATGACAACCCAAAATATTACAATGCTTGGATAAAAACAATGGTAAGTAGGCCAAGAAGACTATTGTGTATGTGGCATGTAGTGAAGAACTAGAATATCCAAAGAACGAAAAAAATCAAAGATGCAAATTTGAAAAACCAAATGAGAACTGAGATAAAGAGGATTTTAAATGAGACCAACAAAGAAAGATTTCCACAATTAACAAATGCTTATTTAGAAAAACTGCAAAAAGCAAATGAAGTAGAATGTCATATTCATAGCATTATAATTTGCCTTAAATAATTATTGTTTTGGTTTAGGTATTATTTTCATGGGGAAGAAAGAATTGAAATGTGGACGCATTGTCACAGGAAAAATGCTGGAATTAATACAAATATGGCAATAGAAAGCTTAAATAATTTACTGAAGACCAAAGAGGGAAGACTAAAGAGAAAAGCTAAAGTGACAATAGAAAAATTACTGGACACAATTAAAGATTTAGTAGACATCAAAATGTGGCAGGGGATTTTGAATATTGAACGACCTAACGCTAATAATTATCAAGATAAAATAATTATCAAAGCTCACAGGAAGGCAGAAGCAATGAAACACGATGTGAACGTATTTGAAAAAGAAGAAGGAAAGAGGAGCGAAAAGGTACTAATTCTGTTTTAGATAGTGTTGCTGAAGATGTAGACCAACATTCGCAAGTCAAGGTCAACAGGCAATAACTCAGTTTGTAGGGAAGAAAAGTACAGAACAGGTATGTAGGTCAAGATCAGGCACATCTGTATATATAATTGGGTGAAAGATTTAGGTGATAATAATTTTAAGACATTCATGAAAAACATTCAAAGGGCCATGAAAGATGTGGTTCGTAGAAGAAACACAACAAAGAGAAAAGGGAAAATGGAAAAGCAGGGATATTTTCCTGCTAAAAACCATTAAGTTTGTTAAGTTAAAATTGTAAAGAGAATTAGTAAAGGTTGGGGAGTATCCAAACTGGTTTTACTGTGTTTTGAATACAGTTTTTTGGTTTTCTCTACAAAGTGTAATTGTTGCCAAGTCATGTCATTGTTAATTTTAGTTATGTTGAACAAAAATCACTATAAAGTTTTGATCTCGTTTTATTTGAAAGAGTTGATAAATAAGGCGAGTACACGAGGCCCTATGTTGCAAAGACTGTTTTGGACTACTTAATATGTTAGAGTGGCCACCGCGCAGCCCTGACTTAAATCTAATATAGATCACCGAAATAATGTTCTAAAAACATTATTTCGGTAGCAAGTACCTGCCCCAATAAGCCTGCAAGAGTTGAAGCATGTTGTTCTCTTGGAAAACTTAATAACAAGCTCAGCAGAAGTTCATTTTTTTTAAGATGCAAGATTGTCTAATTACCTTCATTTATAGGTAATATACTAATTCTAAATTAAATAAAGAGTCCAAACACAAAGACATAATTACAAAATTTATAGTGGTGCATTAATTTTGAACAGGAGTTTATATTATATCATCGATCAATATAACTTTTTTAATTTTGCAGATCTAACTAATACAGCTACAACTGTTTGAATAATAAACGATTGCAATTTACAAAGTTACCGAATCATTTACAACCTGCCAATTACCACCTGCTTGCGGATAAATTGCTACACTGCATACAGAAGCAGATGCATTTCCCACGTGTTTAACACTTGTGTACTCAGCATGCATCCTCGTTAATTCTAGAAAACGGTAATCCGAAACGATATCGGTTTCCATGTATTTACGCTGCAGATTAGGATTTTAAGCAAACTGCAATTTACTATGATTAATGAGTAGGTACTTACAACTTTTAGCGGGGACGGGCGATTTCGAATTCAATTTTTATTAATCCATTACAAACCGACACTACACTGATATTTATAAATTGTTTTTAAAGCTCGAACAACCCGCGCAACGCGAATCTAATCAATCTAAAGCAATCTGAAAAATAAAAGAATTAAAGCTTATAGGCATGATGCCGTAATTGTGCTACATATTAGTGTTAATAGTACATCTATCGTACATTTATATTTATGATTTAAATGCGTCATTTATACCATTATGGCGCGATCAAATAGCCTGAACGACGTCTATTTTATTACAACCTTCAAATGGGTACATCTTCTACGCAAATAAACACACGCATCAGGTTGTCTACATAATAAATTTGATTTAAAAAAAAGTTGTGCCAACTGTCGAAGTTTAAATTAAAATTTGAGGATTTTTTTTCGCGATAATTAAATATAACTGATGTTTATTTTATACGAACATGTATAAATGATTGGCCAGCATCAGCTTGCAATGTAATTAAAGAAAAATAAATGAAAGCTCTCTTTTTATTTTTATTATTAATAAACGACATCCATTATACCATTTTAAAAATATATCGGTTGCAATTAATAATGATGGAATAAGGTTTTAATTACCTTCACGTCAATATTTGCAATCTCCTTTAATGGAACTCCAAGCCAATCCAGATCACACCTGAAACAAACAAAACAAACTCTTTATTAACTTTAGAATCTTCACCTGAAACGTGAAACGTGTGTGAAAATCACCAGTAGAGATTATGATATCGTATAAGAGTAAAAGCTATATCGGGAGAAACAAAAAAAGCACTAGAAACTAGGCTAGATTTGATCGGGAAAACGCTAAAAATAGGAAGGGGTGAAAGGGAAGAAGGAGATGGGAAAAGGGGGACGAAAATGAAATTTTGAAATAAAGTTTATTGGGCGTGACAAGGGGGGTAAATACGCGAATAGAGGAGAATATAATAGGCCCATCAACGTGGAGACGTACTACATTAAATCTGTCGAAAGTAACAAGCAAAGAGGAAGCGAAAAGGAATATTGAGTTTTGGGTGCAAGATTTTGCGAGAGTATTTTCGTGTAGAATTTAATACGATTAAATGTACGAAAGAGTTATTAATAAATGTGATATTTTACCGCTTCGTTTACTTTCTAAAATCGTATATTATTAAGTGATGTCTACATCGGTTCTAATACTTCGTATTTAATCATTTAAATGTCCAAAAATTTATATTCATTGAGTAAAAATTGAATTGCAGAGAATGTACTGCTACTCATTTACGAGGGTGGTCTGACAAGTCTTTTCAAACCGTCCAAAGGTGTTAGCTTCCTTATTTGACGAAAATCTCTGTCCATCGAGCGCAATTTTTAGATTAGAGAATAAAAAGAAGTCGATTGGTGCTGGTGACTGGATCTGGTGAGTGAGGAGGGTGGTTAAGCACTTTCCAAGTCGAAAAAAACAGTTTTTGCTTTTTTTGGACCAGATTCCCCTCTCCGCCTCCTCCCCATGGCTGTCCACTGTTTTGATCATATTTTCGTTTCATCTACAATAATTAATCGGCTCCAAATTTCTGATTTATTGCGCCTAAACTGCGCTAACCGAGTTCAACAACTGTTCATTCGAACACGTTGGCTACCATATGAGTTAAAGTTTTCTGTTCTGTACCAAACGTCATGCTAAGGTGATAGTGCTCCAGATGCGGAAGAGATTGAACAGATTTACTACCATTTTGCGAATCCTAGGAAACGCTTTCTGTTATATCGATAGAGACATAGAATGAACACCCACCAGTAAATGAACATAGTACACAAGACTTACAATAAGCTTTCTTACCAACGAACCAGTGAATGAACAGGTGTTCATTCACTAGTATTTCGCGCTATTACTTTTGTCTCATTTGAGCATGCAATTCTAACAGTGAGAAAGTTACTTCGTCCTTATTCAACTTATTTACATGTAAGAAATGTCGATTTCTATATATAAAATAAGCCTGCACAAGGTGTTCATTGACTAGCTCTATGCTACCAGTAAATGAACACCATGTAATCTAATATATTTTAATTAAATTCGGCACTTAAATACCTGCACAGGTATTTCTATTTTTGTAATTATTATATTTCCTACCTCTAGGTAAAAATTGCTGCAATCAATGGAGCCAAAACGTTACCAAAAATTCTATTATACAGAAGCCACATCCGAACGGATAAAATATCATTAAATAAAGCTCACAGAGATTATGGAATTCCAAGGGACACAATAGAAGCTGGAGTAGCAAAGCTGCAATCTTGAAAATGAAATTGAAAAAAATTACGAACTAGAATTAGCAAGAGAAGCACATTATTGCCTGGAGGAGAAAGAAGTAATACAAGAAACACAAAGTAGAACCGATGGAAACACTGAAAACGAAAACAATAATGTTGTTATCCAAGAGAAAGAATCTTCAGATGAACTTCTAGACGAAGAAAACAACGTAAACTTTAACTTACCTTTGGACGAGAAAAAAAGTAGGAAAAACACCGGAAAAAGACCAATTAGAAAAAGAAAATGAGAATGCCGAAAGTTCCTCAGTAAATGATTTATGGACTAAACATCTCTCATGGCCCAAAATTGATGACAGTAAGAAAAAAAGAAGTCAAAAGAAAACAAAGTTAGAATGCCATATGCTCTAACGTCCAAGAAATGGAAAGAAATTCAAGGAAAGAAAGAATCTGAACCTCTTGAGCAACAAAGATTAATTGCGAAAAAAACGTGAAGCTAGGAAAAAGAAGAAGTTAAAACCGAATACGAAAAAAGATAAGACCCAAAAAAGAAAAGTTTCTGTTTGGTTTTCTATTTCCTTTGGAATTGTGTTTTTTCTTTTTAATTTTAAAAAACTAAATAGAATCTAGTTTCCCTGTTAGTTTAGTATATATAGTACCTACTAGTTTTATTTATTGTTTATATTATTAGTATTTTGTAGTATTGTATAGTGTTTCTCTAACCTTATTTTAAAATTATAATGCAGTAGATCAACATGTAAATTATATTCAAGAGGAGTGCCGAATTTCAGATACTTTTTGTTTATTATCTCCTAAATGGTTATTAGTAACTTTTAAACAAATATGGACATTTTCTCCTAAAGATAGATAATCAGGCAAAAATTTTATGGAAAAAATTATTTGAAAAATAATTGATTTGCAAACAACTATTATGCGATTATTGCAAACAAAAATCACAAATAAACGTGCCGTCTTTAACAGTATTTGCCCACAATTCATGTCCCCGCAGCATACACTTAAAACATTGAATCCATTTCTCTCCTTTTTCGTCTTCTGAAAATCGACCATTACAAAATATACATTCCACATCATCCTCTGTTTCCAGGTCTACGTCCATCAGCTTCGGTATCCGAGTCAGAATCAACGGCTGTAGACGTTTTCTTTTTTATCTGCTTCTTCTTACCTTTTTTTTGTAAGTTTTTTGCGTCTGCCTTTGCGTCTTTTTAATAAATTGCTCTTTCCTCTCCTTTTCCGCTCTGCTCTCAGCTAATTGATCTTTGTATGGGGTACCAGTTATTAAACAAGTGGAACCTTGACGTGATTTTCTTGTGGACGTAGAAATTTCACTACAAGATTGTATTGGACGAATCTCTTCTAGTCGTACACATTGTGGTCCTTTAGGGATGTCCACGTGTGCGGTGTTTCTGGGTAGAGTTTTAACATGGGGTACGTCTTCAATTCTTGGCGGTGTCCGGTTACATGGAAATGCAATTTCTCCCGCTTTGCATTTTAAATAAGCTGAAGCTACTAAACGGGCAATTTGATAGGCTGTAATATTTCTGCCAGGATTCATCCTCAATTAATTTTGAATTTCACTAGAATAATAAGTTTTAAATGGTGACATGAACGATAAATCTAAGGGTTGCATCATGTGGGATGTATGTGGTAGCAGGCAAATAATAGAAACATGATTTTGTCTAGCGATTTCGATTACATCTAGACTCCTCGTATGTGAATAATTACCGTTCAAAATAAGTATCACCCCTTTATCAGCGGTCGGTTTAACATGTTTGATAAAATGCTTTAGCCGCTGCACGAACAAATATTGTTGGATCCATCCTGAAGGATGGCAGGCTCGAATGGCCCCGTGGGGCGCTCCATCCATTAATTCTGCCTTCATATTCGTTCGTGGAAAGATTATGTAGGAACTGCTCTACTAAGTCAATAAAAGTTGTTGAGTACAGCGTTCTGCAGCTTTTAAACGAGCACAGGTCGCTGCATCATTAAAGGTTGTATAATTATTAAGCGTATTCAAAAATGCAATAATATAATATATTTAAACAAAGTTACTTTCATCGACGTAAATTTGGTTGAAATGAACGTTAATTTTGGACGACATTTGATTAATGCTATTTCGGCTAATAACATGCCAAATATGAAGTCTTTAGCTGCAGTGCCTTCAGAAATACATAATTTTGAACATAACGTTGCAGTTGGCCCTACGGTCTCTTAGTAAGTTTTGATGCAGAATTGTATGACCGATACAGATAACTCATAAAAAGTATACCATGCTATCTAAATTGAACATCAAAAAGTTCTAACGAACCAGTTCCGTGAATGACCTGTATATTAAGCATGAAGTTTCATTTTAAATTTAGTTTAATATTTCATCGTTCTAAGAAATTTACTAATAGAGGAATTACTTCCTTAACATCTAGATCATAATTATGAATCACCCGTTCATAAAACGGTAAGAGAGCTACCTTCTTGTTAATTCAGAAAAGGAGGACCACCTACCTAAAAGTTTCTCCATTGTGCATGTGACGTAAAATGCTTAATAAAGAACCAAGCAAATTTTATTTATATTAGGAATGCTTTCTACTTGTGTTTCGTCCATTAATACGACAAAAAGTATTACTACCGTAGTAGTACTTCAGAAGACGTTCGCGGAGCAAATTAATGCAACGCAGAGGAGTTTTTAGTATCAAAAGGGAATACTATTTTATTTTAATGAATCAAGTTAGTACACATATAACGCCATAAAGTAAATTTAATTGTTAATAGGTGTAAACAAACTTTTTAAAAAAATATATTGTACAAGAAAATGAGCTCACGTTTTCACCTTTATTAAAAAAAAAATCTCCCCCGTTTCAATTTACTTTCAGCCTTCTTCAAATTCACAAAATTCTCCTAAGTAATATAGGAAAAACGTCTCTTGCACACCGCCCTAAAGATTAAGTCTGCCAACCTCTATTATATCCAGTTTCTTCATAATAAGACCGAAACAGATCAGAACCATCTACACAATTAATCAAGCCTCACAGTGAAAGTAAGGTCTTTCTGTATTAAATCGAATATCAAGCTTGTAATTCGGGGTATCCCCGGACAATTAGTCATTTCCACGCAGCGATTCAGGACACAGTAGGAGATGTCTACTAAATTATTTCGGGAATTACGGCTTTTGATTTGTTCTCCCGAAACGGGGAAAACCGACGTTGAAAAAGGATGGGGACTTCTTAAGTTCGCAATGTTATTTAGCATTAGTGTGTTCCTGTATATATGTATATTTTAGATTTAGCTATCTTTTAGAAATAAATCGCGCTTAAGTTGGAAATAATTTACATTGTGGATGGAGTGTATAAATTGCGGAATAAGAACGCAGGCTGCTTGATATTTTAGTGTAATTTTTCTTTTTTTGAAAATTTTATATTAAAGTCGTGAATATTTCATCCGTGACAAATGTTGTTTGTTCGCGCGGCTTATAAATCATCCACGATGTGTATTTTTATGGAATGAAACCCTGGAAGTCTGTTGATAACCAACTCGTTCAACAAACAGATTATTATGCAGCTAGAGACACAAGCATCAATATTTTACTGTACGGATTTCCTTCCGAACCAAGGTTTCTAAGCCCTTTTTTCTCTATAGAAGCCCTTTATTGGGTTGGAGGGTTTGAGGACTGGAACTAGATGGTATTATTGAGGTGCAATGTGGTCCTCGTTATCAATCGCCAGTTTCCATAGCCAAGGTAGTCATTTGCTGCTTGAATGATGGCACTCCTAGATCATCTTGCAGCTTGATTGATTTCGAACGAACCAGGAAGCTTCGATGATTAGGCGCAGGATTCTATTTTGCAGGGTTTCCACTCCAGTCGAAACTATGACTATGGGACGCAAAAACGAGTAGTAAATTAGTAATTTTATCTTTAGCGATAGAGAACTTTTGGTACATCGAAGAGGAAAGATGTAATTTCGTCTAACTTTGAATATTTCGATGGGTCTATCAACGTGGAGTCGCAAAGTCAATCGGGAATCCAGCCTCATGCCCAAATACAAAACGCTGGAAGGGCTCCAAGGCAATCCAAAGTAATCGATATAAATGTTGTCGGGAGGTGGTCGACGTCTATTAGTGAAGCGAATAGCTACGCATTTTAATTCACTGATTTTCAGCCTTCACATGGAAGTGCAGTATCCTCAAGAAGATGAAAGGATCCCTCCGGCACCCCGGCAGCAATCGGTCTTTTAAAGAGGACAATTGAGGACAATTCACCGTCACACCCACCGAAAAATGTTCTTCCCGAAAGATAAAACTGTATGATCCTGATCAAGTTTGAGTAGACACCTTTTGATATCATTTTAAACACTAGGCCTTCGTGCCATACGGTATCGAAGGTTCTGGATATATCAAGAAAAATTAGCTCCAATGTTGTTTCCCATATTTCCAGTGAATCGCTTCCGTCAACAGGAACTGGAACTTGGTGGAATGACCCTGGCGGATGAACAGTTTCTCCTTTAATCTGGACAGTACGATAGACTCTGCCAGCTTTGATAAGCAAGAAATTAATGAAATGGCTACAGTTCTGTCGGAACAATTATCGATCCTTTCCTGGTTTAAGAATAGAAACCACGATTGAATACTTCGAGGTGTTCGAGAAAAAATATTGATCCAAGCGGCATATTTAAATGTATTAAACGTGTTTATCAATTCTCTGAAGGGACGGTAACATTGCAGCATTATAAGTGAAATAATGATGTAACAAGTTCATTGAACATATTCAACATAGAAAATTTAGACAGTAAGAATTGCAGTGGTAGTCATACAAGAAATACAATTTAAGTGCATGCAAGTTAATCAGTTTTTCTTTAAATGCTGCTGAGTCGTGTGTAGGGCTGATTATTGCATAAGCTTCGGGCTTTCTTATTGTTGCCATCTTCAAATGTGGAAGCAGGTTTTTATCCAATGCTTGACGCATTCCATGGTGCAGTCCTCATGAAGTCGTCATCAAAAAAAACTCAGTTTTATCCTGATAGATCTTTATGGATCTCTGTCCAATTTGGACGTGTTTCAATTCAGGTAGGAGTCAATAGTTTTGGTTTCTTTAGGGGTTGACAGCACTTGAAGCAAAATTTGCAAATATTCACGATGTTGTTAAAGCCTCTCATCCATTAATTTCGCTTGTTCTCTTTTTGAAATACAATAGCTTTGGTCTTATTTGTGTCGTTCTAATTTAATTATATCTAGTGTTTCATAGTGTAGCATCCTGAGATAATGGCTGGCCCCACAGTGCCTCGTCCAATCGACCCAATTATCAAGTATTTTTTGGATTGTTTCGGCTTTAATTTCATGATTTGGCAACATCGATTTCTTGTTTTAAGGCTTAAATCGTCTCTGGATGGTTAGCTCCTTAGAAAGAATAGTTCAACGACCTCCGAGGCGGTTAATTGACAATAGAATTTCGGCTGATTATTCGATTTTCGGAAACGGTGCCGAAAAAGGTCAATTGTTACGTTGACTCTGTGGCAAGTAGCTTGTAACGAACCTCTGAACATACAGAAACAATTTTGTTTAGATTAATATTAAATTTTAAGAGTGAAAATTTATTTTGATTGTTTTCTGTAAATAGTGTTTAATTTTTGGCCGCATTTTGACAGATTGATGGAATTCCTTTTCCTATCCCGTCCGACCTGCCGAGACCGAGCAGTTGGCCAGCAGGTATTCTACGTGAAGCAGTTGGCTCACATATTACCCTAGGGTGGTCCAACCATAATGCACGATGTTAATTGTAAATAAAACAAAAAGTTTCCAGAGAATTATCTTAATATTTGTTATTATGATAGAAAGATCTATGACAATTATGTGTGAAACAAAATATCTGCCAAATGCTCGCCACGGCTTCGGTGGCATAGCTCTATCCGATAGTTACAGAGATATAATTGGGGTTCAATGTCGTTAATGTGCCGAATTATCTCATGCTTTAGCTCTTGAATTGTTCTTGACTTATTGATGTACATTTTTTCATTTAAATATCCCCAAAGAAAGAAGTCCAACAGAAGTCAAATCACATGATCGAGGCGGCCAACGACATCAGATAACACGGCCATTAAATTTCTCGAGCAAAACAACCATTGTTTCGTTGGCTGTGTGGCAAGTGGCACCATCCTGTTGGACCACATATCGTCCAGGTCCACATCCTGAATTTTTGGCCACAAGAAGCCCGTTATCAAAGCGAACACCATTCACAGTAACTGCCGCCCCCAGCCCATAAACCGCACCAAACAGTCACTCCTTTAGAGTGCATCAGCTTATCAATGATGACGTTTGGATTTTCTGAGCCCCAATGTGGAAATTAATGGGCTTCATCTGAAAATATGATTGTTCGATAGCAATTCCAAGTGATCTCCAGCCCATTGGGGGAACCGAGAACGCATCAGATGATCATAGGGCTTCAGTTCTTGGACTAGTTGAACTTTCTAAGCCTTCATACCGATGTCTTCATGCAAAATTTTTCTCAGAGAAGTGTGAGAAATGTTCAGTTTGTGGAAACGATGTTGATGTTGATGGATTTTGACGCACACTCTGAGTAACAGCAGAAATGTTTTTAGACCGAGTTTAAAAGCCTATCATTAATCATCAATATTTCCCACTTTTAATGATCATTTGTACCATTTATACTGTAAATATACTTTTTTACAGAAACTTAAATAAAGCAGTTAACACTGAATAATTTAGTTCCCGATTTCAACGTGGCTTTATATTGAGTAAACATGGCATCGCCTGCTGATGTTGAGCTATTGCTGCTGCGAGAGCTTGCCTTCACTCAAACAAAGCCTCCTTTTCTTATTCTTACGCATTGTTAAAGCTGGCTGTAGAGAATATTTCAGTATGCGCTAATTTAAGCAAGCAAATATGTCTTGAATATAACAAAAGCAATTCCAACTTAAAAAAAAGTTATAATAGAAGTTCACACAATATCTCACACCGCATATACGAGTATATTATAGTATATAACAATTCCCAAATGCACATAACACTTACATATCATACCCATCCTACACAGTCCTCGACTAAATTGTATTTGTTTGTACATACTACGTATGTTTAGAAAGTTCTTCTTGAAACTTTGATGAGATTCTGTTTGGTATCCTATTGGGATATCTAATACTACTCGGCACAACTCGGACTGTGGCCTGATCTCGCATTCCCCAGCCTACAATCTCGTATACACAAGCTTTATAGAGAGCCGTATCACTCTTCAGGTATTATTGTCACGTCTTGAGAGTTGGGCTGGTGGAACTAATCCCGTTAATTTTGCAATATGACGTCTGTATATTCTAAATCAAATTTAACTGCCGACACAATATGAGATTTATTACGAGATATGCTGGTATTCATTCATTTTCCACGAAAAAAAAAATATATAGATTTGTTAAATTAACAACGTGACAGTATATTTCCTCTATATACCTCTATTTTAATTGGAAAATAATTTTTAGGAGTTTCTCGCGAAACAGAACATAAAACTCTTTACGGTAGCTATATTTTAGCGATGATATAATTACGCAATGTAGTGCTAATTTCCTTAATTAATTAATGCCAAATTAATTAAATTTAAGAGCACGCCAAGGCAGGCTTTAATTTAATTATCGCTAATTGTTTTTAGAACTCTTCTAAAAGTGTTTCTACTTCAAGAAGATCTAAGAGGTACCTTTTATCATTTAAACAAGTACTTAGTAATAAAGTAAGACATTGTTTGAATTATATTCATCTGAATCCATTAAAAAAGATTGGCTCTGTTATAGTCTAAACCACAAGTTTCTGGAGTTTCTGGAGTGGGATATTGGTAACGTCAGTAGGCCAGCCTAGGACTATCTGCTGACGCTTAAAATTCAAGCCAAAACGAACATAGTTACACTGATGTGGATACGAGGACACTGGGGGGTGAAAGGTGTGGAATCTTGGACTAGAGCCATTTTGTGGCCTTTCCAAAAGCCACAACAGTGGAAGACTAATAAAAAAATCTCCCAATGAACTAACATTCCAAAACTAAGACAATCAAAAAAGTTTGTTACTTTTTCAGCCACTAAGGCTAAATCTCTGCTGGATCTCAATAAGAGAGACTTTAGCACCTTAAAATATGGCTCGACAAAGACTGGCTGACGTCAGAATCATATCCGCCAAGAGAATCCTGAATTTCTTTAGAAGTTTGGAGATCAATTGGGACTAAAAGATTATGCCTTAACGACCCAACATTAATCTAATCTAATCTAATCTAGGCCAGCTAGCGCTCTTCCTAGCTTGTTAACTTGGATATGATGCTTGATTGTATCCCTAGTAGCTGGCAGAAAGTAAAGGGAGTTTACAGACGTTCGAGAGTCATAAACCAACCCACCAGAGCAATAGAGTCAGGTGATAGGGTGGAGGAGATAAATCGTCTTAGTTTAACTGATTTTACAGACAGATTCTGTTTGGTAATAAAGAGGTGCTTTTAAACGATCACTTCTTTTGTCCAAACCAAAAACTGCATCCTTTGATGTGACAGGAAGACAGTCAGTTAGAGGAGTGTTTTTAAGATCTTGATGTGAGGTAGGGCAACCGATTAGTGGTGGTCTCAATTGAGCTTGTGCTACCAATAACATTAACAGAAAACTTAATGAAAAGAAAGTCAACAGGTTCGAACATGAATATGCGAGGAAATATTTAGGTGGGATATAAAGAGAAAAAAAATCTGAGTAGGCTAAAATCCCTTAGAAAAGGATTCACAACACCAACTGAGAATGCGTAATGTTTATGGTAGCATTTGACATCAATATTAACAGTGTGGTCCACCTGGTATTGTCCAAGTCTGACAGCTTTCTCCCATTGAGGCTAATGCTAAAAGTAATTTTTTATATTCATTATTTTTATTGCCTGAGAAACTAAGAACTAGTATCAGAATTAGGAGATTCATTTCATTCATTGTGTCATCAGGACTAGATAGCCACCATATTTATTCTAGAAACTCATACGTAAATATGAACAATGAGTTGTCAAAATTCTTCTTCTTCCGATTATGCTCGAAGTGCAGCTGTAGTATTTTAAATTTATAGTGAACCAAAATGTCCACGATTCATAGGTTGTATTTTGTGTCTTGTATTTCTATTACAACTGTGAGTACTTATGTTTTTTGAGAATATAGGCTTGTAAGGGTGCTTTTAAATTGTATTGTTTTGATTAGTGCTTTCCATACGTGTGATTAGTTTAGAAGAAACATAATCTTATTAAACTTCGGATCCTTTTCAGACAGACGTGACAAAAGTCATAATCAGGGAAACTCCTAACAAGTTGCAACGGCTAGCATGTGTATGCATCATCGGAGCCATGAGAACATGCCCAACTGCGACCCTAGAGATAATTTTAGACCTCACCTCCTTAGGTACATATAATGGTGGAGGGAGCGGCTCTTACGGCATTGCATAGACTGACCAGGACGGGGACTGTAAGAAGCGAAACTCCGTACCAAAGAGCGTGGACATCTCACGAGGTGCTCTCCCCACTTCTAAGTTTACCGAACGATGAAATGGTCAAGAAATATAACTTCCTTATCAAGCTAAGCAATAAGAGAGAATGAGCAGGAGAAGACTTCACGTACTCCTCAAAAGAAAACACTATCAACTGGTTTGTGGACGGTTCTAAAACCGACAAAGGAAAATGTGCAGGGATATTTGGGTCAGGAAACAAATATTCCGGGCCAATACCCCAGTGTCTTCCCAGTGGAGATCGATGCCATTGGAAGATATGCTTAACTGAACCTGGACAGGAACTATCTTAAGCATTGGTCAAACAGCCATAACGGCACTGAGTTTAGCAGCCTGCGTCTTAACAGATTACACAACCTAGGTAAGGAAAACAGAGGTGTATTATGCTGGGTACCAGGACATACTATAATCAGAGGCAACGATGAAGCTAAGATAGAGAAGAGAGGTTCAGAGCATCCCTCTAGGAGAATCTACCGGGTCTGAGACACTCCAAGATATTCCTTGGAAGCTACAACAAGCACAGAGCAAAAACTTTGCTAGAAGGATAGGTCCAAAACAGAATAGCGACTGCAGATTCTGCGGGGTTGAGGATGAAAATTCGGATGACCTGACGTCTTACTGCACCGCCATCATGGAAACCCGAACTAATTATCTCGGCAAAGACGTCATCGACGAAGAAGAAATACCTTCTCTCAAAACATTACAGCTGTTGCAGTTTATCAAAGCTCTTAAGACTGGATGGGGAGCTTTGAGCTTATTTAAATCTAAATCTAAATCTAGTTATAGCCTCTGAGTGTATAAAAATTGTAAAGTTCGGTCTCTTTTGAAATTCTCTAGAAAATCAAACAAAAAGGGAAAATTATGGGAGCATTAGTGCAAATATTTCTAGGGTGTGGAATCAAAATCGGCCCCACTTGGTTGCCAAACGATTAAAGCTTGTGCTTATGGAATCTAATGCTTGCAATAAACAAACTAATTTTAAAATAATAGGGTAAGCTGTATAGTGATTGGGCCCCATTAAGAGATTTTTTCGATAGTAATTCACTCTTCTGATAAATTCAAAAGTAAAATACTTTTTGATATTATTTGAAGTTGTTATTGCAGGGAAAAATAAGTTTTATCTAACAATTTTTAGTACTTTAGTAAGGCAGGCTTAGCGTTATCAAGGAAGGTTGGCAGTCTTATTTCTTGTTGACTTTTTTTTATTATTTTTTTTTATCGGCAGTTCCCTGTTCTTTTCTAAATTTTTGCTCTGCTCTTTCACTGCTTCTTTTCTGTTTTCCTTCTAATTTCTTTTGCTACTCCGCTTCTTCCATATAGTTTATCTCTTTTGAGGGACTAGAAGTAATAATATATGGCATTCTTACTGTATTTTTTTTGTCCTTTTCGGTTTTGGTGAGTCATAATAAAACAGGTATTCCCCGATAGTATTGTTGGAGTCTGTTATTTTTTTAATTAGTTGAAAAGCTTCACTGCTAAAACCTAAAAGATGTTTTTGAAATATTGTATCGTTACTGAGCTGTGTTAGTTCTGCAAGCGGTAAAGAATTTTCTGAAGTATGTTTTTGTTTTTCAAGTTTGAGTGCAAGAACCTTTTTATTTTGGAGGCATATCTGAAAACTTGTCATCCCCATTAAAACTACGTTCAGGAGAATGGAGAATAGTGTCGTAATATTTTTCTTTTAGGTAACAATTAATATCTTGAAACCATTTTCTGATGTTTGATTCACTTATCTTGGATGATGCTGATGTTATATTTTCTCTCAGTCAATTCAGGATGTCTCTTAAGAAATGCTTTATACCAACCATCTCCAGGGTACCTAATTATTGGTAAATGGATTTTCACAGGGATTATCATCAAGGAATTGCTAAACTGAGATTTGGATGTCTTCTTTACGATGAGGAAATCTCCTTTTCTGGCAATCTATTATCCATTCTGCCAAGTCCTTTTCTTCGGTGGTGTTGGGAATTGGAGGTGGTCCAAAGGACATCTTAACAAACTTACTGGAAGATCTAAACTGAGGTGTGGATCTTGAGATATTGGAATATTTTCGGCAGACTGTTCTGACTGGAATCCTTCTTTCGACCTCATCGCTAGCTTTTGAAAGCTCACATTCTTTCTCTCTTTCTTCTACTGTAATAAATATATTGATGGTCTAAAAAGATATGGCATAATTATTGGCCTGTCTTTTGGGAATATAGACCAACATTATATGTGCCTGTAGGGCCAATTATTGTTAAAAAGTAACTTTTACAGGTACAGTATTTTTTTGAGGTTATGTTGGTTTAATATTTAAACTATTTTAAATGGCTAATTACTGTGCCAGGGGCTAACGACTGCCCGTCTTACCCTAAGAAGTTAGCAAACCCGAAAGATCTTTAGATTTCTTTATAAATTATGTCAGATATGTGAGCACGTTATCAATGTAAATTCTTAAGAGTTTGCACCTCTACATAGCTCAAATTTCCACAAAGTTACATATCTGTTACATCTGTAATTAATTAACGTTGCCAGAATAAACTTACACGGGATCTATGATATCCTTTAGAGGTTTCTGCTTCATCATTGTATTATTAATAGCGCTCCTAATTAAATAAACAACTTTAGCAGCACCGCATCAAGTTTAATTATACACATATGTATGTGTGTAGACAGTCTTGATTTCTGTTTAAAAAAATCTTGATATAACAGACGTATATTACTCTCTAGTTAATGTAGAGACGTTTCCCTTCACACTATAATTAAATATAAAGATAAGAGAGACTACACAACATTGTCGCGAACGATGTTATTACACTGGACGTTTCCCAGTGAGATAGATGGAAGGAGCAATTTGTTCCGGTCCTATCTCTTCATCACTTCGGATAATCTAAACTGTGAAAACTTTATTGCACTATCCCATTGAAATACGCGAATTGCAGCCGGACTATTCTACCTACTAGGGTGAAATTTATTACCCCCGAAGTGGGACATTATCCGAATAAATGTCTCCCTAACGAATGCAAAAATATTCAGTTCCGTCTTTCCGTTTTATACTTTCCAATGCAATGTCCGGTACCACCACGACCGGTAAAACTTTGGACGTTTATTACCCCTCCGCTAAAGGAAATAACCGTACCTACAATATTGTCGCTGACATTGTAACCGTTATTCTTTTGTCTTTAGTTGTTAATTAAGTAGTACTAGTAAGTGGTACACATTTACATTCATATTTTTTTTTTGTTTTCGAAAGGCTGTGTTCTCGAAATAATAACGCGATTCTATTGCTTTCGGGAACGTATAGATATGTAAATGTTGCCTCTTGTAGTGTACAATTCAAGCAGGCCAATCGAGCTCTAGGGTGTTACGTGCTATAGATATGGTAATATGGAATACTCTGAACGTAAACTGCATTTGATTTATTCATGTGAACCGCCTAGATAGATATAAAGCTGCTTTTTGTAGTGTTTGAATTATTGAAATGCATTACATTTGTTGCAACACGATCTCGAACTATGTATGTATGTACAGTCTGTTCCAAAATTAATGTCACCCCCCCCCCCCCCCAATAAAAATCTACAACTCGACACAATTTTTGATTGATGAATATCAATATTGTAATTGCGCTCTAAAATAAATGGTTGTCAAACCTTTTCGCAACAGATGTTATAATGTAGCTTCCATCACATCAAGCGACATTAATTTTGGAACAGACTGTACATACATACGTTTGTTCGAAAAAGAAGTTAGAGCCTGAAACAAAGATTAAGTGATGTATGTATGGATATCATCAACACAAACATATCCTGCAAATGATGATTGATACTCGATATTAGAGCAGATATGAAAATCAACCCATCATACTCATTAATAAAGCGTACATACTCCATTATGTACATACATACATACATACACACAGTTCCTATATTTCCCAAACCAGAGCAAACAGGTACCTACTCTAGAGAGGGCAGCACTGTTTCAATTATTTGATTTATACTAGGCCATCCGCGAAGCTCGAAGCGGGAACAACCTATTACATACTATACAGTGTAATTGTTAGTTATTGTTGACGTTTTGTACAAATAAACACGTGATATTGAGCTTACCTACACCGCCACTACAAAACTCGGTGAACTCGTAGAGTTATGTGTACACTTGAACCATCAGCGAAGCTCTATCTAAATTAAATCTATGATGTAATTAAGGTGATGTATAATATCCATTATTTCTCACGTTACCTGCGCGGATATCGAGATTTTCCATTTTCAAAGTGGCAGGATAGGAAGTTAATTTTCTATATAAATCGAAATCGAGATTACTCCTAATCTAATAAAAAGGAAATGTTACTTTATTTATTAAGTTTTTGTAGTAGAGAATGTAGTCGCTCTCGTAAAGAGAAACATTTTATTTAACTTCATAGAGAGCTATTGAAGCGAAGAACTTTCTAATAAGATTAAAGCTACAAGCTTTTTTTTTTAAATAAATTTGAATAAAAGTATTGGCTCAGCTTTCAAATGTTTCGAAACCTCATGATTGAGATTGAAAAACCTAGAGGACGCTCTCTAAATTTGCCTTCTTATGCCCGGTTGCACCAACAGCGGTTTGAAACGACAGTTCGTGAATCTCGGTTTTTTTCTGTGAAGCCGAGATTTTTCTGTAACTGTTGCGCCGACTCAAACAACCTAGGATTAACAAATCTTGAAATGTTCGAGTATAAAAATCGACAAAAACCGTTTGCTGATTGGTGAAGTGAAATCATCTTCGGCGGGAAATCTATCAAAAATTCTTATCCTATGTTCCTAATTCCTAACCAACCTTAACGTTTCTTGTGGTTTATTGTCTAGACGCAGAAATACGGGTGAAATTACATCACGTAGCCTATAATTGTATTAAGAAACAATTAAAAATGGAATTAAATTTAAGTAGTTCGTCTTCATCATCTGATGAAGAACATATTATGGAATTGCTCCCAAATCTTCGGAATTGGCGACCACGAACGGATCTGTTCAATTATTATAATGATGAAGAATTTAAAGCGCGTTTTAGATTATCTAAAGGTTGTGTAGTAAGACTATTAAGCCGTTTTGAGAACGAATTATTGAAAGAAAACATGAAGAACTACCCAATTTCACCAATGAACCAGTTATTGTGTACTTTACGCTTTTATGCAACAGGGTCATTTCAACAAGTAATAGGTGACTGCATGAACATTCATAAAAGTACAGTTTGTCGTTGTGTTCACCGCGTATCACACCATATAGCACTTATGGCTCAGGAATATATTAAAATGCCAGCAACACCAAATGAGATTGCTAGTGTAAAGACAGAATCTTATAAATTATCTCAATTTCCTAGTGTCATTGGGGCTATAGATTGTACTCACATTCCTATTAAGTCACCTGGAGGTGAGAATGCAGAGTTATACCGGATGGTTCTATATAAATGTCCAGATAGTATGTGATGCGAATTTGAAAATTATGGATATTGTTGCAAGGTGGCCAGGTTCTGTGCACGACAGTAGGATATTTTCAAATAGCCTACTTAGAGCACGGTTTGAAGCAAATGAATTTGCAAATTCGTACATGTTAGGGGATAGTGGTTACATGTGTACAAACTATTTATTAACACCGCTTGCTAATCCCCTTACAGAAGCAGAAATGAGATACCAAAATATAAGAACAAGAAATGTAATAGAGATTGAATGGTGTTTGGAAACGAAGGTTTCCTGCATTGCTGTGTTACATAATATAGCTAATGAATCTCGACAGAAAAATGAGATTGCAGGGGATAATAATGTATTTGACTTTCCTATATGCGAAGCTGTGCAACTAGAAAATAATATACATGCACCAATACAACACCTTTTTTAATTGAATGTTTTATTAAATTTAGTTTTTATAATACAGGTACTCATGTAATTATGTACATTAAAATATTATAATAATGGTAATTGTTATTCTTATTACTCAACAGAATTTCAATTCCTTGAATATATTTCACTGCATAATAACTTCCTGCCGTTGGTTATAAAAATTTGAAACATTTGTAATGAAAGATTCAAAATTCTCTTCTTACTTGGGACTGCAATACTTTTAATTTTGGTTCATGTTCCTTCTTTTGAAACTCTTCCTCATTTTCGGCCATTATTAATTTCTTTTTAAGAATTTCCATCTCTAATTCGTGTTTTTCTAATTCGTTTTTTTTTTGATTTTGCTTAATTTCCTTTTCTAACGAAAGTATCTGCAGTTTTTCATGACTACATTTTCTCGTGTAATCTTCCTTAGTAGTCATATTTTTCCTTTTTGTAGTGCTAAAGGAAGATACTTCTTCATATACATCACCAAGTGTACGTTTACGACTAGGCGTGCTTGTATACGCTACAATTGAACATAAAAATAAAACCTCAACGATAGCAGTGTTAATTTTACGTTACCTTTTGGAGATTGGCCTATATCTTTAGAGGATCCTGCAATTGCCACTGTATCAGGAATATAATCATGATCTGTTATAACGCTATACAAATTCTCATTGCTCACTTCATATGTATGTGGCTCTGTTATAGAAATGAATACATATATTACACATTATTAGATGTACACTACTGTTAAAACACTACCTTCAAAATATGATGAACTTGAGTCATAAGCATTTGGCATTGGATGAAAAGTTGGAGGCACTTTCATAGTACCACCACCTGTTTTATAAAGTTCTACCTAAAGGCACCATGTTTTAATAATATAAAGCTATTATTAAAGAAAAACTTTTTCATCAGCACATCGACGTTTCAACTTCTTTTTCAAATTATCATAAAAAGTTCGCAGTTGTTTACTGGTACGAATGACATTAATGCCCAGGGCATTATATTCTTTTGCGATGTTTTCCCATGCGATATTTTTTTGCTTATTAGAAATGCCATCCGTCCTTTTATTTTCTATGATATTCCTATATTTCATGCTTATATTTATTATGGCATCCTTTTCAGCTTCAGTAAAATGAATATTTTTAACAGATTCCATTTTTAACTCTACTACGTCTGAATTACACAGAGCACAACTGGGAACTGAAGCAAATGTTTGCCCTGCTTTGAAAATCCGAAAAATATTACTAACATGCATACTAATTTTACAATGCTCCATTAAAGCCAGATGTTTTATTGCTCTACCAAAATCATAAAACAATTTTGCTTAATGTACTGCATTTACATTTGCAAACCGTTTCTTTCATACCTGCTCTTCTCCTTACTGGCAAAATATATTTATGCATAATTACGAAAATAGATTGCTATCCCTATGGTAAAAATTCAAATTGATTTTGCAATTTAGACAATATATATTTAATGTATAAGTACGAAACATTTTTTCCTTCCCAACTTGCAGCTCTCCCAGCAATAATACACCCGACGTTCGTTAGGTAAATATTATGAAGAGTGTCGCTATTAAAAAACCTAAGCTTATTCACATAAACGATGGATTTCGTCGGGTTCGATTTTGACACCTCATAACCCCGGGTTGTTGAAGTTTGGTGGTTGGTGCAACGCTCTCGGAAATGACTACCTGCTACAACCCAAGATTATTCGTCGGTGCAACCGGGCATTAATCAGGCCTATCATTTTTGAGAGCGGCTCTTTTATGTAGCCGTTAGCTGTGGGGTTCTCTACGCCCATTACTAGAAACCTTGTCCTCGCTAGGCTATCGCAGTGGAACAAAACATAAACTGTTGTTTCTGTTTCCTCTTAACAGAATCTGCAGCGAGCATGCCTATTCAGTCTGCAATAGTCGCTCAACAGATCTACTATCACTTTGACAGTCTTCCTGTCTTTACTCAGTAGATCTTCAGTAAACTTGTGTTCCCTTAAGAACTCCTTTGGTTGTCTTTCGGCTGGTGATCTTTTCCACCATTCATTGGACGTGTTATATGTCCATTCGTACATGGACATTTTAATTTGTGATTTGGTGATGTGGAAGGAAGGGCCAGCTCCTATAAAAGGCCTTGATGAACCTCGTCTGGCCAGCTCATCTCTTGCTAACGAGACACTTATATGTTTAGCACCTCAAGACCGGTTCCAAATCAAATTTGACAACCTCTATTATCCTAAGACCAGTTTGGAGTCCATAGAAAAACAAAATGGCTCTACAGAAAGTTTTGAATGACAGTTAGGTCACTCGCACTCTATTGTTTAACGTGAGAGCTCGCTAATTCGAGTGCCTAGATATAGATTACACAGATACAAGATAAGTGATCATTATCAACGTCCAAACAAAAGGTTCATTCTAGACATTTACACCAAACAAATGTTGTTTTGGTTAAGTGTTCTTTACATAATATGCATTCGAATGCAGAAACTGTCAAATTTGTGTCGAGTGAATCTGTTCTTCCTTACCGCACAAAAAAAAACCACATCTTCGCTTACTATCCGAATGTGCAGATGGTCTTTGATGCATCTGGTGTGATTATGCAAGCTATTAACAAATTATTTAAATACAGATCTTATTAGTGTCAAAATGTCTATTTGACGTCTTTCAACTCTTGTCTTGACTTGCGTAAATTGAATCGATTCTTAGACATTACTGTATTGAGGTGTAGGTAAGCAATCTCTTCGGGGGTTGATAGGAGGTCCGTCTTAGTTGGTAAAGCTTATCACTCATATGAGTTAGAATTTGCCCAATGAAATTGAAGGCTTTAATTACCATAGTTAGAATGATCCGATTTAGATCCAATACGCTCCGTTTTGTTCCATAACTTGTTGCCATTTTGAAGATAATTTCATAGAAGCCCTCGTCCTTATTGACAAACAGTCAATTTTCACAAGCCTCTCTTGAAGCGTTATTCACCAGCAAACTTGTTCGCTATGGACAGGAACAGATGGTAATCACTTGATGCTAGGTCCGGACTATAAGGTGGATGCATAAACCAAGCCCTCGGAGCTTCTGTCGAGTCAATATCGATGTGTGTGGCCTGGCGTTGTCCTGATGGAATACAATTCCTCTCATAATGGCCAAAGCTGGCCGCTTCTGGGCGATTGCTTCCTTCAAACGGTCCAATTGTTGACCACCAAACACACAGCAAAACCTTCCCGCCAGTCAATCCTGCCTTGACCACCGTTTCTGCCGGCTCACCGCGAATCGACCACGACCGTTTTCGCTTGACAACCGAAGATCATAATTCTAAAAGAATGGTGCCAATTGCCTTCGTCTACTTGCATTGAATTAGTGCAAAAATAAACACTTCATTTCTTAACATTACCTTCAATTTTTTCTCAAGAGTTTCTGATATTGTGGGCAGCATAATATCGAGCACTTCCCGGTGGGTGGATTTATCAAAATTTGAAAATCTTTGCTTTAGCATTCACGCCAATCCAGGTATTCCATCTATTACATAAACAACGCTTAAAATAAACGTGTCATCGCAAGCACTTCGCCATCAATTTAAGTCCTTGATGTGGGGGGATAGAATTAATTTTATCGCTTTAGGCATAAACCGTGTGTTAATTAGAACTATATATACGTATACACACACGCCTTTAAATTCGTAATTAGTGATTATAATGTAGGTAAGTTCGTCGAGTCGATATTTCACACCATTCCCTCACTATTAAACACACACACATGCACACACAGAGCGAGAGGGAACCCACCCTAAACGTACAGCTTGTTGAACGAATATTCCCTCGAAACACATCGATCCAGGCAAAATTGAAATTAATTCATATGTATGCGACAGCGTAGTTCTAGGTGATTCCCCCGTTGTCGCGATTTAACGTTACCCCCTAAAGCGTGTCGTACGTTATTGCCGATTACGTATACATATATGTAGGTAGTTTGCAGCTAGTATAGAAATGATTATTATGGGGAATTAGCAGCGAAGAACAAGCGATTACGTTTATACTGCGGTTTAAAATGGAGTTAAGTACGCTTACACATGTATTTCAAGCGGGAAAGGATTATTGAAGATATTCCTTACATTTTGTTGTGATTACTTCATAAGCATTTCATAAATGGAGTTAGAATAACTGAAAATAATAATCGAAGAGAGATTAGATGCATAGACCAAATTAGAGTTTTACATTTGGAGAATAATCTATCCAGTTTTATGACGTTGTAGTAAGCAAGCCTAACAGGGAATTGATGGAAAATAGAGTTAAGTTTAGGAGATAGGTCGGGATCTTACAATACTTAACAGTGCTGTGAGTGATCTCCAGAGGTGTAGGTAACGTGGTAGACGAAGAACTAGTCTCAGAGTTATCTATATTAAGACCAGCAATGGATGTGTTGAAAATCAGGTTCTTTAGTAGCCTTTTCGGATAGTCGTTATTGGAAAATATATTGAAGAGTAGATTTAAGTTCTTCTTTTTGTAGGAAACATCCGACAGTTTCAAGACCCTAATTCTCATAAAAATTATAATTTTTTTTTTCATATTCATAGGGTGGTTAGAGTAGTAGTTTATTTACCTTCCTGATGAGGTCAATTTTAAATACCAATCGAGTATTATCCTTTGGTCGGGTTTTCTGATTACCAGGATATCGAAAAAGGGGACAGAGTTATTGGTTTCACATTCTATTGTGAAACTAAGATTGTGATGGGAAGAATTAATAATTAGATTTATTAAAGAATTAATAATATCGTCTACATATTTAAATATAAAAGGCACTTCGAAATCCAGTTTTGGAAGGCAGGATAGGAGTAGTTCATCCATAACAATGCAAGCAAGAATTAGAGATAATGGACTATCCATCGGAGTCCCGAAGATTTGTTGGTAAAATTTACCATCAAAGGTGAAAGCAGCTGATTGAAAGAGAAATCCAAATATATCCAACATCCCCATTACCATTCTAGAGACAACGTCCAAAGAAACCACAACAAAGTAATCTGGAAGGGATTTATGTTTCATCGCAACCACAAAAGCAAAGGAATCAGTAATATTTAAAGTTGTCCTATTTGAGAAGGAAACAGAATTGAGGCAATAAATGAAAACAATTGATATGTAGGGGGACCCACCAAAGATAAAATAGGTCTCACAGGGTAGTTGGCCTTATGGACCTTAACAAGGGAGTAGAATTTCGGGCAGATGCATTTAACGCTACTGTCAGTTGACCTTTATCAGCCGGCATGAACAAAAGGGAGTCACCTTCACGAAGAGTTGATTTAATATCTTTCAGAAATTTCTTAGTCTGAGAGTAATAACTCCTCAGAAGACCATTCAACGGTGAGGGGAGATGTTGATGTTGAAGGAAATTCGTTATTATGTTAGTAGATTTAGATCTGAGTAAGTCACGGGTTTCAGCTGGGATGGAATTGATGATGTATTCAGTATCCGCCAAGAGTTCACCAATATGTACATCACATTTTTTCAGGGCATAACCTAGTGATAGAAGGTTAGTGACATTCATAGGGATTTCAATATTAGAAATGTTGAAAAACCATTTGGAGTTGTCATTGGAAAGTTTATTGAAGGTGAAATTAGAATTTAATTAATTAAATTTTATTTTTAAATGCTTGTTGAAAGCAATCTTTTGGAATTTGAGAAAATCATTGAAAATGTGGTAGGGGAGAGTAATTTTCAACACTGGTATCTTGAAGTGATTGGAGCTTTTATCAAGCTATATTGTTTAAATTTTGAAATATTTGGTGAATAGTTTGTAGTTTTAGCTTAAGATAAGACCACCCATATTTTTTAATAAACATTTAGGTTAGAATAATTTTTTACTTTTCAAAATTTTGGCGGTTTGGGTAACAGTGAGACAACTTAAAGTGGGTAACAGTAAGGTAAGTCCATATAATGTTCTGGCTTAGTACCTATATTTTTTAGATTGTGTTTGGAATAAAAATAACGTTGATTTACTACCGGAGCATTTTCTGAAGACAAAATGAGTAGGGTAGTAAAAGCAGTTCTCAATGGGAAAAGTATACGATTTGTGGCAAAAGAGGAGCATTTAAGCTTCCAGACATTAGCACCGTGAGTTAACATTGAGGACATTGATACTCACAAGATACCTATTTAACAAAAATTAAAATTTCAGAGATGTGAAAAAGCAGAAAGAAAATGCAGATGGATCCATTCGAATGAGCCCCAATTACGCAGAAAATATGATATTTACTAATGAGCAGGAAAATGCGTTAACGGAAGTAGGTAAACTATAGGCGTACGAGCACAGTCACTCGACGTGTACACCCTGTATAAGCTGTATTTTGACAGCTAAAACCTGTCAAATTGTCATAATTATGACATTTTACTGGTTTTACACAGCCGCCTATAGTTTACCTACTAACGAAGTATATTATTACAAGCTCTCAAATGTTTTACGGCTTGTCTTCGATAGATTGTCTAAAGCTAGCTTCTGAACTAGCAGTAACATATAATTTGAAAATTCCAGAAACCTGGAATGCAAATAAGATGGCAGGCATAGAATGGTTGAGAAATTTTATGAGAGGAAATCAAAAGCTTTCACTGAGAACACCGGAAGGCTGCATCTTTCAACGAATATAATGTTAAAAAGCTCTTTCACAATTTATATAATGCAATGAGTAAACGTGAGCGATTTAATGATGGTACTAGAATTTTTAACTTAGATGAGACTGCAACGGTGACTATTCAAAAATCTGCTAAAGTGATTGCTGCCAAAGGAGTTAAGAAGGTCAACACGGTTACGAGCGGAGAAAAGGGAGTTCTTGTGACAACGTGTGCTATAATTAATGCTACAGGAAATCATCTCCCACCTGCAATGGTGTTTCCTCGTGTACACTTCAAGGAGCACATGATTACAGGAGGTCCAGCTGGTACCTTGGGACTGGCATCCCAATCGGGATGGATGAATTCTGATTTATTCCTGAAAGCCGACAGACCAATTGCTGAAGAGCCCGAGCATGAAGCTGATCATTCGTTCAGCCAGACCACACCTAGGACTCTAGCACGTGAAGTGACTCCACCAAGTTTGTTAAAAACAATTTGTTAGCCATCAGAGCTTATTTTAAAGCTGAGGCAAGAAAAAATGTACGGCAAGGTAAAAGTATCATTGCCACCGACACACCAGAAAAGAAGGAAAGAATAGAAGAAAAATACAAAAGTAGACCAGAGGCATTAGACAAACAAGATAAGAAGAAAGCAACTGAGAGACAAATTGTGGAAGATGATGATGAAACAGAAGACGAAGAATGGAATTCTGAATGCAGTAGCAACACTTTTGAACCAGAAATAAACCTCTCAAATTTTGAAGAGTTGGAAAGATCTCCCAGTAAAAATTCGAAATCAAAAAAGGTTTATTATATAAGCAAAGTGCTGACGAGGATAAAAGAAAATGCTGAATTTGAGGTAACTTTCTTACGAAGAAGTTTAAAATTACCAGGCACATTAATTTTGCCAGATGTCCCAGATAACGCCAGTGTTTTAGAAAAATGAATTATGGTCAGACAAAGGGGCAGAATTCATACTATTTTTTGGTAAATAAATGTAAAAAAAAATTACCGGAGCTTTAATTATTATGTCTCACTATTCCCCACCCACGAGTAACAGTGAGACAGATGTCACACGTGAATTAATAATAATCTGTGTTTGCCAATATTAGGCATACTACCAAATGAACCAGTGGTAAACTCCAATCATATGTGCTAGAATGTATGGCTAAAAAAGAATTTTAATTATGGCTAATAATACCCTAATTCAGGGCACTTGAAAAAAAAAGCGTCTCACTGTTACCCACTTTCCCCTACAATGGCGCAAATAATTTTGCTGATGAGTCCAGATGATATCAGTTATTAATTACAAGTTTTTAGAAATGTTGAATTACAAGAACATCAAAAAGTTCTAATGAATCAGTTCCGTGAATGACCCTGCATATGTCATTTTAATTTCAATTAAAAATGTAATTAAATCTCCGTAATATTAACATTTTTTTTCTCAATAGAATTTTCTAGTAAATACCAATAAACCTTGAAGAAATACCAACCGCAATAATTTAAAAAAAACCTCCTCTTGTATCATCATCAAAAACGACAAAAAAAAATAAATCGAAATAAAGTCCACCGGCTATTTGATTCTGGCATCGTATGCCGAATTGATGGGTATTTCATTCCGGTGAAAATTATATTCTGCGTTTTTTTTTGCGGGCTCCAATCACGAAATTGGAGAAAATATTACCAAAAACACGGTAGAAAGTCGTCATGTCGAAAGACTAATTGGATACGGTTATTGGAAAGGGGAGAACATTACCATAACATCCACGGCAACGATATTGCTGCCCATCACGTTAACTAACCATTACGCGTGTCTGCAGAAGCAGCGATAACATTTTAAAGAATGTTCTAATTTCGTCGAATAGTATGTTATATTTTAATTACAATTTAGTCAGCGCAACATTTTAGAATTCGATCCACTTATACATCCAATTCTATTCGTTTAAATTAGAAAATTAAAGAGGCAGGGTTTCACGCTCAATTAGCACTCGATTGTAAATCCAACCTCCCTTTCTAATACCGAATGGAGCAGTACTAGAGTAAGAGAACGATTTAACAAAAAAAAAAGTGCTTTGTTGCGAAAACTTTTACAGCTTTCGTTCGTCGACGTTCAACGTTAATTGAATACAAAATATTTAATGAAGCGAGGATTTTTGTAAATATTGATACTCCCCCGGGTATTCCCCTTGTTGAAAATCCTGTTTTTTTTTTTATTCTTCGGGTAACGCTAGCGACATAATTGAGGGAATAGAAATTTGTCGCTGGTTTTTTTAAGGTCGCAAGGCATCCGGTAAAAATGGTAAGTTGGAAATGATTTCTAAAATAAATACAAAAGTTATTCCTTTTCTTCTTTTACGACTTCGTCGCGTTTAAGTCGTGCAACTTTATTTGAAAGATAAAGAAAGCTATCAAGGCAAACGTTTAACAATAAACAATCGAGAGAAATATTTATATATAGCTATAAAGATGACAAGTTCGTAGAGATAACAGTTTGAAACGCATATTGTACACACAAACTTCGAACTTTCTTTGAATGTTCGTTGTAGATACTGTTCCACTAAATTTTGTTTCTGTGCAAGTTATAAATTGGTTCGCAAGTAACAAACTTGTTCAAGTACAACTGTAATACATGACAGATTTGCTGTAAAGTACACCAGTATCTACTGTAGAAAGATTTGCTTCTCCTCCCTTAGGGAAGCAAAACATCCTGCAATGAGATTAAATAGAAATGAGAAATATTGAGAACTTATTTCCAAATAAAGAAGGAGGAATAAATGACTGCTACTATTGCCTAGAGTGTGCGTAAAAATTCATCAACATCAACTCGTCATCACACATTTCTGGCACTTCTCTGTGGAAAATTTTGCATAAAATCCTCGGTATGAAAGCTTAAAAAAATCAATTACTCCAGGAACTGAAGCCTCATGATCATCCAATGCGTTTTTGGTTCGCCAAATGGGCTGGAGATCGCTTGGTCGACGATGAAAAATTATCCTTTCAGATGAAGCCCATTTCCACATCGAAAGCTGTGATAATAAACAAAATTATCGCATTTTCTTGCCCAGAAAATCCAAACGTCATCATTAATCTACTGCATCTTCTTGTGCCTCTGTTCTTACATAGGCAGCGCTGTCCTGGGCCTGTGGTGATTGGAGGCCGGACAAAATAAGAAATCTCGGATCTGAGAAGGATCTTGGAGATTCCATCTGTCCACCAAGAGAGTAAAGGAAGAAATCTTTGTCAACGGCATTATTCAGGACGAACAATTTCGGGCTCAGGATTACTGAGGCGATCCGTAACTCCATGGAGGCTCGTGAGACTCTGGGAGCCGCTCTTTCTCTGTAAGGGTCTAAAAAGATATTTCCACCCCTAAGCTAATAGCCACCGGTGTTCCACTGGGATCCCTTCTCGCACCAACGTTGTTCTCGATATACATTGCAGATCTACCTAAAATCCCTCAGATGCAATTAGCAATAAATGCAGATGATACGGCCCTCTACACCTCATCTTGCAGCAAGAAGATCTTGAGCAGGCACAAGTTGATGTCATAGTTGAATGGTGATCCAACTGGAGATTAAAAATAAATGAAACCAAATGTATAGCCATCAGGTTTACAAATAGGTATAGGCTGTCTCTGGAGAATATATGTCTAGGGGATGTCAGGCTACGTTGGAGCCAATTAGTCGTATATTTACATGTGAAAAGAATATCAGAGAGATTTACTCCTTTGCTCCAGGAGTACTTTATCCTTGAGGTTGAAAGTATTGATCTACATCTCTTTCTTGCGTCACATAATTTCATATGGAGCCCTTTGTTGGTCAAGCCTAGCGATGACAAACCTACAGAAGCTAGAGGTCCTTCAAAATAAGATCCTTTGGATGCTGGTTGGAGCTTCTTGGTTCATAAAGAATGAACGACTCCGAGTTGACTTCAAAATATCATCTCTTAAGGACTATCTGTCAACTTTGGCCAGTAACCACTGCTGCCAATCCCCTGGTCTCACACTTAATGGAACTAGACCCTGACCGACCACCGCCCAAGGTAAGAGTCAACAGGGTGCTGAACATCGCAGACTCCGGGATTGAGGAACCTCACCCACACAACCAGACTTCAAGTGTCGGATGGGTGTGGTCCTGTTTCATACAATATAATTCGCTACTTAATTTAAACTATTCGAAGAATACCAAAATAATAGCATTTGCAGACGAAAAGCACTGCTGGAAGCAGAAAACAGGATTAATATAGAACTCGATAAAGTAATGGAATGGTCAAATAACAATAAGATTAGAAACAAAATCTCAATTTATGCTAGCAATTAGGAAAAGATTACTGGGGAGGGAAATTGATGTAATCCTGAACAATGAGAAATTAAATCTATTCAAATACATGACCAATTAAGATTCGATAAACACGTAAGCTATATTACAGAAAAATGCGTAAAAATAGTTCATGCATTAGCAAGATCAGCAAAAATCTCTTGGGGATTGAGAGAAAGCGCATTGGACACAATTTACAAAGGGGCGATTCCACCAATACTGGCATATGGTGTGGCAGCCTGGATAGATGCCTTCCAAAGAAGATCGAACCAAATCAAATTAAGAAACATTCAAAGATTAATTAACATCAACATATTGAAGAGTTTCAAATTGGAAGAATTAGCGAACATTTATAATACCATGAAGACAACAGATCTAAAAGAATTAGATTAGATTGCAAAAGTGGGAACGCTGCTGTGTCAAAAAGGTTCTTCCCACATATTGCGAACAGACTGCGTGTTCAACTGCCTTACTCACCCAATTTAACAATTATATTAAGTGGACATGGAAAATTAAACAGTTACCTACTATAAGAGATTCAAAATAAAAGATGATGGAAAGTGTCAGTGTAGAGGAGAATCTCAGACTGTCGATCATCTAATTGTGTAAATTGTGACAATTCGAATCTGATTGTTGGTTTGTGTTCAGTAAAATATATATTGCAATTCGAAAGATTACTTTAACAAATCACACCAACACATGTTATGTAAATAGTTAATATATAATTTGGTTAAGTGTAAAATGGGTTAATAAGTTTAGTTTTAACCCAGATATGCCTAAACCATTTTGGCAAAAAAAGGAGTTAAAATTGTGGTTTATTTACGTTAAATGCTTTATTATAAACTGATGAGAACAACTTTTAAACAAACAATAATAATAATAACAAAAATACGGGCCGTCCTACATATAGAACGCCAGGCACATGTACGACTATTCACCGTGTCACTGCTTCTTGGTGTGAAATACGACAAAACACTTTACATGAACTGCTACATCACACTTATTACATCTTGTCAATGCCTTTTGATGACAATGTGCACATCTTGTTTGTTTGTCTTGTTGTTTTACGAAATGATCAATCCGATCATAACGTGAAACATTAGCTGACGTTGATGGTCGCCTTTTAGAATAAGAGGAGGTTTTCTGATTTTCCATTAGTAATGACGAAGCAAGTCTTCTCCTGAATGCCAGCTTATCTAAAGAACCTCCTTGTGAATGGTTGTGCATCGGCTGGGGTGGGGATTGATGTTGGTATTCCGCAAGGTTCTGTTTTGGGACCGTTGCTTTTTTTGATATATATCAATGAACTCGCGGAGTGCTTAAAAGGTGACGGGGTACTGGTAGTCAATTACGCGGATGACACTAACATTTTAATTACGGCAGAAGACAACACACTATTGACTGAAAAAGTTAACACGGTACTTGTAAAGTTGTTTCGGTGGACGCATGAGAACGAACTACACGTCAACATGGACAAGACATCTGCGGTGTTGTTTTCTAATCGAAAGAGTCTTAACACAGACAACATTGACATTTCTATACCGTTCTCGGACACAGTAAGAATGCTTGGGCTGATAGTAGATAGAGGTCTGACCTGGAAGCAGCACCTTGAAGGCCTTTCTAAAAGTTTGTCCCGCGCTATTTATGCTCTAAGGCAGCTCTCTGCATATTGTGACTTGACCATTTTAAGATCCTTTTACTTTGCGTCATTCCAATCACTGTTGAAATTTGGCATAGTTCACTGGGGACGTTCTTCCGATACACACCGCGTATTTCTGCTGCAAAAACAAGCAATTAGAGTCCTTGCGCGATTGCGCTCTCGTGATTCTTGTAGGAATGCGTTTGGGGATCTGGGAATAATGACAGTGCATAGCCTTTATATATACGAATTGCTCTGTTACGCGTACAAAAACCGCTCAAACTTCAACACACTACAGCATTCATATGAGACGCGGCATAAGTTATTTACAATTCTGCCAGATTCACATCGGTTATCAAAATTCCAAAGACAGATGATGTATAACGCGTCCAAATTCTTTAATCACCTTCCACTGGCGGTACAGAGTATTTCAAATCTTGCTAGATTTAAATCTACAATTAAGGAGCAATTAACAACTGCTGTGCTCTACAATTGTGAGGACTTTTTCCGTGTTATGTCGCTGGAGAACTCGTGATGTGTAGCCTGAATTGCGGCTACATGTACTACGTGTGTGTGTGTGATTTGTTGGGTGGCACCCTATATACTATCAAGGTTTTCACTCAATTGCAATTTATTTATTTACTCGATTGTTGACATGTTTTCTAGTTCTATTTTTACATAACCCCTTTTTAATGAGTGTAATGTGCTAACTGACGTTGTTTCAAAAACATGCTATGTAAATGTATGTTTTTCGAAATAAATCTATATTATTATTATTATTATTATTGCCACAATGTTTTGATTATTATTATTATTTTTCGAAAATCAAAATGGCCTCTTTTTTCTTTTTTTATAGCCTTAGAACTGATTAGAGGACTGCCAAAAAGGCGATTTTTTCTTATGGTACCTGTACCATAAATTTGTTTTTCAGTTAACTTTTCCATTAGTGGCATTGCTGTAAAAAAATTATCAAAAAAAAAATGAAATTTGATTCCTGCCCACTTTGATCTTGGAGCATCTACAAACTCTAAAGCAACACTTGCACCTACTCCGTATTCTGCGTAAGCCTCGCTAATATTTGTTGATGCACCTTGATAAGGTTCCAGCAAAACGACATAACCTAGTCTGGTTGCACCAACCCAGATTTTGTATCCATAGCGGATCGCCATGGCCATGACTTCATCTACAGAGTGTGTTTCTTCAAGTGGCGCATGTTCTAAAAACTTGGACTTCAATTTGGCGAACAAAGGACGTACTTTTGCAAATTTATCTTTAGGATCTAAATTTTCGTTATTGACTACATGAATGTGATACAAAATAAAATCAAACTTATCCCGAGTTATGGATTCAGCTACAACCTCATTGTGCACGTCTTTATCTCGTCCCCAGTACATTCTTCGGCGTGGAAAAACGACGTATCCACTCAGAATCAGTACTCCTATAAAGCACTATATTTCGGTTTTGGTTATAATTTGAGTTTTATTTTTTTGTTGTACGCATCTATTAGTCTCGTTTGTCATCATTTCCCACATTTCATCATCAAAGAACTTTGAAAACAATTCCAAAGGAGTTTCTTTATTACTTGTTTCGATTTCTTCAAGTGGGAACTCGTCGTCAACCGGAAGTGTTAAATCTTCTTTGATCCAATTATAAAACTTTTTCTTCTTTGTCTTTTGAGTAATTTTTGATTTAGATGTTGTCGGTGTTTGTAGATGTATCAACGGCCCCACATTAAGTAGAATTAGGAAGTTCTCCAACCCAATTGTGTGTGGTTTGGACCTGGACAGGCTACCTTCCCGCACCATCGTAAGGAGAACCCAACACCTTCTCCTACATCTGGACCTGGATTAAGCATTAATTTGTTCCTTTGAAGCTGATCTCTCAAACTATAAGTTAACCAACTCATAGCCAGTAAGGGCTGTGTCAACTGAGGAATAGATGGCTCAGGAGCTTTGCTCAGCCCTGGCAGGAGAACGAAGGACCATCGAGGACGACTAATACAAACAGCTTCAAAACGTAAACTAAAAAGTACAAAAATCCATTACATCAGTTTTGTTTCATCCCATGGCAGTCGTTGCTTATAAGAGCTAAGAACCTTAAAGTTATTTCATGGTAATTCTAGGAATTAAGTAACTAACGTCATCATTGAGAAGCCGTTGCATCCAAAAGGAATTTTTTGGTGCGAATTTTGGCATCATTCGACCATTTTTCATGCAATAAGTTCTAATGAATATAAATAACCTTTAAAAAAATGATCTAATATCTCTTTTAATCCCCTCTTTAAAATCCTATCCGCGGTGTACGTAGTTAATATATGCCTGTATAAAGCGGCAATGTCGGCTATACTCGCACACATCCACGAGGTTTTAAAATTAAAATGTCACGCCTACTATATAGCAATATACCCGTCGGAAATAAAAAAATAAAAAATAAATTCACGCAAGGCGATTCACGTTTATAACGTAAACCTGAACGACATATCCCTCATTTCGCGCTCAGCGCCAAAAATCAATTTAAAATCAGCGATAGCATCTCCAGCCGGTTATTCATCCACGGACGAACCGACGGCCACACGGCCTGGCTCCCACAATTCGTTCGACGACAAATTGAAGCACGCGTTTTCCACCCTACTCGTCACACTTTTACTGCTCTCTGGCCATGCGACAAAAGCTCATGAAAACAATTAAGCCATTAGCGAAAGGGAATTGCTGTGTTGTTCGCCTCCCCTCCCCAACCCCCCACGTATTTTTGTTGTTGTTTCATTTTGCGGGCGTTGGTGAAAATTGTTACCTATTTACTCCCGTGTAGGATAGATACGATGTATACACGACCGTTTTATAACTCTACGACTGCGAATTACACATCATCGAGCGCGTTTCTAGAATGGAACACCCTGCGGATATTATTGAACCGATTCCGTTGCTTTTTTTAAACCGTATCTCATGTGTAACGAGTATTATGTGCACTTTTATCTGTGCTTCGTTCTCAGGTAAAAAACTATCCGATAAACGCTTTAATCGAGTATCACAAACACTACGTATCGATGATTGATTTGTACGATAGCTGTTTATACATTTCCCAATTTGGGAGCTTTTTAATTTATGTTTTAATATTATTTTTTCTAGTCGAAATGTTATTCAGCAATCAATAAATTTGTTGCTCTCAAAGGGTTTCATCCCAATTAAAAAATGGGGGGTGTAATGGTGTCGTTGCCAATTTCATCATAATCAAAAAAGAAATCAAATTACACCAACTGCTAGAAAATGAATCACGTCACATATCATCTAGTCTTCCTTGGTAAAAGACTGTCAATGTTTAGCATGTTCTACGGACTTTATCAAGGCCTTATCGACAAATCCCATATTTTGGTTTTCTTGCAACACTGCTTTGTTAGTCAAAATTATGCAAGTTACTGAAAAAAAGGGGGACAAGCTTTTTGCCTATCCATCGAATTAATAATATGACATCTGGTGTCATTATCTAGTCATAATAAACACGTTCTTTTTTTGACAGTGTTCTTTTCAAAACTTGTGTCTACAGGTATGTACATTTGTTTAAAGCTTATTAAACATGAGTTATAATGGTTGTAATAACAGATATATCCATGCTAATTTGAGTTATACAATCTCAAAGTAATCTCATTGTTGGGAATGTCAAAATGAGCTCACAGTTATCACAGATGTTGAGGTCTCCTTTCTTCATGTATAGGTTGTTCAATAAGTTTCTAGAATAGAGATGAAAAACACGATTTTATGGCTTGAAATGCTTTTTATTATTCTTTTTATATTGCAAAACCATAAAAACTCACTTCTTAGTGAAGTAACTCTTTACAACTTAACGGTTGTCAGAATGTTTAGTTGTCCATAGTTACAAGTGTTGACACTTGTATCAACATAGAACACAATATTACACCTATTACTGCAACATGTGCTACTACAGCCAAATTTGAAATATTTTGACAGTTACATCTGCTAAACTCGTACAAAATAACCATTCTTACAGTTTCACAGTTTTCAGAAATATTTTAATTGTTACACCTGCCAAAAGAAGAAGAAAATACTCAGTTTTAAAGAAAACTATTAGACGATAAGTTTTGTATTGGCCAAAAATAACTATTTTACAATTTGACGGTTGCCCAAAACATTTTGAGTATCAAAATAGGAAAAAGAAATTGCTTTTATAATTTGACAGCTGTCAGTTGAGTTTTGACAGCTGCTATGGTGAAAATTGAAACGGAAATACTCTGTTCACAAAGTTAGAAGCTATAAAATAATTCCTCTTAAAGTTTTAGTTCCTGTCAAAAATATTTCATTGTTGCACTTGCAAAAATAACAAGAAAATAACTGTCAAACTGTAAGAAAATAAGTAAACTAAAACTAAGCAAACTTGCATGTTAACTAATTAACTGAAACTAAAGTGTTAAATAACTGTTTTTGCAACTGTCAGAAAACTGTCAGATATATTTCGATAGTTACGAGTGTTAAAATAGGAATTTAATCAGAATTAAATTGTAATTTGACAACTGCTAGAAATATTTTGGTTGTTACATTCTAAATGGTGAAAAGACACTGATTCTACAATTTTGCAGCTGTCACATGGAATTTGACAATGACTACAGTCAAATTTAAGAAAAAATATTGTATTCACAATCAGCTATGCTATCAGAAATAGTAACTACATTCGTTAAAACTATAAAAATGACAGTTTACAGTTTTGACAGCTGCTGGAAATAATCGAATTGCTGCGCCTGCCATAACAACATTGATAGCCGTCAAAAAATGTCACATTTAACTTAGATATTAAAACAATAAATGATAATGATGTGAGAAACGTCATTTTGACTGATTTTGACAACATTTAACAACCGCACATTTTCCACACGGTAGTAAAATTTCAGTTTAGCGATAATACCAATTCGAAATCAACTGCATAGAACCAATTAAAACTAAATTAAATCTCTCGCTCGTAATTATACACATTCATTACAATGTTATTATTATTATTATTATTACCATCATAACTATAGCTTTCATCACCAATACTTTCATTAAATTCCTACATTTCTATTTATCAACAATAGTTATCGGGTTACTATCTAATTGCAGTGGGTACACGCTTAATTTTAGAGAGAACAGCCATCAACAACAAACTTCAACATCTTACGCGGATGCGATTCGTAAATAAAAAAAAGAATTAAATCGACGCAGTAACACAACGCCGATAACAATTCTATAAAGGCAGTGACTATGAAAAATGAAGTAGTAGAATCGGTAGTTGTTACGTAAAAAGGCGCAAACGTTACGTCTGGTCCTTCAATTATAACAAACCATAATGATCGTTTGTGTTTATTGAGTGAGCATACTGCAGCGGCAGCCCGTAAAAACGTGTCTACAGGTATGTACATTTGTTTAAAGCTTATTAAACATGAGTTATAATGGTTGTAATAACAGACATAGCCATGCTAATTTGAGCTATACAATCTCAAAGTAATCTCATTGTTGGGAATGTCAAAATGAGCCCACAGTTATCACAGATGTTGAGGTCTACTTTCTTCATGTATAGGTTGTTCAATAAGTTTCTAGAATAGAGATGAAAAACACGATTTTATGGCTTGAAATGCTTTTTATTATTCAGTATATTCTCCCAAAAGCTCAATACATTTATTCCAACGTTCCTCCAATTTATGAATTCCATCTCTGTAGTGGTTTTCCGGAAGGTCTGCAAAATACTCGTCTACGGCTGCTATAACTTCATCATTAGACGAAAAATGCTTTCCACGCATGAATTTTTTAAGATGTGAGGACAGCCAGAAGTCAGAGGGAGCCAAATCTGGTGATGATCAAGCAATTTGTACTTCAATTCATTGAATTTAGCCATTGTTAAAACACTTTTGTGAGCAGGTGCATTGTCTTGATGAAAAATGTTCTTTTTTCTTCGGCAAACCAGGTCTTTTTTTACGAATTTAATATACAGAGTTGATTGTTTTACTAGTTTGCAGATAATCCCCTTAAGCATCCCAACTGATGCCATAACCTTCTTTGCTGATTTTTGGACATGAACTCGTTTTGGAGCTGAAGAACGAGGTTCACACGACTCTTTAGCCTCTTGTTTCGATTCAGGATCATGGTGATAGACCCAAGTCTCATCCATAGTGATGAATCGACGTACAAAATCCTTTTTATCCTTTTCAAAACCCTCCACATATTGTTGAGAAAGTCATCAAGTCGCATTCGAATGTGTTTTTGTTCCATTGTTAACAAATTCGGCACCCATTGTGCACACAGCTTTTTCAAACCCAAAACTTCACTTAAAATATGGCCTAATGAGATGTCTAGAGCCTGTACAAGATCTCTCTCAGTCAATCGACGATCTTCCAAAATCATACCTATCCTGTATTTTTGCTATGATTTCTGGTGTTGATGCACTTTTTGGACGTCCTAGACGTGGATCGTCTTCAAGACTTGTACGATCACGTTTAAACTCAGCAACCCAGTTATATACTGTTGCAAGTGAAGGTGAAGAGTCCTTATACACTTTTAACAATCATTCACGAATCTGTTTTGGTTCTACACCTTCCAAAAATATGAATTCAATCACTAATCACAAATCTACTTTGAACAGCTGTCAATATAAGACTGAGTTGACAGATCCACACAAAACTTTCCACGTGTTTACCACGTGTTCATGAAAAAGTAGTACCATTTTTAGAAAAATAAAATGGCTGACCTACTACCGCCATCTATGTGTGATTCTAGAAACTTATTGAACAACCTTCACCTATAGACCATTTAAAATCATTACAGACCACACAGCAATTGTTTCTGTTTTGTCTACAGAATAGCAGAGAAATCAATTGGTACCGTATCAAGAATAGCTGGTCAAAATGAAGATCATTTTTGTTAAACCTCAAATCCGATACCTTCTCAGATGCCCGAAGTTCGAGAAACTTCTTTAAAATAAAGGAAAATTGAATTGCGATGTGTTCTATCAGGTGGAACCAAATTAATGCTGGTATACGATGCTCTATTGTCCACATTGTCAAGAAGAAGAAGCAGGTCGAATAAGAAAAGTTTTAACGAGGCATGAAATAATATCACGTTAAGCGAATCCGAATTGATAAATCTGAATCATAAAGTAAAATTATGATTGCTTTGATAAGAATACCAACAATTTCAACACATTTAACATCATAGACGTCATCAGGCTATCCAAACCTATATGCACTTGCAATTGGTGACTTTAGGAGGTTGATAGAGTCAGAATCCATCTCATCTTCAATTTTCCTTTTAATTAGTAAAACATTTCTTCTATTACCATCTGTAGTTTCTGCTATTGGATTACCATGATCTTGATCAGAGATTCTATGAAGTCCTTTCTCTAGAAAGTCCTTTTGGAATCTAGTTTCAGTGCAAAGCTTGAATGCCTATAGCTTGAAGTCGACGAATCCGTTTTATTGTTAAATTCAATTTCTGACAGAAGCTTTGATAGGAAAGATGGTAGCCTATCCTTTGGAAATAAACTTATTTATGGATATTGAATCCTCTTCAGAGTGGCCAAGAATGCAATACTTAGAGATTGTGTGATGTGAGTGGATTTCTTATTTATGTCATCAATTATCCATGATAGAAGGCTAAAACTTTGGAACAATGCTTTGAACTAGAGGTAAATACATTTAAGTAGATATGCTTAATACACTTGGGGATCAATACCCTTCCTATGCCACCATGAAAAATTGGATTCAAGGTTTCAAAACGAGTCAATTTTTCATTGAAGATTGAAGAAGTCAGATCGGGAAGGTCAATTCCCTGTTCGTTCCGAAAATATTGATGCAGTTCATGATATAAACGCGTCCATCATATGTCGATTTAGATATGAGAAAAATTTCTGCAAAATGGATCCTCAAATGTCTAAATGTTGATCAAAAGCGTGCAAAGGTGCGAGCATCACATTCGATCTCTCCTCGGCGATTTGAAAATAATGCAGACTTCTTAAACCATGGATGAAGTATTTACTGTGGATGAAACTTGGGCACAAATCTACGACCCAGAAACAAAGCAAGACAATCCAAAGGAATTTCTAGACCAGTAACAACGAAGTGACGAGGAAGTTTATTGCCATTGAAACAAATGTTGATCAATGCTGAAAAGGGATGAAACTTGGTCTATCGGAAACAGAGCAACAATCAATGGAATTGAGACACTTTGGTTCTTGTTTCAGTTTTTTTGTTACTATCCACTCTACTTTGTGTTTGCAGGATAATGTCCTTGCGTACAAATCGCACGTAGCCATGCAAACAATTTTGTCTTTCCTCAACTAAAGACAAGTATAAAAGGTTATAAATTTCCTTCCAATCAAGAGGTGATACAAGCTGTGGAGGCCTGGTTTGTAGAGCAAGATAAAAAGTTTATTTTGAATTTGATTTGGGGGTTGGGGCATCAGCCCCATACCCAATCAGCTATTTCTAGACAGCAATATCTATTCCACAGTGATTCAAACCCACTCTCGTACACCTCTTATCTTGTTTTTCACATAAAAACCTCTCCTTGTCTCTTAAATTTTCAATAAATTTTGTCATTTCTTCCCCGCTCACCCTAATATAGACGTGATTGACAGTCGCCTCCGCAAATTTCACTCAATTTTCTACTTCGTACGCCCCTTTTTAATATTTAATATTCTACGTTGTGTAGTGCGTATAATATTATTCAAAAAGAATTTATGACAGAAACGTAATTATATTATATTAATCTGCACGAGTCATATTCAGTACACGATTTGCGTGAGAAACAACGAACTGCACGCTTATATAATATACTTTTTAGTATGAGCATACACCAAACAATAAGCCCTCCTAATTCTGTAAAAGTCCCACATCAGTTAAAAAAAAGATTCCTCTTGAATATGGTAATTTACTTTCCATATACCATAACACAGTTGATAGATTTTGCAAATTTGGATTGGGCAATATATCCCCAACGATGGTATAAATTTCGATTAAACAAGAAAAAAAAAGAAGCGAATGCCCACAGTTCGATTTTACCGGTATTGCAGGCTTTTATAATTTCGGATTTTCATCTTAGCTTCAATACTACTGGCGCAGATGAAATTATTTCTTTCTCGTTTCGAATTATTGCAATACCAATTCGGATTAGGCGAGGGAATATTTTAATATTCTAATTAAGAGGGAACGATGATGGTGATGGACTTTAGAAAAAATAAAACGAAAGGGAGACTGTATAACTAACGTAATTAATAAAATACGAGAATTATAACTTAATTAATTTGTTCTTCAATATTGACCGTCATCTGTCTTTTTACTCGCCTTTTCTCTTTTAAAATTCTAATTCTCTGAGGAATATTGTGTAAATTTCAGTCGACGCCGTCTTTGTAGGTCCCCTTTTAACGAAGCTAATACAATTTCTTTGAATGAAATTTAACTTGGAACAGCAGAATTGATAGGGTTTGTAACATCATGTATTGCTTATAAATAAATCAATGTTGTATGTTGTAATGGAAGAAATTGACACTTGTGACGTGTGAAAATCAGTGAAACTGTGAAAACATGATATAAACAATATTTAGGATTTGATGTAAAGAATCAAGGTAAACCTTGGAATCCTCAAATTTGTTGTAATACATGCAAGATTAATTTCTCGAAATGGAAAAACGGACAATTGAAAAATTCACCTTTTGTACAACCTGTTATATGGAAAGAGCAAACAGATCATGCTTAACCAAGATTAGTTGCATTTCTGCTAAGAACAAACACCAAATGGAATACCCACTAGTTGACAGTTTATGAAACATGCAGTGCATCATCAAATTTGCCTGTTGACATTGATGCTTGCACAGAAAACAGTACCCTATTTAAGTCATCGTTTCCTTCTGAATATAATAAGGACTATGACCCACAGGAGAACCACATTTAGTTAGACAACCTCAACTCAAGGATTTGGTTCGGGATTTAGGACTTTCCAAACAACAATTTGAAATTTTGGGATCACCCTTACGTTAGTGGAATTTGTTAGCACCTGAGACAAGATCAAGTGTCTTTAGAAATCAAAGTCGAAATCTAGCCTACATTTTAAATCAGCAGATAATGCCTGTTATTGTACAGATGTTGATCAATTACTCACATTCCTCTAAGTTGAGTTTAAAGGCTGTGCTTTTGCATAATGGGAATGTTTTTCCCTCCGTTCCAATTTGCACATGCTGTTGGTATGAAGGAATCGTATGAAACTGTAAAGAAAATGGCCTCTTATCGATCTGATGCTTCTTTTACATATAAAACTGGAGCTAATGAAGAACTTTATTGAAAGTTTAAACAAAGAAAGTCCACCTTTCCTTTACTTAAAAGAGAAGTTTTCTTATATAACAGATGCCAAGTTTAAGGAGGGAATCTTCATAGGACCTCAAATTAAAAAAACACTACTTGCAGACAGAGAATTTGATTCAAAACTAAATTTAACCGAACTTGCAGCGTGGACTTCCTTCCCCCAAAGAAGTTGTCCATGGGTTTTTGGGTACCTAAAAAAAAATCAGACAATTATCGAAATTTGCTACACAATTTGTCGGAGAATTACCGGAAAGCTTGGTGTAGAATCTCTTTTAAAATCCCTTCATTGTTATCTAGATTGTTTCCTTGAAAATCTAGGGGCCGTCAGCGATGAACAGGGCGAGAGCTTCCATCAGGACATTAAAACCAGGAAACAGATGCTAGGATAGATGGGACCCACAAGTGATGGGTGACTACTGTTGGCTCCTTAGGACAGAGTATTTACAGTTTTCTTTCAAAATGTTATAAATAAAATTTCATCACTTTCATATCCATTATCGCATATGAGAAAGATTCAATTTTGTGGGCCAGTATTATTTTCTTCATTTGCTCATTAGACAGCAACTTGGGCACACACTTTGCCAAGACATCTCTAAACTGAAGACGGGTTTTGATCATTTGTTGTAGGCATCCTTTTGACTCGGAGGATGTGCCCAACGCTTTCGAGCTGATATACTCTACTGATGTAGTTTTCCTGCATTTCGCCCAGGCATTCGATTCAATGTGACATGATGGTTTAGTTTTCAAAATGGGCAGATTAGATATCAACCTGAACATGATATCTTCTCTCCCATAGAGATATTCCATCGAATATCAGCACACATCGTCAAGAAATGACGCACTTGTGTGCAGAAGACTGCAGAGGTCCGTTGACGAGTTTTGAGAGTGGCAGCTATTGGAGGATCGTTATTGAGCACTTTACCTACCCAAGTCGGGTAAACGTAAATAATAAAAGCAAATAAAGTGACCTAGTCTGAATGAAAGATTATATTTATAGTTATTAAGTTTAATTCAAGTTTTAGATAGAAACTTTAATTATTTATTAGAAAATCACATGTCTTATGAACAAAATTCGCAAAGAAAAACCTCGCCTTCGTCCTCACATCCCGAGCATATTTCATGAGCCCATCGTTTACAAACAGAGCACTGTATCCAATCTTCGCGTCTTGACTGAGACCAAAATTCACCACAGTAAAAGCATCCATGGTCATCATCCATATCATCATTATAAGCATTGAATCGATTTCTCTTAATTTTAGTTTTAGATTTTTTTTTATAGTTTTACCAGTTTTATTATCTTTGGCTGAACAATTTGGTGCTTCCCTTTGTTTTTGCTTTAGTTTTTCTTCTCGAAACTCAATTTTATATGAACTACTAGTTAAAATTGCTGTACGGTCCCTCTTTCTGATTATTTTATTGGTTTTGGGCATTGCTTTGGGAATCGGAAATAAGTCTTTAGGTATTATTGTCCATGATCTGCTCGATCGTGGATTGAAAATTGGCGATGTTAATGTTCCTGCATGCTGGCTTAACATTGGCGAGGCACCTACGAGTGTTTTCTGCAGAACTGTATACACCAGCGGATCTAACATTGGCGATGTAACTCGGTAGCGTTGCTTCCTAGGTTGTCTTTTCTTGGATTCTTGCGAACATCAGCAGTTAAGCCAGCTGCTAATGTTTCCTTGAAGGTGTTCAAAACTGATGGGGACTCTTCCCACTCAGGTGTCACATTCTCTTTGTTATACTCATTTTATTGTGCAGGTGTGTCTGCAGGTCTGCAGGAAGTCATCCTTGCAGATATGTCGATCTATTGGTTCTATTCCACATTTGCGAAATCCATTGACTGCAATAGATTGTTGTGTTGCCTCGCTGTAAGCTTTGTCGAAGAGTTTGCTAAACTGGAAGACAGTTATTGCTCTTCCTGGGTTAAGGCGAAGATATTTCACAAACCACGACACCCTGAACTCTTGTATAATGCTGTAGGAGCCTGATCCGTGACCAACGTGCAGATTCATAGAGATTTCGGGGAGCTGGATCCGGACAGGCCGCCACCTCGTGAGGAGACGAGACAGATCCTACCAGTCGATGGATTGACCTGTTGTCATGAACGGGCCACCTTGCTGAAGACCTCTGCAGTAAACGACCGAAAACTCTGTGGCTAGATAAGGATCCGCATATCAGAGACAAAAAGATTCATAGACAAACAGCCCAACCTTAAAACACTAGCAGACCTATGAGGTCATCCTTCTTTCGTCTGCGTGGCGGTTTCTGTACCAGCTTGTTTGAAATAATGATATCATTTGGAGATAGTGTTGCGATGTAGGCATTCATTGCCTACTACACCCCATTATATGTCGTTCAGCAAATTTATAAAATATAAATCTAATTATCCTTTAAACACAAGTGATAAATGACGAAAACAAATTAACAAATAAGATAACTTTCGATCTTAAAGCTCCCAGGCAATATAAAATTCTCCCAAAGGTACATACCTATGCATGTCGTTCATTCTTGTTTAACGAATACGCTCATTGTAACAACGGTAATTCTTTTCGCAGACTAAATTGCAGCCACTAAAATAATTTATTACAGACTCCAAGAACAGTAAAAGCAATCTAATGAAGCCTTTCGTAACGGTTATTAATGTCAGAGACCAGGGTAATATAACGGCACGCTCTAGCGGAGACTTTAAGAAATACGGGCATTATTCTCGTTTATTTTTTTTCAGGACTGCTTCATTAACATTTTCCGCTCCATATTCATTTTATTTTTAATCTAAAATTTGTTTAATAATTTATCTCTGTGTTTCTACAAGTGCGGTAGCATTCATCAAAATGTCCGGGATTGATCCGGGCACATTTATGTGTAGATGTGTAGAAGATGTTGACCCTCTTGTGTAATGGTGGAAGCCGTGAATCAAGTGGTGTCAAGGAGTTACCATTAGGGAAGCTGGGAAATCCCTTTTCGATTAAAAGGTCAAGATGTTCGGGTAAACCGTATTAATTACAAGAGATTGTCTGTTAGGAATGATGAATATTTAAATTGTACATATCCTGCTGCTATGTACAGTGCGGATCTAACCCAAACTCGTCCTTTATATAAAATAATATTAACAAGTTTAATTTATAATGTTGTATAATGTTGAATGCTGGGGGTAGGCTACAGGGGACAAGACATGATTTTGCTATGTCGGTGGAAGAATTTTTTCGTATTTCTTGACGTTTTTGACTTAACTAGTTTGTGTTGTGTAGTGCCTTGCGGTGTTCTACTTCCCACCCTGCCCACTAGAGGGTATTGAGTTGGAATTAGTCCATTGTCGGAGACATTATACAGTTAAGGTCGTGATGTGAATGGTGATAAAATTAGATCTTGCATTCGTAGTTGAGCTGATGAGAGCTGGAAGGTCGAAACCACGTGGTCCGCTTCTAATGCTTGATCTATTGTCACTGCCTTCATTCGCAGGGTGAATTCCAACAATATACCATGAGCGCTTACTATAGGCATTTTTTGGGTTTTTATGTTGTGGAATTTCTAGACGTTTTCGTACGTTTTTTTTTTACTATGTTACATTTAAAATTTGCTTTTCACCATTTATTAGATATCTTTCAACAGTTTGAGTTCGTTAATTTACATTTTCTACTAGATACGAAGTTACTGCCACAATTCATGCACAAATATCCTCTTTGGTATAAACGATCCACGTAAAGCTGAAATTCCTCGGTAACAACTCAATGTATCTCTATTTTTTTTTGTTGCATTGAATAGCTCAATCCATAAAATTAATTTTTGGCCATTTACAATTTCACTAATCCTTTGTATTTACTTTTTTAATTAATGTATTTCTACAACACACAAATTGTATGCATTTTGCTTCACTGAAGTTAGCCACCCCCCTTTTTCGAAATTCAAAATTTTGAAAGTTGTTCCAAGTTGTTCTAGGTTTGTTCTAAATTGGAGTATTTTGGAGAAAAATATTGAAAAACTGTCCAGAAAAAAACGAAAAAACCGTTTTTCTGGTCAGTCAGCCCTCCCACTTTTTCAAAATTCGAAATTTTAAAAGTTGTTCCAGGTTGTTCTGAACATTGTTGCAAAATTTTAACGTTCCCACATTAGTAGTTTATGAAATAATTAATAAAAATTAATTCGCTGGCCCCCCTTTTTCAAAATTCAAAACTTTGAAAGTTGTTCCAGTTTATTCTAGTTGTTCTAAACATTTTTCCAAAAAGTGAGCCTTCTGTCATGTGTGGTTTATGAAATAATTGAGAAAAACAAATTTTCTGTAATCCCCCTTTTTCAAAATTCAAAATTTCTATATTGTTCCAAGATTTTAGCTTTCTATCATGTATACTTCATGAAATTAATGAGAAAAACACATTTTCAGGGGTATGAACTGAGCCCCCTCTCCCTCTTTTTAGAATTTTGAAATTTTGAAAGTTGTTCCAGGTTGTTCTAGATTTCTTCTATATTGTTCAAAGATTTTAGCTTTCTATCATGTATACTTTATGAAATTAATGACAAAAACATATTTTCATGGGTATGAAGTTAGCCCTCTCTCCCCCTTTTTAGAATTTTGAAAGTTTTTCCAGGTTGTTCTAGGTTTGTTCTATATTGTTCAAAGATTTTAGCTTTCTATCATGTATACTTTGTCAAATTAATGAGAAAAACACATTTTCAGGGGAATGAACTTAGCTCCCTCTCCCCCTTTTTAGAATTTTGAAAGTTGTTCCAGGTTGTTCTAGATTTGTTCTATATTGTTCAAAGATTTTAGCTTTCTATCATGTATACTTTGTCAAATTAATGAGAAAAACACATTTTCAGGGGTGTGAACTTAGTCCCCCCCTTTTTTTAGAATTTTGAAATTTTGAAAGTTGTTCCAGGTTGTTCTAGATTTGTTCTATATTGTTCAAAGATTTTAGCTTTCTATCATGTATACTTCATGAAATTAATGAGAAAAATACATTTTCAGGGGTGTGAAGTTAGTCCCCCCTTTTTAGAATTTTGAAAGTTGTTTCAGGTTGTTCTAGGTTTGTTCTATATTGTTCCAAGATTTTAGCTTTCTATTATGTATACTTTGTGAAATTAATGAGAAAAACACATTTTCAGGGGTGTGAACTTAGTCTTCCCCTTTTTGCAATTTTGCAAATTTCAAAGTTGTTCCAGGTTGTTCTAGGTTTGTTCTATATTGTTCCAAGAGTTTAACTTTCTATCATGTATACTTTGTGAAATAAATGAAAAAAAAAACACAAAATTTTAGCATCTTTTTCGAAATTCCAAATTTTGAAAGTTGTTCCAGGTTGTTTTAGGTTTGTTCAATATTTTGTGTTCTATATTGTTGTATAATTGAAAAGAATTGTAAAATAGTAGTAAGAAAAATGCGTGGATTCGATAGCATTATATATATTTTATCTAGTGCATGCTCTAATAATTGTTTTCGCAATGTTGTCGGTGCTCGTCCTGTTTTGTTTCCCTTTGTTTTCTGGGTTTATTACAGGTGTCAACATTCGAACGTTTGCCGTCAGGAGAAAACTCAGTGGCGTTCCTGGGTGTTAACAACTAAAAATAATTTGCGGCAGCTTCGACGGAGATAATAAACAAATAAATTTTGTGTTTCATTTACTTTTTTTTTCTCTTTCCTTCGCAGTCTACCGAGCACCGAAAATGATATTCTAACCTCAAAGCCGGCACTAGTTTTTAAGTAAATTTCTTTGTGTATTCAATATCACTTGATTAGTAATTTGTTTAAAGTTTCTTTTTGTAATAAATGTTGTAATATTTGTTACTTTTAATATACATTGTTAACCTTTTTGTTTTAAATTCTTTTCTTTTTTTTTTGCTTGCTTCATTCACTGCACCCCTGAGATTGCCGCTTCTTTTTATAATAACAAAGTGAATGCTGCAACTTATTTAAGATGGATCTCTTTCATTGAAATACTCTATATACTAAAGTACACAGGAAGATCAGGAAGTAACATGATGACGATGGTTTAACAAGTTTCCGACCTAGCACAAGACATTTCTTCCTAAAATTTATTTTTATTTTTCTACATAATGTACTTGTAAGTGTACACACTTCTTCCAGCGATGGTTCTTCGAACGCAACTTTTAGATTAAGGAACAAAAAGAAGTTGCTTTGGACCCTAGATCTGGTGAGTGAGGAGGGTGGTTAAGCAGATCAAATCGTAATTCGTGGATTTTTTCCATAGCAAACCCTGAGGTGTTTTGGTGAAACAAAATTTCTTTTTATCTGCAAAAGTGGCCGTTTGTCAGCAATTTCTGCCTTTAGTTTGTCAAGTAATGATGCATAGTATGCTCCTGTAATGTTTTTCTTCCTGTTTGAAGATCATCCATGAAGGTAACTCCATGATTATCCCAAAAAATGGTGGCCATCACTTTCCTAGCCGAAAAATTGTTTCTGCTTGTTTTGGAGTCGATTCCCTCTTCGCAGTCCCCTGTTTGGACTGTATTTTTGTTTCGGGCCTGTAATGGTGTATCCAAAGCGTCAAAACTCTGATTTATTTCGCCTAAATTGAGCCAATAGAGCGTTGTAACCGTTCATTCGAACACATTTTTCGTCTAACGTTAGCAAAAGCAGCACCCAAACCTCGGACAGCTTTATCATTCCTAAATCTTGATTCAATATGTGACAAACGCTTTTTGAACATGTTTATAACCTCTACTATTTCTCTCACTTTAATTCGGCGGTCGTTTAGCACTATTTAGTAAACTCTAGCAATGTTATCGTTTTTGAACGTCCCATCCAAAGATTTCATGAACTTGATACCCGTTTCTGATAAACAACAGGAATTAAATTCAGATTAAACTTAGATCGCATAAGACGAGCAATATGTCTTTAAGATCGAGTAGCTGTAAGGTAGGCTCCGCCCTTTATATGTAAAAAAAAATCCAATTTAACAAAATTGATGGTATATAGTCAACATCCTTAATCTATAAATTCCGTTATATCATTAACAAATATACCGTTCGCTAACACTTCTGATATCTCTCGCTTATTCTTTTTTCTTCTTGCGAATTAAATCTACTTGACTTCTCCCATCCATCATCATTATCTAACAATGCCCTCGACGTTCGGATGTTCATCTGATGAATTTTTATGAATTACCTCGCCGTCCTCTCGCTCTCCCCTTCGCGTCACAGTTTAATTCACTTGCGCTGGATATCGATCATCTCTTCATAACACGAGCCGATATTAAACGTATTAGTCAGGATAGAAATGTCACGAGATGTTTAGATTCCCCTCGTCCCACACTACTGTTTCGGCGAATTCCTGAAAAGCGGTTGGTGTGCGCCTTCAGTTGTCAACCTTTCAGGAATGTCGGGACTTTGAATTGCTGGATATTCAAGCGTGTAAGCTTTGTGTTGTACCTTCTCATACGTATATTATACATACAAGTTTGAATTTCGAAAAATGAACACAAACTCTATTAAGTATTAGCGTTCATCAACTAATAACGTAAACATTTCCGTTTCTTAAAACTTGTACCGAAAAGGAAAGCTCCGTCGTTTCGGCGCAGAAACAAAATATAAACAATTCGCCGAGATGTGCGAAGTGTTTTCATCGTCGCCGGTTAGATTATGGAGTTCTCTCTCGAGCTTTAACATAAGGGTGAGGTCGTAAATAATAAACTGTTGCCTTTCACGTGTTAAAACGTTGAATTTATTAGGTATTATGAAAACTGTGGTGTCGTGTTGTTTATATTATATATAAAGTTCGCCGTCTTTTATTTTAAGTTTATTAGAACCGCGACCTTCGCGTACAAAAAAGGAGCCATGTCATAGAAGTATTTGTTATCATAATAAAAAAATGGGCTGTTCACGTGTGTTTGTTTTTTCTTTTAGCATTAAGTTAGGAAATTATTTGTTTAAAGATCTCATATGGTGATTGTATTTTATTTTCTGGACGCTATTTTGCGCGCCGAAAGTAATCTGATACCATGCGTTTCTATTATTTTTAGTCTTATATAATAGGAGTATGATATATTGCAATTTTTTTTGAGGTTATGTAAATGTTAAGTTGGAGACAATGGTGTTGAATTTGTCTGTACAGACACTGAAGAAATAAAAAAAATAAATATGTTCCTTGTTTTTCGCAAATCTGCAAGGCTTGAATGGTGAGTCTTTCTAGCTGCTCAAAAGGTACACCAAATCCAGCCAAATACCTATACAGCTCTATTTAAAGTGCTACACTTTTCGCTAATAATTGACTGGTTTGCATTTTTGTTACAATAACGTCTAAAATAATTCATCACACATTCGGGAAACTGGTCATCCGCTCAAATCATTCTTAGGATCCGCATCAAGACCTGAACGAATTCAGCCAACTTGATGAGCTCTGTGCAATATAAGCATCATATGTGTCTACAGGAGAGCGTAATATTGTTGATACACCTACTTATCCCGTGAAAAAGTGCAATGAAAATAGATCGAGTATTAAAGCGGTTTCGATCTATTCGATCTCATCAGCGATCCTCCAAATGCAAGACCTAATTTCATCGCAACTGGACCCTTTAGTGGGCAAGGTCATAAGTAGCACCGCCGAGCATTATACGACACAGATCGGTAACAGCCGATACAGGTGAGGAACGAGTTGCGATGAAATTAAGTCTTGCTAGTTGGAGGATCGCTGACGAGATCGGATAGATCGAAATCACGTGGTCCGGTTCTTTAATACTTGATTTCGATTTTTTTGGGCTTCTTTATATTGTGGCATTTATCGACGCTTTCAAAAATGAAGTGCATTAAAAAAGAAATAAAGCTATATGTTCAACTCGTTTTTTGTAGACCCGTACAACTGATATTTTTCAAATAAATTGCCGAACAGCTGATCGAAGAAATGCAAAGTCGATCAAATTAACCGGTTGCAAAGTGTGTAATTAATAAATCTATTTTGTGACCTTTATGTACTTATCTTTCAATTCCACTTGTAGGTCAATAAAACAACAATTAATTAAATACCAATTTCTTCCAGAACATAAAATATTATGTTTTCGTTAATAAGAGTTACACACATATTAAATGTCAATTATACTTAATATGTGTATTTTAACACATATTAAATGTCAATTTCTTCCACTAAAGAAGTCTTATTAACGAAAACATAATATTTAATGTTCTGGAATAAATTGGTATTTAATTAATTGTTATTTTATGGACCTACAAGTGGAATAACAAAAAATCATAATATTTCAGGAATTGAAAAAAAAGTCAGTAATGTTTTACATAGCACCTAAGCGGTCTTCATAAGTTTGCCATATTTGTGCTGTTCACGATTATTGTGGAAAATGTTTTGACAAGTGTGTCGGTGGAGAAATAGATGGTAACGCAAAATGATTACAATAGAAAGATTTAAATCTGAAGTAAAGCAAATTCTACCAAAGTTGCAAAAACAACTGGAATGTATCAAAAGCTTATTCATCGTTTTTCAACCTTATTGGAGCCAATATATTCTGGTTATGACATAAATATGGAAGCATTGGTCCACAAAATTTCGATTGATAATACAGACTATATCTTCAATCGGTTAATTAAGTGAAGAGGTGCTTGAAGTTAAGCACAAACAATATAAAACGATCTTTCGAATCTAAATCTAAAATACTAAATGATCTAAAAAGAGAGGGATTCGTTGTCCCAAACTCCCAGAAAGTCATCATCGCTAAGAAACCGCTTCCTTTTCAACATCATTTGTGGATGGTAAGAGTGGTGCTAAAGAAGTTTCAGTCCTGTAATGATCAAATATTGCAAGCTTTGGCGCTGTGAGCTGCAGTGTGCATGCTTAACTTTGGCCGAAGATGCTTCATCAATTTAATGACTCCAGGCAGACAATCTCCTGTGTACGACTTAGCTGTGGCTATATTTTGTGTGTCCAAGACGATATGCTTCACAATTCAAGCCGATTTGAAAAATATCATCATTATCATTTTCTCCTGTACAGATCGGGATCTTCTGATAACAATGGCTGTGTCCTCAACATCAATAACCCAAACTTTGTTTCGAGACTTGGTCGGCACATCATAAGGAGTTTTCAGATATTAGGACTGGCCAACCTGAAATAATTAACACGATCTTTTGTGGTTGGTACTGGGTTAACCAAGTAATTAAAGAAATTTCCAAACAGAAACATAACCTGGCTATGGATTACATCAGTTTATACCAAATATAACACAGACATGAATAGACGTAATATTGAGGTTATGTTGTCACAATAACTCTACTCCCCTTTCAGAGTCATGAAAAGGTAACCAGCTTATGTGGGTTGGGTTATTATTATTATTATTATTATTATTCCGTCTTGGTTTTGCCTTTCCTTTCCAATAACTCAGTGATAACATTGTCCCCACCATCCTTCCTATTTGTCTTGTATTCTAACTGTCTTTCTTCAATATATTCTAACACAGACTGTATTTTTAGATCTTCTCTTATTTCTTATTCTATCTATCTTCGTGACGCCTTTAACTCTTCTTAGATACCTCATTTCTGCTGCCTGTATTTTACTCTTCTGTCCCCTATTTAGCACCCAGGATTCACTTCGATATGTTAGAATCGGTCGATATATTGCCTTGTATACTTTAAGTTTTGTTTCACGGGATATCTCTTTTCTATTAATAAACTTATTTCTCATACTGTAGTACAGCTTTGTTGCTTTTTCTATTCTCTGGTTAATCTCTGCTTCCTGTGTTCCTTTCCCATTAATTTTTACTCCTAGGTATTGGAAGGTTCCCACCTGTTCTATTTCGGTTCCCTCTATTCTGATTTTCATGTCTTCTTCTTCGTCTCCCACCACCATAACTTTAGTTTTCTTTTTGTCAATTGTCATTCCACTTTCCATTCGGGTCTTATTCCATGCTAGTAGGTAGGTTATGTTGTAGGTCTTCTTGGCTGCCGGCTATTATAACTACATCGTCTGCAAATGCCCATTCCGATATTTCCACTGCTTTCAGGTTAAGATGTCCAACTCTGACCTTCTTGCTCTTTTCCGTACATTTTTTGTCGTCCATGTAGACAATAAACAGTATTGGGCTTAGACTTCCTCCTTGTCGGAGCCCCTCCTTTGTTTTGAAAGTGTCTGATTCCAAATCGTTAGCTATTACTGCCCCGCTTTTTTCTCTTTGTTTTACAAATAACTCTTTTTGCTCCGGGCAAATAAACGATCGGAAACATGTTTATCGATGGCATAACCTACTAGGCCCAAACGAATTTCTGAAAATACCTATAATAGTATAATCAAGCCTTGTCACCTGTCACGATGTTGTTTACATATCTAGATTGTCTCTAAGCAAACATTTTGAGCATCTCCTGGAATCAAGTCACATGTCATGCCATCTACTCTTTAGTTAATCAGTCAGTGCGGCATTCAAAGACAACAAAGCTTCTTCACATGCTAATGATCATACAGAATCGATCGAATTGCAGGTGCAGCCTAAGGTGTTCATTATCTTCTGGTAGGTCACTCGCTTGTCTGCGTTGAGCATTGTCGACACAGCAGTAATATTTTCCAAGTTTCCCTATACTACCTGAATATCATTGTACAATGTGGACAAACACATTACGCCTATTACAGCAGTCATTTCTTCTATAACGTTATACCTACCACAAATACTCGTTTGTCAGTAGGTGACCACGATGCCATAGCAAGCATTTCACCCTATCACTGCTAATGAATAACTGAGCCCACATACTTGACGCAGGGGCTGCTGTGCAAGTATGAAAATGTCTCAGTACGCAGAAACAAGCAGCCTGCTTCGACTTATTATAGAGCCATATTGCAACACTTTTCTAGAACCCCTTGTAATGGTAGTTTAATGTCATGAGTATAATATTGATCTGGTACTGAGACTTTTTTCCAATTGCCTCACACCCCAGAAAAAATTGTTTCAGTAACATCGCAAAATATGCTTCAACAGCTTCTTTGAGTTATTCATCAGACGCAGGCTTTCCCCTGAGATGCTTTCTTAAATTTTTGAATGAGAAGAAGTCGTGACGGAACTAGGTCGGGGCTATAAGGTGGATGCCTTAACTCTATAAATCCACAGTCTGTAGGCCTCTCCATTTATGGTAGACCCTCTTAGCATATATTCAATAAGCAAGACTCCTTCAACATCCCCGAAAATAGTTGTCATCAGTTTTTTTTTTCCAGAAAATTGTGTCTTGGCCTTGTTTGGTGGTGGAGAGCCCTTATGAATCCACTGCATGGATTCTTGTTTAGTAGGAGGGTCCCAATGATATACCCAAGTCCCATCCCCGGTAATAATTCGAGATAAAAATGTTTTGTCCTCTCCAAATGGGCCAAATTTTCTTGAGAAACTTCTTTTCTGTACAGTTTTTGTTCAGGTCTGCAAGCACTCTGGGTATCCACCTTCTTCAAACCCAAATCGCCATGACTTCATTGGCAGTGACAGAGATCTGTACACGCTGATCTTTCAGTACCAAATTTTCGACTTTTCGCACAATGTCTTCAGTTCGAGTTTTAACAGGTCGTCCGGACTTTGGGTCAACATTGATTGACTCTCGGTCCGATCAAAAGAGTTTAGACCAATATTTAACTTGAAAATAAGACGGTGCATCTTCCCATGTACACAGCAACCATTCTTTCATGCTTGCTTTTGGACCATTGTCTTCTTTTGTCAGAAACTTTATTACGAAAAGAAAAAATTACTTCAAACAGGAAATGTATATAATAGTAATAGAAGACAATAAAAACCCACATATCGTCTTGTTTAATATCAATTTAAGCAGGCATTTTTGGCTGTAGGCCATAAAACGAAGCTTAAACGTAGGTTTGATGTATGTTCTACGGTCTGGTGCGTTAACGTCAAGCTCACTTTATCTCGAACGCTGGTGATTTAGTATAGTTCGCTCGTACATTCTACCCTATACACCCTGAGCAGACTTTAATATATGAATTGCTTTCATAACACGCTGCAGCAACATCCGCGCACCTTGAATACCAGAATTTTTATTCATAACATGTATCTCGATTGGAAAACGTTTTTTCTTTCTTTACAAGCGATCGCTTTGCTATTTGGAATTATTGAGGTACAATCTAAAGCATCTTCAACTCGAAGTGCTAATCGAAAAGTAATTGTACGCACAAGGTGAAAGATTGAAATTGATAAACGTTTCTACCTACTCGAAATACCAATCTTATAATTAGACTTAATTAAAAAAAGTTTCACCTTAAATTCCCTTACTAGATTCTAATCAATAAGAAACGAAACCTTCACCTACTAATTTCCACCCTCATAACAAGTTTATGTTTAAATATAATACTCATACGTATGTAGAAATTTTCAAAGAAAAGAACTGACACAACAAATATAGACAGAACTTTCCAGATACCTACACAAATATGGAACAATAGCGGCAGATAGCAGACGTAGTTCACGCATATCTCATTCTTCTTTTCCTGAAAATAACAGAAACACACCTAGAACTTATACGGTCGCAACGTCCTTGTTTCACGCTGCAATGTTCACATATTTATGTGTAGACGCGATGTCGAACAGCAGAACAAAACAGCATACAGAAGAAAAAAAGCAGCAACGAAACGTAAAAATAACCTTGCGTCTGGTTACGTCAGCGTAGCGAGCTAGCTAATTGTTAATTTCTTTCGGTCCCTTGTTTATCGCTTTTCGTGTGGCGCTCTAATATGTGCGGTTGTTTACCAGCCTACGATAAAATGGAAAATATACACAGCAGGGTTGTATGGAAATTATAAACTAAAACATTAAGGAATATTATATTTATGTAATATCCCTTATTGTTCATTTTAATGTCATTACTTTTGAAACGGATTGTACTCTAAAAAAAGAAGAAAAAAAAATAACGTGAGACTAATAAACCTTGCGAGGAATCCAATATCTGAATAACTCTGGGAAATTCTTCGTTCTTGCGATGTTCACCCCATTTTCGCTTATTCTTCTCGTTTTATACGTGGAATAGAGAGTCCTTACATAGCAGGTGGGTAACCAAATTTTCGCATATAAGCTTGTAATGTTTACCGAAATTCCTCTTCCCTGCTTTAGTTCTTTTACGGCGGCGTGAGGTTTGTCCGACAGATTTTTCATTTTTGTACTTTTATTTTATTTTTTTTTGGTATACATACAAGGTTATGTAGATATACAACTTGTCTGTAAAACCTTTAAACACCTACCAAATATTGTATTTAGAGCAAAAAAGCCGATTTAAAGACTAAACTTATCTTAGTCGAAAGTCGCTTAGTTTCAGATCTACCAACTTTAAGTTAAGAGACAAAACAAAATCGTTTTTTATTATGAATTCAAAACGGCCTATGCGATTTACATCACACATGGTCAGTTAGTATTATTGGACGAATGTTTCAGAGAATTTCAAGAAAATAGTAATACCAGAAACGTGAATGAAACAGGCATGGCCATTATGAAAATTTCCAAATTTTCTTTTGCTGTCTTTGAGGCATAATTTTTATTCGATAGAGTATTGAAGAACGATCAAATTATGTCTTGTAAAATTTTCCTATTTTTATTCGTTGTCCGAAAAAAATTAGGGTCGTGCGTTCGAAACAAGATAAAATCCAGTCAGTGATTTCTATCGGAGCGGAGAGGAGAGGAGGGAGAGGGAAGGGAGAGGAGGGAGAGGAAGGATGGAGAGGGGTTGGTAGAATCGCAGAATTATATCTATTCTCTCTTTTTGAATACCTCGCGAAAAAATTTCCAAAAATGTTTAAAAACGTTCAAAATGTATCCAGAAGGCATCAGAAAAATCGAAAAAATATAGCTAAAATAAAATTTAAATATTTACAAATGTGTCCCTTGGCATTGAAAATATAAAAAATGTCGAAAAAATCAAAAAATATCTAGAAATATCTAAAATAATCAAAATATTTACGAATGTGTCTAAAGGGGAAAGAGGGGAGAAAGGAGTCCAGAGGGATCTCTAGAACTCACGAAAAATGATGAAAAGAATTTCCAAAAATGTTTAAAAACGTTCAAAATGATATGAAGGTCCACTAGAATTATTGAAAAGCTGTTGAAAAGTTATCAAAATTCCAGAAACATCCAGAAATGTGTGAAAATGATGAAAAGAATTTCCAAAAATGTTTAAAAACGTTCAAAATGAGAGAAGGCATCAAAAATGGGAAAAATATAGAAATATCGCTAAATTATATAAATATTTACTAATGTGTCTAAAGGCAAAAATTTCCAAAGATGTTTAAAAACAGTTGAGAAACATATCTAGAACGCATCAGAAAAATCTGAAAAAATATAGCTAAAATAAAAAAATATTTACCAATGTGTCCCAAACGTTGAAAATATAAAAAAGGCATCGAAAAATCGAAAAAATATAGAAATATCTAAAATAATCAAAATATTTACAAATGTGTCCAAAAGGCATTGAAAAGTCGTCAAACCAGTCCAGAAACATCTCTAGAACTCACGAAAAATGATGAAAAGAAAAATTTCCAAAATGTTTAAAAACGTTCAAAATGTATGCAGAATCCACAAAAAATGTCCAAAACTATTGGATTTATCTAAAATAATCTAAATATTTACAAATGTGTGAAAATGTTGAAAAGTAAACCAGTCCAGAAACATCTGGAACTAGTGGAGGGAAGGGGAGGGTGTGAGAAAGGGGGTCGGAGGGAGAGGGGGAGGATGGGAGGGGGAGAAGGGGCTGGTATGAAGATCGCTAGAATTATATATCCTATTCTCTCTTTTGAATACCTCGCGAAAAATTTCCAAAGATGTTTAAAAACGTTCAAAATATATACAGAAGGCATCAGAAAAATCGAAAAAATATAGAAATAGCTAAAATAAAATTTAAATATTTATAAATGTGTCCAAAGGCATTGAAAAGTATAAAAAATGTCGAAAAAATCGAAAAAATTGGAAATATCTAAAATAATCAAAATATTTACAAATGTGTCTAAAGGCATTGGAAAAGTCGTCAAACCAGTCCAGAAACATCTCTAGAACTCACGAAAAATGATGAAACCAATTTCCAAAACATGTTTAAAAACGTTCAAAATGTATGAGAAGGCATCAAAAATGAATCCAAAAAATATAGAAATATCTAAAATAATCTAAATATTTACCAATGTGTCTAAAGACATTGAAAAGCATTGAAAAGTTAAACCAGTCCAGAAACATCTCTAGAACTCACGAAAAATGATGAAAAGATGTTTCCAAAAATATAAAAAAACTGTCCGCAATTGTTGATCATATCGAAAATGTTGAATATGTTGGAAATGTCAAATTATATTTGTAACGTTTTTAGCAAATGGCGGAAATATCAAAACTATAGAAAATATCGCAAAGTGTCGGAAATGTCCAATTTATTTTTAAACTGTCAGAGAATCTCCAAAAAATGGCAAAAATATCTGAGATGATGGCTAAAATGTCGAGAAATGTTTAAAAATGTCCAAAACGTCTGAAGTGTTCAGAAATGCCCAGAAATGTCTACGATTTGCGGACATGTCCAAATATATCTAAAAATGTTCAAACCTATCCGGAAATGCCCAAAAATATCTAGAAATGTCGATTATAGTGTCGGTAGTGTTGATATTTCGCGAAGTTGATTTTGTCACGTTAAAAATAGTCAATACTCAGGAACTAAACCATTGCCAAAGATAAAATAATTTAAATAATATGGCGCAATGTTTATTTCAACTATCATCACCCAGAAAAGTTTTTTAAACCGCACATACTTATATCTGTATATATTCCCAAATAAATCTGTAAAAAAAATTATATTTCAAGGTCGTAATAGACGTGTTACGGATCAATTATCGGACGAATTAATATTCCAGAGGATTGTATGTCATTATAGTATACACAGATACATCATTGTCATTATGTGTTACGTGTACAGAATGTATCATTTGAATTAAGTTAGATATTATGTGTCGCGAAGAAATTAAATGCAGACTGCGAATGTCAACTGGCTTGGACTGGACTGGAAAAATAATTAACATTTCACCTTTTTTTTGATCTTATTAAACTTCCTAAACGAATTACAAAATTATGAACTTCCGAACGGTTTCTGAACTTTTGATTTTAAGCAGAAATTTATAATAAAACAAAAAGTTGTTAGAAGGAAAAAATTACAAACTTTTTTAAGTACACCTCCGAGCTTTATTTAAACGGGGAAGTCATCATGTTCTACACGATGATGAAGTTAAAATAAGTAAATCAATTTAAAGTTTAATTAATTTTTAAAAATTACGTCTACGGTCACATTATGCCGTTCCCTTTTATATGAGAGAATGCAATTCCCATTTAATATTTTTAATTTCTTCTGTAATGCAGTTACTTAGAGAAGCGAACGCAACTTTAATGTTTAATTAATTTCTTATGTTATAGCTTTGTCTTTCGACTTAAATTATGTATGTATAGCTCTAGCAGAAGTCGTTACCCGAGAAAACCGAAAATTAAGGTCGCTCCCTGGAATTTCATAGTTTTAGTTTTGGGTCATCCCAAATTCGAAATAATTAGAGTTTTCATCTAAATCGCGAAAGTTGGTTTTAATGACTGCAGTCGTGGCAAAATTAATGGGCGTAGTTTTAATCATAATTCAAACTATATCTTAAAAATGATTTTTTTATATATAGCAAGGAGAAATCAAACTTAGGGAGATTGCGGGGAAAAAATCAAGATTCTATCTAGATGAAATATGTTAGGTGCAAATTTGCATTTAAAATTTAATATGGATTTGAATTATTAAAAACCTCGCAGCTAACACGGTATTGAATTATGAATAAATAAGATGTGGTAATTGTAAATTTAAAAATTTGAAATAGAACATTAATATTAAATTGGTTTGCATGCTTCTAACGATATGGATAAATTAGGGATGGCTAAAACTTTTTTTTATCTTTTCTGATAAACCTTGGTATAATGACTGTAAAGAGTTTTAACGTCTTGTTGTCTTGGGTTGCAAACCAGTCGTTCACATCTATTATCAGTATCTCATCGTCCCTTTGGCATCCCAAAAATGTGTGTGTATGGTCATGTGTGCCTCCATTCCATACTCTGCCTTTTCGAATCAGTATCATAATGGTGAACACAGGATTCATCCTTGATAACGAATCTTGATAGGAAGAGAGTGAGCTGACGTCAACACTACGCTGGTGATTTATATCGTTCGTCGTACATTCTACCCTATACACCCTGAGCAGACTTTAATATATGAATTGCTTTCACAACACGCTGCAGCAACATCCGCGCACCTTGAATACCTTCCAATTTTATTCATAATGTATCTCGATTGGAAAATGTTTTTTCTTTCTTTACAAGCGATCGCTTTGCTATTTGGAATTATTGAGGTACAATCTAAAGCATCTTCAACTCAAAGTGCTAATCGAAAAGTAATTGTACGCACAAGGTGAAAGATTGAAATTGATAAACGTTTCTACCTACTCGAAATACCAACCTTATAATTAGACTTAATTAAAAAGTTTCACATTAAATTCCCTCATCAGATTCTAATCAATAAGAAACGAAACCTTCACCTACTAATTTCCACCCTCATAACAAGTTTATGTTTAAATATAATACTTCCATACGTCTGTAGAAATTTTCAAAGAAAAGAACTGACACACAACAAATATAGACAGAACTTCCAGATACCTACGTACAAATATGGAACAATAGCGGCAGATAGCAGACGTAGTTCACGCATATCTCATTCTTCTTCTTTCCTGCGAATAACAGAAACACACCTAGAACTTATACGGTCGCAACGTCCTTGTTTCACGCTGCAATGTTCACATATTTATGTGTAGACGCGATGTCGAACAGCAGAACAAAACAGCAAACAGAAGAAAGCAGCAACGAAACGTAAAAATAATCCCTTTGCGTCTGGTTACGTCAGCGTAGCGAGCTAGCTAATTGTTAATTTTTCAACCTTGCTTATCGCTTTTCGTGTGGCGCTCTAATATGTGCGGTTGTTTACCAGCCTACGATAAAATGGAAAATATACACAGCAGGGTTATGGAAATTTATAACTAAAACATTAAGGAATATTATATTTATGTAATATCCCTTATTGTTCATTTTAATGTCATTACTTTTGAAACAGATTGTACCCAAAAAAGAAGAAAAAAATAATGTGAGACTAATAAACCTTGCGAGGAATCCAATATCTGAATAACTCTGCGGAAATTCTTCGTTCTTGCGATGTTCACCCATTTTCGCTTATTCTTCTCGTTTTATACGTGGAATAGAGAGTCCTGCGATAGCAGGTGGGTAACCAAATTTTCGCATATAAGCTTGTAATGTTTACCGAAATTCCTCTTCCCTGCTTTAGTTCTTTTACCGCGGCGTGAGGTTTGTCCGACAGATATTTCATGTTTTTTTTTTTTGGTATAAGACATGCTATTTAGATATATAACTTTATGAATGACCGGAAACATTTATAAACTTATTTAGAGTAAACAAAGTATTTAGAGACTTAAAACTTCTTGAAAAGTTTCAGATCTACCAATCCTTTATAAGAGACAAAACAAATCTATACCACCCACCTAGCAAAATACATCACACAGGCTGGTATTCTCCATCGAACAGGTTTTCGCAGATTTTTCGCTATTTTTGACATTGATGAAAATGGTCAAAAACGTCCAAAACTGCTGGATTGCCCGAATGTCCGATATTCCACTGGGGAGAGAGGGTGGGAGAGGGGGAGGGAAGGGAGAGGGGAGAATTTCAAAATATAAAAAATGTCCAAAAATGTTTAAAACTGTTCAAAATGTATCCAGAAGGCATAAAAAAAAATCGAAAATATAGAAATAGGTAGCTAAAATAATTTAAATATTTACAAATGTGTCCAAAAGCATTGAAAAATGGTCAAATCAGTCCAGAAACATCTCTAGAACTCACGAAAAATGACGAAAAAAATTTCCAAAAATGTTTAAAAACGTCCAAAATGCATCCAGAAGGCATCAAAAAAAACGAAAAAAATATAGCATAGATAGCTAAATAATTTAAATATTTACAAATGTCCAAAAAGCATAGAAAATTGTCAAACCATTCCAGAAGCATCTCTAGAACCTGTCAGAAAATAAAGAAAAGAATTTCCAAAATGAGGGAGGGAGGGGAAGGAGAAGGGAGGGGAGAGGAGGAGGAATGGGCGGGAGGGGGGAGGTGGAGGAGGGAGGTGAGGAATGGGAGGGAGGGGCGGAAGGAGTAGATATGAAGGTCACTAGAATTATTGAAAAGCATTGAAAAGTGGTCAAATCATTCCAGAAACATCTCTACAACGCACGAAAATGATGAAAAGAATTTCCAAAAATGTTTAAAAACGTTCAAAATGTATGCAGTGAAGGCATCAAAAAAATCGAAAATATAGAAACATCTAAAATGATCTAAATATTTACTAATGTGTCTAAAGGCACGAAAAGTCGTCAAACCAGTCCAGAAACATCTCTAGAACGCTCGATAAATGATGTAGAAAAGAATTTCAAAAAATATAAAAAATGTCCAAAAATGTTTAAAAACGTTCAAAATGTATCTAGAAGGCATAAAAGAATCGAAAATATAGAAATATTCAAAATGATCTAAATATTTATCAATAAACAAAGGCATTGAAAAGTCGTCAAACCAGTCCAGAACATTCTAGAACGTCGAGAATGATGAAAAAGAATTTCAAAAATATAAAAAATGTCCAAAAATGTTTAAAAATGTTCAAAATTCTTCTAGGAAGGCATAAAAAAATTGAAAAATATAGAAATAGGTAGCTAAAATAATTTAAATATTTACAAATGTGTCCAAAGCATTGAAAAGTGGTCAAACCAGTCCAGAAACATCTGTGAACTAGTTGGAAGGGAGGGAGGAGATGGAGGGGAGGGAGGGGAGGGAGGGAGGGACAGGGTAGGTATGAAGATCGCTGGAATTATATCCTATTCTCTTGAATACCTCGCCAAAAATTTCCAAAGATGTTTAAAACGTTCAAAATGTACATACAGAAGTGTACCAGAAAAATCTGAAAAGAAATATAGAAATAGCTAAAATAAAATTTAAATATTATAAATGTGTCCAAAGGCATTGAAAAGTGGTCAAACCAGTCCAGAACATCTCAGAACTAGTTGGAAGGGAGGGAGGGAAGGGAGGAGGAAGGGGGGAGGGGGATGGAGGGGTGGGAGGAGGAGGGAGTGGGGAAGGAATATAGGAGGGGGAGGGGAAGGGGAGAAGGAAGGAGTGAGACATAGGTTGTCGCTAGCATTATTGAAAAGCATTGAAAAGTGGTCAAACCATTCCAGAAACATCTCTAGAACTCACGAAAAATAAAAAGAATTCTCAAAAATTAGTGTCCAAAAAACATAAAAACTGAAACCGCAATTGTTGATCATATCGAAAATGTTGAATATGTTGGAAATGTCAAATTATATTTGTAACGTTTTTTAGCAAATGGCGGAAATATCAAAACTATAGAACATATCGCAAAGTGTCGGAAATGTCCAATTTATTTTTAAACTGTCAGAGAGAATCAAAATAATGGCAAAAATATCTGAGATGTATGGCTAAAATGTCAGAGAAATGTTTAAAAATGTTCAAAATGCGTCTGCTGAAGTGTCTGAAAATGCTCAGAAATGTCTACGATTTGCGGACACATCCCAAATATATCTAAAAATGTTCAAACTCTATCCGGAAATGCCCAAAAATATCTAGAAATGTCGATTATATGTCGGTATGTTGATATTTCCTGCGAAGTTGATTTTGAGTCACGTTAAAATAGTCAATACTTCAGGAACTAAACCATTGCCAAAGATAAAAATAATTTAAATAATATGGCGTAATGTTTATTTCAACTATCATCACCTGTGAAAAGTTTTTTAAAACCGCACATACTTATATCTGTATATATTCCCAAATAAATCTGTAAAAATTATTTCATCGTAATAGACGTGTTACGACTAATTATCGGTCGAATTATTCCAGAGGATTGTATGTCATTATAGTATACACAGATACATCATTGTCATTATGTGTTACGTGTACAGAATGTATCATTTGAATTAAGTTAGATATTATGTGTCGCGAAGAAATTAAATGCAGACTGCGAATGTCAACTGGTTTGGACTGGACTGGAAAATAATTAACATTTCACCTTTTTTTTGATCTTATTAAACTTCCTAAACGAATTACAAAATATTATGAACTTCGAACGGTTTCTGAACTTTTGATTTTAAGAAATTTATAATAAACAAAAAGTTGTTAGAAGAAAAATTACAAACTTTTTTAAGTACACCTCCGAGCTTTATTTAAACGTAAAGTCATCATGTTCTACACGATGATAAGAAATAAGTAAACCAATTTGTAGTAAGTTTAATTAATTTTTAAAAATTCACGTCTACGGTCACATTATGCCGTTCCCTTTATATGAGAGAATGCAATTCCATTTAATATTTTTAATTTCTTCAATGCAAAGTCACTTAGAGAAGCGAACGCAACTTTAATGTTTAATTAATTTCTTATGTTATAGCTTTGTCTTGTTCTAAATTATGTATGTATATAAGTTCTTCTAGCTCGCGAAGTCGTTACCTGAGAAAACCGAAAATTTAAGGTCGCTCCCTGGAATTTCATAGTTTTAGTTTTGGGTCATCCCAAATTCGAAATAATTAGAGTTTTCATCTAAATCGCGAAAGTTGGTTTTAATGACTGCAGTCGTGGCAAAATTAATGGGCAGTTTAATCATAATTCGAAACTATATCTTAAAAATGATTTTTTTATATAGCAAGTAGAAATCAAATTAGAGGATTGAGGGGAAAAACTTCAAGATTCTATCTAAATGAAATATGTTAGTGCAAATTTGCATTTAGTAATTTAATATGATTTGAATTATTAAAAACTCGCCACAACACGGTATTGAATCAAGGAATAAATAAGATGTGTAATTGCAAATTTAAAAATTTGAAATAGAACATAGCTAACATATTAAATCTATTTGCATGCTTCAACGGTATGGATAAATTAGGGATGGCTAAAACTTTTTTTAATCTTTTCTGATAAACTCAGTGTTAGCTATCTGGTAGATGATGTAGAAGAGTTTTAACCGTCCCAAGAAAATATGTGTTGTCAAGTCTGGGTTTTGAATTTCACAGTTATTCGGTCTTTCAGACCATCTCATGGATCATATCAATGTTATTCTTTTGTAAAAAAACAGTTTTTGGTCGTCCAGCACCAACATCTTGTTCATAGGTTTCTCCACCAAGTTTAAAACTTGATCACAATCTGAGATAAGCTTATCAACACACTTCAGTGTCAGATTCCCATCGCCACCTTCTTCGCCTATTAAGTTCGTCGTTAATCAACTTCAAGATGCTTCAAGATGCTTGGCATCAATAGTTACCACTTTGATAGGTCTCTTTCTTTACCACCGAAACAAACGAAATATCTTCACGATGTTATGATTTGTAGGTGACACATTTAATGAGATTAGTTAATGTAATTCTCATTTAATTCGAGTGCATTCTTGAATAATATTGCTACCTTTACAGCACAATATAGATCATTGACATTATTATCTGAATTATTATTGTTATTGATGTTTTGAACTGCTGACATTCATTTACCAGCATCGATACTGCAAGTTTTATGGAAGCAATATTAAAATCAAATTAATTAGATGCATCACAGTTCCACTTAATATTTGGATTTTGATCTAAAGATTCTGGTTTCAGTTTTGCGATCAAGGTAATTAATATTAAAATACCCGCCAAAATGTTACATTTAATAATAACATTTTCCAACGGGTTCATTTACAACATACATTAGTCAGTCCATAAATTCAGTGCATTTTTTGGTAAATTTTTAAATAATATAAAAAGAACACAATTTAATATTTTAACCAAACATCATTTTCTTCCATTATCTACAACGTCTGGCCATCTTACAGGTAGCTTTTTTATTCCATTGCTGTAGAAAGACAATGGTTTTGATGCAAAACACTTGAAAGTTCATTGTGTATATCCCAGCTAGAATTAATTTTTTTTCCCTGTAAAAAATTTTATAAGGCACGAAATAAGTGATGCAATCAGTTGGGACAATATCTGGGGAGTGTTTGCAGGATGTGGCAAAAAGCTTCCGATTCACTAATTTTTGTAGCGTTGTTCGAGCCAGAGTGTGGTCTAGTTATTATGATGCAACAACACTTTCTTCTTCATATTCACCAATTGACCAATTCTGAGTTTAGACAGCAAAGTTGTTCACAACATACTTCTAAATTAATCGTTTGATTTGGTTCTAGCAATTCAAAATAAATTACACCATACATATCCCACCAAACACCAAAAGAATCTTTTGGGATGTAAAGACACCTTTGCTGTTGGAATCGGTTGCTTATCTCTATCTGTCCACGTTCTTTTTCTTGTGACGTTATAGTAAATAATCCAGTTTTGGCTCTCTTTCGAAGCGCAATAAAAGAGAAGTGCAGATGTTTATTCACTGTTGGAAATTGGCTTCGGATAGCTCAAAGTTTCAAGTTGGATACTGTCCTAACTTCAACGACCAAAGACTGTTCCATGAGATGAATTCATCCTTCCTGCGATCTGATCCACTGTTAACTGTGGCTCTGATTCCACAAGATTTCGAAGAATACCAACATTAAAATTAACAGGACGTCCTGAAACGGGGTTCATCATCACTGCTTTCTCCAACTTTAAATTTCCATTTTTGGGCAGTTCTTATACTCAATACTGTGTTCGCCATGTACACTATTATTTTTTATCGCTGCAGGCCTGGCAGATTCACCACACGAAAATAAAAAAAAATGTAGCACAGGACGTTTGTACTGATTATTTATATTCGTCTTCTATGGGTACTAAAATGCAGTTCGATATTTACGAAAGTTGGTCATGAACTGAATGATATGTTAGTCAAACGATGGACAAGTTTTACAGGTTCTCAATTGCATTGGTTTAGTAAGGAGTCCGATGCACTTAATCACACGTGTTGAAAACTAGTCGCCCGCTTAAAACATTTTTAGAGTCCACGAGAGCTAAACATCCACGAGTTCAGCCGATATTTGAAAAGCAGTCATCGGAACAGCTTGCTAGAGGAAAGCGTAATATTGTTGCTGTTATAGAAAACGTGATAATACATAAATGGAGACAGGAGGAAATCCCAGCCATTCTACCTATAGTCAAAAATTTGTCAGACTCTATCAAATACTATGGAAATATCCTAGACCCAGTTCAATTCGTTTTTGTAGACCTATATAATTCATGTTCAAGCAGACTACAACCAACTACTAACTGTAGTAATTAGTAATGAAATTATTATTTAAATAAAAGATCTTCTACATAAAACGGTGTTGGGTGATAAAGTTTGGAATGTTCAAGCACACAATAGATCTTGATGATGCTTCCCCGAAAATTATTAATAATTTGGTACAAGTTCTGGAACATCGATGTAAAACAGAATACTTTGTTTTTGGTCTTCCTCCCTTACATGATAGAATACGTTTTCTAGAGTGTATATTTCATATGTACTATAGATTAATAAACAAATAATGGAGGGCAGCTAAAGGATCTATAAATGAATGCAAAAAAATATAACTAAAGATTTAAATCTGAAATGGGTCTATTGATAGATATTGTAAACTGGTGAACTGGTTAGTCAAATGGGGTCACACGATTGTCACTCTTTTACAAAATGATCATCACATAATAAATCATAAACATAATATTAGGACTACTCCTAATAAGAAATTAAAATACTATGCTGAAATAAAGAGACCTAATTATTATTTATTCAATTAAAAAAATTACTTATAAAAGCCTTTTTTCTAACCATGTTTTTGTGTTTCTAGTTTTCCATATAATTAACTAAAACTGTTTTTATTAAACAAGTTGTTTTAAGTTAAAACTAGTTCTTACTCACTTTATAACAATAGTTTATTCAAGACACGTAGTTAGTTCTTTGATCTCAACTCCAATGTAATGAATACAAATGTTGTATACAATTGCATATGCAATAGGACAAAATTACCTGAACGGCTACCTAAGAACAAATTTATATAAATATTTAACTTCCTGCTTTTATCAGTGAAATAAATTTTTATCCTAGAATATTCAATATTCACACATACACACACAAAGAGTAATAACATACGAATCACCTATATCACCGCTACATTTACCTTTCACTTTTTTTTACGCTTTGTACCGCTATAAATTCTTCTCCTCACGAATAGCGTAGGCGTCTACCTGACCAAGTAATACCTTAAACAAAGCTCGATCCTCGAGATCGCGATGTATTTTCCTATCGTGTCGGCTCGTACTCTCTACTAGACTAGGGCGAGCTTTACATTGTCCCTGAATAGCATTTCTTCCTTCATGGAAAGATGTATGGTGAATCTTCTCCGATGCAATTTTCCACTTATAATCTGAGGTGGAATCGATCGTGACAGATCGACGACGTGCTAGTTTTATTTTTGTTTAAAAATATAGCATATGAGAAAATTATTTCGATGAAAGGTTGTTTTGGAATTCACAACTGATGTCTTTAATTCATCGTCAATAATTAAAATTATATTCGTTATGTAAGCTAATCAGCTTATCAAAATAAATTATAACAATACTTATGTCGTCGAGTTTACGAGTTATTTTTTAAATGTAATGTTTGTACTTATTTTCAAATGTGTTCTGGAGCATTTCAAGCGTAATATTGGCACAAAACGAAGTAATCTAGGATAGTCAAATCTGGTGGATCTTGGCCAGAATTCAGATTCACAACGTAAACTGGAACTATCCCTGTTGCAGCTCGTCTTCGTGGAATTCTTTCATGAAGGGTTCTAAGATGTTGTCCCTATACCTTTGGGCGTTGATGGTTCCTTCAAAAATTATGGGTATCAATTCAATGAATTCACAACCCAACTTTCTGGGGAAGCAATATATGGGAGTTTTCAGCACTTCACATTCTCATGGTTTGTGAATTGATATACCCTGACAAATGAAACCACCCCTCATCTGTAAAAAACGTCAAATCCAAGTGATCATTGTTGTTCAATAAATATCGGGTGAACCATTGGCAATATGACATGCGCCTGTTATGATCAGGCGGTAACAATTCATGATGGGCCTGCATCTTATCAGGAACAAAGCAATGTCACTTTAAAATTGTTCTGCATGTACCTATACGATACGGGAACTTCCTGTATGACTCTTCGCAAGGTGTTTGGTGCTGCTTGCTTTTATGTGTTTACACTTCTGTTTCTCTGAACAGTTGCACACTGATCAACCACATGGAAAAAGTCAGCTTCCACGAACACAAAATCAGGAAACTGTTGTCGAAATTCAACCAGGCAAGCTACAGAACTGTATCACCATTCTCCATTTTCAAGATTTCCATTACGAAATTAGGTACGATTCAGTGATGAATCGCTTATGTAATCGTGAAAATACCATGTTGAGTGGTTTTAAACCGAAACTGACATTTAATTAACATTATTATTAACAAAAAACTAAACTTATCAAAGACATTGGTTCTTTTAATCATGGCAATCCCTTATCTAAATAATGTTTGCTCATATAGTACATAAGTAAGTAATACACAGCCTGTTCCAGATCTAATGGAGAGACTGGTTAGCGTTTATTATTTTGATTTTATTCTTGTTTATTCAAATAGTCTCTTTCCGAGTCAATACAGCCTAGGAAACGTTCAACAACATAGTATGGCAGTTGAAGTCTTTTGGATGACCGGGATGACATCAAAACGACTTCCTTTCATCGCCAATTTCAGTTTGGCAAGCAGGGAGCCAAATCAGGTGAATACAGTCGATGATCGATAACAGCGATGCCTGTTTTTGGTCAGAATCCACGCACCATGATGGCTTTGTGCGATGGTGCATTGTCGTGCAACAAAACTCGTCGAATCCACAATCCCAGATAATATTCTGCGTTGACCGTCTGATCTTTCGGGACAAATTCACCGTGAACATTTCCTCTTTTGAATCGAAGAAAATAGTCAGTATTGTCTTGATTGTGCTCTTCTTCTTTTTTGGCTCTTTTGGTGACTTCCATCCCACACTCTGGCGTTTCATTTTCGGCTCGTATTGAAAACACTACGTTTCATCACCAGTTACAATGGCTGACATGCTGCCCAATTCCTTTGGAATAATTTTAACATGTCTTTGCAATGCTGAACTCTTCAATCGTTTTGGTCGTCTGTTAGAGAGTGTCCAAGCAAATTTTCCGACAAAATTCGATAAAAGAAAGATGCTTTCTTCAAGTTTCGTAAATGTTGCTGTTATCTTTGCAGATTTTTGTTTACAATCTAGTGATGTTGATCTTTGTTTGAGGAATCTAGATTTAATTTTAAGAGTTCCAAAAATAAATACATATACACTTACGAAATCCCTAAAACAACTTTGCACACAACTGGTATTTTTATGGATTGTCCACTTATGTTTAAAGCCTTCAACAAATAAATAACAAAAGATGGTGGATAGATGATGTTAATTAGTGTTCTGTGTCTGTTAAGTTCTAAAGCCTGGATTTATTCTTTACTGTTCACTTCTAGTATTGCCCCAATAGATGCTTTTTCATCTTTCCAGTAGAAATCATCCAGTAAACATTAAACAGAATTTTTTTATCTTCGAAGTTGTCACCAAACACACCATCTCCACCGACCGATTGAAGTTCTTCCCTTATCTTTAAATAAATTCACCAGAATCAAGTGAATCTGTCACTTTTGTTTTGTGTCTTCACAATAGATATATAATTTTGTTATTTCTTCAAGTTTTTCTTCGTTTTAATTTCTTGCAGAAGTCCACTCTATGTGCAAAAGTTATTATATCTGAAGATTCATCATCATTAACCGTACAAGATTGAGGGTCTAGGTCAATTTGAGATGATTCACTTGCTAGCATGAATTTGAACAATGTCTTTATTTGACAAATTATTAAAATCTTCTTAAAAATAAAATTGAAATACCCCAAATTGTACGGATTATTACTATTATAAAGTTGTTAAAAACTGTCTTATGATGCAAAGCATCAAAATATGTTCTAGCATTATAAAAGAGTGCCAATTCTAGACGGCTATAAGGTTGATGTGCAGAAATTTCAGAAGCAACCGCAAAGAAAACTTATCGAAATGTACCCATGGTTTTTCATGCCAACTACTGTGCACAAAATTGGATTCATAGGCATTAAATCGTTAACTCCTTGATGCTTCCGATTGGCCAGATGACAGAAGAAGCAAGAGCCAAAAACGTTGAAGACGTTGACATTGAAGCTTTTTGGAGATTTCATCCACTGTGCGACGTATACATAAAATGTCAAACCACAATTTTTTTGAGGTTAAGTCGATGAAAAAGTAGAGCTATCACTTCCACTAAATAGAACATATTTCCAACACAATAATTCTCACATAATAGCTTTCGCAACCAGATTCGAGCTTGAGATTTCGTTTCCTCGTGTAAAATTGATTAGAGCTTTTCCATATATATGTATGTATACATATCTCAATCGACGATTTCCTCTTCGTCACGGTTCCTGCGTTAAAGTCCATCAACCGAGACGAAATCTCCCCAAACTCAATGTTAATAAAACGTTCCACTGCCACAAGAATAGGCCGTATTGTACGACCCGTATGTCGTTGACAAATAATTTGAGATGCGATTCGATGATAAGTGTAGGCGTTATTTGTCGTTAGTTGATTGCATGTGCTCGTATTCTTCAAGAGGAAGCTGTAGTTGTCGTTTATACAGGCAAATTTTTATTGTTTCCTTTTTAACAATTCGAAGAAACGTCGATAAATATGTTAATGGTACCTGAAATAGCTACGAATCGAAACAATAACATTTATAAACTTATTACAGATATCAACAATAAATCTTTCGATATAAATCTAATTCTATAATTAGTGCAGGGAATATATTATGCATAATGTATAGTGCTGAGTAGCTTGTGTTCTGTAGTTTATCGCACGAAATATACATTTTGCCTTTGTTTATGGATTCCTTTTTTAACCGTGGAAGTACCTACCTATATGCTACACAGACCGCAGTAGTGTATTATATCCTTATTACATATTACAACACGGTTGAGTGGTCGTACATAACATACATTCTATAACGAATAATTTTCACATTATTTATATTACTTAATCAATATATTTCCAGCATTGTTGTAATATTGTTGGCGTAGTTATTTTGTGAGGAAAACTAGAAACTGCAGTTTCTTTTTTTCTTGTTGGATTAGAGTTGTAGCATTTTAAGTTAATAGGTTGAAGATTGAAAACGAGGACATTAGAATTCAAATTAATATATTTAAATAGTTCGTGTCGATTTGCATACGAGAAAAATGTCTACAAAATAGATCCCCTCAAACGTCTGAATATTGACCAGAAGCGTGTAAGGTTGAGAGCATCACGTTCGATCTGTGCTCGGTTTTAAGATGATGCAGACCTCTTAAGAGAAACAAAACAACAATCTATGGAATGCAGACACTCTGGTTCTCCAAATCCTAAGAAGATTCATGTTAGAAATCTGCTCGAAAATTTCTTGCTTCAGTTTTTTGGGATTGCCACAAAATAATCATGATTGATTTTCTGGATGAGGGTGGCACAATAATTGGGAATGATTATTTGACGTTACTGACAACTTTGCCAGAAAAAATTATGGAGACAAAACTAGGAAAGTTGTCTAAAGGTGTTTTGTTTTTGCAGCACATTGCTGCAAAGTGAGTGTAGGCCATTAGTTTACTGAAAAATTTAGCACATTTAGTTTCTAACCGAGCAAATAACACCGAAACCGAATACCACAAGAAATTAGTCATGTTTTAGATCAACGCGAACAACGTTTCTACCATTGCGAAGAATGAAACGGCTTTCCATTTGAATATTTCATTTAAATTTATTATAATTGTATTTATTATTTAAATGTTTTGTTTCCAATAAATTACATATTTATACCAAAAATTAATAGTATTCAACAAACCTTATACTGCTGAATAGAACGAAAAAGAATTTAGATGGAACTTCTTCTGTTAATGATTTAATTATAAAACTGACAACCTACAAGATCTATTACGAGTACTCTTAATCTTTTAATCCCAATTTATCTCTAAGCTTCTAAAGAAGGCGCCTATATTCCTAACATTAACCGGTTCCAGATTAGCCTGTTAGAGGTAATAATATCTCTGTTGTTTGGTGTCTCTTTGCAGTACTCTCCATTCGTTCACGTTTAGGTCTTTATTTTGGCTTTGTACGCAGTTTAGGATAGTGTCCTTCCTATTCTTTTCGATGGTAGGAAAGTAACCAACGAGGATTTGTCAGCCAAATTTAAATGTCGAGACAAGGAACTTTTGTTCGCTGATAAGCTTCCAATCTCGTCCTGTATGGTGACTAACTGTTCGGTAATTAGCAGCACATCAGGGAATAGAATAGAAGAAGAATGCGTTCACGTTTCCAGGACGTGCACGTCATCATTCACGTCAAAACAACGATGCAAAATCGATTTGTTTACATTTTAGGTTAGACTACTGGACAGTCATGTCATGTGCGTCGTGTATTGTAAAACAATAACAATATATGAATAAATGACACATTAATCCAAAAATAAATCGTCTTCACTTTCAAACTCTTCATCAAGATTAATAACAAATTCGGCTGGATCATCACGGTCAATTCCAACCTCTCTTTCTCACCATTTTTGGATTTGTTTCTGTAATGCAACGGTAGGGTGACAAACGGAGAACTATGTGGTCATATTAATGGATCAGGTTATCGATTTCATAAATCGATGGAGATTTATTTCTATTATATATAAATCGGTTTTATAATGTCCGTCGTCTTCCAATTTCCAATCTCCACCGGTTTCGATTCGCCCATAATTCGTCATCCAGGCCCCTCATCTTCATTTCGTTGTCTATTCCTTCTCTCCAGCTCCTCCGTGGTCTTCCTAGTTTTCTTCGCCCATTTGGATCCCATTGTATTATTTGTTTGGGTAGCCTTTCGTTCTCCATTCTCTTGCCAGTACCATACTAGTTGTTTTGTACTTATCTTATCCCACTATGGTGCGTTCACCCACTGTCATAATTTCTCTTATTCGTTGATTTGTAACTCGTTCTCTTTTCGATTTCGCTGCTGGTCTTCTCCAATAATCCATTTCAGTAGTGTACAGCATTTTCTCTGTTTTGTTTTTTAGCCCCAAGTATTTGTACTCGTCACAGGACTTAATTCGCTGTCCCGTTATTTAATACTAGATCTTATTTATTGTTTATTTATATTTATATTGACCTCCAAACCCCACTTTTTGTATTCTTCAGTCTATCAATTTGCGAGTCATGTATTCCAAGTCGTCATACTCCTGGGCCACTACAATTTGATCGTTGGCGAAACACAAGGTGTATAAAATGGTTTCATTTAATGGAATTCCCATGTTTTAGCATTTTGTTTTCCATACTTTAAGGACTTGTTCTAAATAAATCTTGAAGAACGTTGGCCAAACACAACAACCTTGTTTGAGACCTTTATTCACTTGAAACCATTTTGTCAATCTTTGTTTTATTTTGACTTTTGCTTCGCTATTGTTGTACAACTCTTTAATTGCTTTAATTAACTGAACGCTTATATTTGTGTTCTCCAAAGCCTTCCAAAGTAAATTAAATGGTACGCTATCGTGAGCTTTTTGTAAGTCTACGTATACTAAATGCAGCTCTTGTTATACAGAACAGATGATCTACAGTCGATCTATCTGCCCTGAATCCGGCCTGTTCTTCTGCCTCCATGTCTTTGTACTCCTTTTCCATTTTATTTCCTATTATTTTGCCGTAGACTCTGCTCAGCGTACTAGTCACAGATATTCCTCTATAATTGTCTTTCCTTCCTTTTTTGTGAATCCTGGTTATATATGATGTTTTTCACTCGCTTGGGACTTTGGTTCGGCAGATTTTGCGCTTTTTAAGACTGTGCTTATGTTTTGTAACTTCGGGAAGTGTTCCCAGTATTGGAGATCCTATCGTTCTAAATGCATCATTTATTTCTTCTTCTTGGAATTCCGCTCTTTCTTCCGTTAAAAGTTTTTTAAAGTGTGCATCTCATTCTTGGTCTGATATTGGCGAAATTATATCTCTGGTCATTTCTTTTCTAATTGATTTTATCGTCTTCCAACTTTCGGTACTTCTTCGACCTCCTAAATAAGAGTCTATTTTCTGGCACTTTTGCGTCCATGCTACGTTTTTCTTGTCAGTAATCATTCTCCTTACCATTGCTTGTGCGTTCTTGTAATTTTGTCTGGCATTCTCTATTAAGTAAATGTGTACAGATTTCTCTTTTCCTTTTTTTTTTCTCTTCCAATCTTAACATCCCACCAATATGGGATTTTTCTTCCACTAGACCAAGTGCTTCTTTTGCGGCTTAGTGAATACTTGAAGTAATGCAATCATACACTCTTCATTTAGGTTATCGCCCGAACGTACATTAAGTTTTTCGTTAAGTCGCTGTTTATATAGGTTTTTTACGCTGTCATGCTCTAGGCTTAGCAGGTCGTATCTATAGTGATCCATTTCTTCTAACCCTATGTTCTCCAGCTGTTGTTGGTGAAGGTTTTGGCCTTGACAAGGAAAGAGAATTCTGGCTTCCAGAAAATAATGATCACTTCCGCATGTTAGTCCGCGTTCCCAGTTGGTAATAAAAATCTTCAAAATTTTTTGTTGACCAAAATGGACACTCCTTGTTGTGCATGTTTTTCCTTTGGGACCCCGCTATAGAAATGATCGTATTGTTTCAGAGAATTTTAACCATAAATATAAAAAATACCATGCTTTCAATATAGTATGTACCTGTCGACTAATTCTAAAAGCTGTATTTTTAATAGATTCATATCATACTGGACCTTATTATCGATTAACAATTGCTGAATAATATCTGCTTTAACAATAATTATAGGTGTCTTTAATCTCCGCTCTCTTCATGCTCTATTATATAATTGGGGTTCGAATGACTCGAACATCTTCCTTTCTAACCAGATCTGGCTCCTTCCGAGTATCAAGTATTTCTTCAATTGAACAAAAAATTAAAAGGTTGTAAATTTTCTTCCAACGAAGAAGTGATAAAAGTTGTGGAGATTTGGTTGGCAGAGCAAGATAAAAATTTCTTTTTAAAAGGTCTAGAGACGTTGCAGATTCCTTTGCTAGTATTGTAGTCAACATCTACATGTTTATCCATATTTTTTTTAACTAAAATAAACCTACACCTCTTACCATAATCCAGACATTCCAATTTTAAATTTTATTACAATAACACTTACTTTACATTTCACACGTACAAACCGCATATACCTACCAGTACATACATAGGATATTACGGCAATAAACTTTAAAAAATATTAAGCAATATTGCGCTCAACGGGTTTAATATCCCATAGATAACTTTAATCTAGCAAATTTTTACGTCATTAGCTCTCTTATTCTGTTCATATTTAATTGTATTAATACAATTTAGTGCCGGTTAATAGTAGTATTGAAACAATTAGTAGAATCCCAGCGATATTTTGTTCAATTAATAGAGCTCTTTCGTGTAAACATTATGCGCTTTTGATCTTTTAATTCTATCCGGTGGATATAAAGGAATTGCTTGTATATATATATATATATCTATGTATGTACAGTAAACTTCAAAGATATCCGCACACGACTAGATAGAGAAATGCATTGCGCTCAATACTTTATTCCAAAGAGACGTCAATCTTCTGTAGCGTTAAGTGAGTGAAATAGTTGTTCTATATCATCAACTGACACTTTTTTTTTATAATTTGTTGTTCCACATTCATTTTGCGGTTGAGATCCTGACATTTGACGTTTGTACAAATAACAAAATGCTGTCAACATACCCAACTGCTAACCATTACGATCTTTCAGATATTCATTCATGTCATTTTAATTATTTATTGCATAAAATAGGGCAGTCAAACATAAAATTATCTGTATAAATAATGATCAGTCTAAGTAATGACCAGTATGAATAACCAGTATGAATAATAAACCTGTATAAATAATGACCAGTATAAATAATGGCCAGTATAAATAATGACCAGTATAAATAATAGCCTGTAATGTCATGAATGACATGTGGAACTAGTTCACTTTTACTCGCCCATAGTAGTTTTTGAGTAAATTTGTTTTATATTTTGTGCTGATATGAGGGTTATTATATTAGTAAGAAAACGGCGAAAGCTCCGGAAAGCTTTTATAATTGCGAAACTGCATTTATCTACTATTTACATTAATTACAATATAAGCATAGTAATAAAGCTTGAGCGCAATGTATTTCTCTATTTAGTTGTGTCCGGATACCTTTGAAGGTCACTGTACATATGTATATACATAAATATGTACAGAAATATTTTCGCTACGGGTGACGCATGCCATTGCAAAACGTTTTAACTTTGTGAACGAACGGGCTAAATACTGTAAGCGATGATTGAATTATGTTCACAGAGTATGCAACAGTATGAAAATAAAATAAATAATTTTGATATCATATTTGTTATACAACGAAACGCTATAATTACTTCAATAATTAATGGATTATTTTTAATTTTAAAAGCCATACAATACGAGCAAAGAAAGAAAAAAAACTAAGTTATAAGAATTTTACCCTGAATGTAACAGAGCTCTACAAAATAAAACTATTTCATTTGTGAATAGGACAGTAGAAAAAGGAATGACGCACTAAATGGATTCTTTTGTACCACAAAGACAGCAGCATATTACCGTGGAAAAAATATGGTTGTCCATCCTTTAGTTCCTCAAGAAAAAAACTATTATATAGCTTATAGGTATTGAAAAATTCTTAACCTACTATAGAAGCAAACAAGGACTCAACAGATTCTATTACCTCTTCGTTAGAAGGAAATTTACGACCTTTTAAACTTCCAAATCTGGTAAATAAGAGGGTGGTCGAGTAAGTCGAACCCCATCTTATGAATTTTTTGCATAAAAACAAGCGATTTGTATGCAGGAGCATTATCCTGTAAAAACAAAACACTTTCGGACAACTTTCCACGTCTTCTCTCCATAATTTTTTCTCCTAAAGTGATCAATAACGTCGAATAATAGTTCCCAATTATTGTTCCATCCTTATCCAGAAAATCAATCATGATTACTCTATGACAATCCCAAAAAAAATAAAGCTGAGGCAAGAATTGTTGCTTTGGTTGGAGCACAGTTCGAACGTGATGCTTTCACCCTTGCACGCTTCTGGTCAACATTCACACGTTTGGGGGGATCCATTTTGCAGACATTTTTCTCATGTCGAAATCAGCGTGAACCATATAATTTAAATATTGCTTACTCGTCTTTTTAATTGTTGCTTTTAAATTAGTAAATAAGATTTCATTGTTTGGATTTCTTTTTTCCCATTATTTTAGTAATTTACGTAAGAGCGTAAAATCTTGATTCTAAAAAAGCGGAAAAGGATAAAAGAGAAACTACTTCATTTTCGGGGACTAAAAGGCTGACAGTCAGAAGAAAAATGAAAGCAAAACTGACAAGAAAATCGTCTAAGATAGATTCTGAAGAGGAGCAGTACACATTTGTACTGATATCGTCCAAGTGGGAGAATAAAAACATTAAGTAGAAAGAAGCAGCGAAATAAAAAGAAAAACTACTTATTATAATAGATTCGGCAAAAACAGGAATGGAATGGATAAAATATAAACAAAGAACGTACAGAATTTGGAGAGTATTGTTCTAAATTTGCAAAAGAAATTAGAAAATCTTAAAAATATTAATGATAACTGGTGATAATTCGATATAATTTGCAATTATCAATGCAATCAGAATTTGGAAAGTTAACCTTCAGCATTATGAATTCAAATTTATTCTCAAATTTTCCAAATTCGATGCAATAGAATGTTCAATATCCTGCATTGACATATCAGCCAAACTGAGTAATCGATCTAACGCTTTAGCTTGTACAAACCAGAATTTGATAATCCTCGTCCTAATTGGTCTAAATCTCATTCTCTACAGAAAACACCTAACAAAATTGTTTTAATATTTTGCCCCTTTATCGCTGAGCAAGCGACAAAAATGAAGATTTTGAGTATTTTTGTGTTTTTTTTTTCTCCCCTCCACCCTCCCTCCCCCACTCCACCAAAACACACACTCGTTTTATTATACATATTTTAAATTCCTATAATTTAGCATCAAATGTCAATTTTTTATCGATACTATAAGCTGATGAAAAGCGACACATTCGAATACAAATTAATCGGAGAAGGTTCATCCCAAAGCAGACAATTTTGAAAAAAAAATGTCCACGGATTTTTTAGTTTTCCAGTTAATACAAAAAAAAAGTTTCATCAAGAAATGATGGATAGGAAGGCCAGATATAACGGGAAGAGCTAAGTTGCCCTTTTCAAAAGGATGTGATCAGAAAATAGCTGCTGAAGTGTTAAACAATTTCCACGTAGAAATTTTTCGAGATTTGCCAATAGATAACAGTCAAAAAGGCATATTGCATATTGATTAAAATTGCCTCAGAAGTCTTTGAATCCAAAAAAACTGATACCACAACATTTTTATGGGATTCTAGCCACTTCAGTTGCTTGAAAGCTAAAGAACAAAAGAAAAAAAGTTCAACTCACTCTGTGATCTGTCTCAAGTGTTGAGGATTGTAATAGCAAAACCAAGCTTCATACTTAATTAGAAAATGATGTTTAAAATGTATTTTTTATTGTGGAAACACCCAAACAAGATTCTTTTCATGCTTGTCAATACTTGCTAAAGTTTTGGACATTCTGTATTACTTCCATTCCACCCCCCACCACCACATATTGTTATAACTTTCAAATTTATTTAATTATCTATTTTGTGATCTTTATGTACTTATCTTTCAATTCCTGAAATATTCAATCAAAACTTTGACAAGATATCTATGTATATGGCTCAAGAAGTAATATCACCATTGATAATTGGATTTATTACTTGCAGAAGAGCTGTTAGAAAAAAATTCAACCAACGCTTTTGTTATTTTTTTTTTTGGATAACAAAGAATCCTAAATGGAATAGATCTACTGCATTTGCCAAAATCACTTTAGTTACGGTCCTAACGGAATTTTGCCACTTCTTAAGAAGTCCTCACAATCTCATTCTGCTTTCCATCATCCACACATTCTCACAATTTTGAAATAAATATGGGGGAGGTTGGAAATGAATCCAAAGAAATCAGAGCCCAAGACTATTGTCAAAAAATTTGAATAGGTATATGGCATGGAAGTTAATGTCACCGTTGATAATTTCTTTATGGACTTACGACTTGCATCAAGAGCTGTTGTTGTTTAGATAACAAAGAATTTTAAATGGTATAAAGATCATGAGATTACAAATTGGATCAAAATCCAAAATGTTGAAGTTGCATTCTTCGTATAGTTTTTATAACAAAGGGCGTGGCATATTTCAATATCTGGTGAGATATTTTACCAAAAAAGAAAATTGAACTAATGGAATAATGGAAATGGTGATGAGATCTACAGTGGAGTCCTTCCAAACAAATTGTCCAGGTCAAAAATTAAAGAGTTGTTTTCCGAAATTATTTCATGATTTGATTTAATTGAAGCTTCCGAAAAAAAATCGTTACAATAATGTTAACAACTGCACTTTTTTGTATTCGTAATATCGCATTTTATATTCAAAAGGCAGATTCGAAACTTCTTGCGATAATTTACAATTAAATCGGTGCTTTGTTAGTTCCACGACAAAGTTCTATACATGGACAAAATAGTATAAAACAAGACTTGCTCTAGTTATATAAAAAAGAGGATACACGAAACCGGTGAAACTTCGACATTATACAACATGTGCCGGCTTTCGCGTGCGATAGATCTTTGTTAAGTTATAGTTTATAGTCAACTTTATAATTAACTCAATGCAAGTTTACTAACTATTACTATAAAATGAATAAAATCTTTATTACTTACTTTCATATTTCGGAAAACTTCGTCAAACTTTCTTCTTTCACTTTAAAAACTTTAACAAAAGAAGGAACTAAAAATCTAATAACAATTCTAAAGATAAACAAACTGAAAAAAATTAATTGGCATCATTAAAAAGTCCGAGTTTAGTACAGTTTCCGCGGTGGCAAAAACTTTCGTTGAATTTACTAAATTTATTACGAGCCGCAATAAATTCGTTTTCAAGAACTGTAAACCACGACCAGTAGAGCTTGTACTGCTTCGCTGACAATCGCGCGCATAGCACTGACGCTGAAGTAAGCTCTTCAAAAGCACAAAGCTTCCACGCAAGCTTAACATATTATATGCATTCTTTTATGTGTTTTTTAAAAGCATATTATATATCTCTAATATAAATATCTAAAATTAAGACCCTTATCTAAATAAGTAAAATATTTATTCTATACCCTTTTGTTCGTAAAGTTTAGGTACTTCATAATTAGGCTTTTTCTACGAAATTAAAGCCTACCTCAATTTCCTTTTCATATTATGTTCTTTCACAATGCAAACATGAGTTCTCTGGTGTTGATGCAAGATGGTCATATCCTTTCATTTTATGTTGAATAATATTTACCTTTTAGCTGTTTTATTTTAAAATTAATTCTAGGTATTTAGATTGCGTGTGGGAATTATACATACATATGTATTCCATCAATGTTTGCTTATGTAATAAATGCTCGTAATTATATCAAAAAATTTAATTTAAAATTGTTTGTTTAGGTTTTTAGAAAATTTTTGCGAAATGATTAGGGTTTAATTTCTGATATATTGACAATTGTAGGTCGCGCACATTGTTGTTTTATAAACTGAATTTATTAATTTGTGTTTCGAGTTCTTCAAGACTCCATTCTAGGACCAATTTTATTTATATTGTGTCCGAATATTAAATATTTAATTGTAAAATGTATTGCTTCTTCTCTATTTATGGTGCAAATTTTTGAATTCAACAGCATCACATCATTACAACACGCGCGAGTTCCTGGACAAAAGTGAAGATCGCATGTTGTCTGGGGGTCCAAATTAACACAAGGGCACACATCGAAGACAGACGCGTGCCGAGGCAACCTTAGAAAGAGAAAGGAACTCAGCAGACAATGATCTCATCTCGAGCACCAGGTATCACCTGTTCTAATACCTTCTTTCTTTTACAGTTTTAGTGGCTATGATGTCATCTTTTTCTATTCGTTACATTTGGTAAATATAATAACCCACTCTGTACGTCTTAGCGAAATTCTTCGCTGGCAAATCTTTGATACCGTTAGGTTAAAAGCAGGTTGAACAACCCCTCTAACTGTCATGTGTTTTCCTCGCATACTAAAGGTAGTATTTTTTACTTTCTTTTCGGTCACTTCCTGTGGTTCCCGATGCCAGATACAGATACCTACAGAATCACGTTCGTATTCACTTCGTTGGGTATTATGTTATTAAGGATTGGAGCGACCGTTTTCTTATTTAAATCACGGTATTTTGGAAGAGAATATCGCAGGGCGGTAAATTGGATGGATTTTTTTTATTTTTGCCCCCGTTGTTTCTGCGTCTACAGATGCTTTTTTCGAATTAATAACATACTTCGGCCCGAAAGGGTTATCCTAGTTTTATCCACGTGCCAAATGACGTTTTAATATTTTCTACACTATGGTCCAGACTGTGAATTGAAAATTAAATGAAAGTGCCGTTATTTTTTGTTGAGGCGTAGAAATATCTAGGAGACCAATAGTAGAGTCGATGACTAATTGATATGTTAATATTAATATTTGCAGATGTAATAAAAGAATTGATAATTAAATTGTGCAATCACACCCTGTTATTGTTACATTAAATTTTAAAAATTAAATAAAGATATTATATTTAACAGTTATAGAATATCTACCTTGGAACTAGATAAAATTGCAATATTGTCATGTTACTGTGTATCTTGCTTTCTTTCATTTCTGATAAAAATTCAGCTGGATCAGTTAATTGATGGGTAAAAAATATGACAATTTCACTATCTTCAATGATGGAAGTTACCATGATTTCACGCAACTAACTAACAGAATCAAAATTATTCTATATTGATTAACAAGGATAGGTTCTCGAATGTCAAATTCGCGAATTCAACAAATACATTTGTTGAATTCGCAACACTACAAACTTCTGCTTGAACAGTGCCAGTGGTTTCGTTAAGGAATCCGCTGTCATGTCTTCAATGTTTTCACACAGAATGTGGTGATGATGTGTGTAAATGTGGCGTTCTCTGCATGTATTCGCTAGTTGCTGCTTCGGTCCGTTTCTCATAATTTTCTATAAGATTTCTTGAACTGTTTTCGGCTCAGAAACAATTGCTTTGGATTTAATGGTAAATCTTTTCCATTGCTTTCATTACCTTTTTTATAATCTAATTCTTTACCTGAATAATTGTATTCTTCTCGGTTCATCATTTGAATCCTCATCTACTTTTTTTTTGTGCAACGTTGTCTAATAAATTCAGAACAAATCCCTCTGGTTTCTTTTTGCCACCATAATCAAAAAAATTCTTTCTTTCCTTTGGAACATGCCAAAAAGCCCTGCAACCAACAAACTTTAGCTTCATCAAGTTGGGTTTGTCACCTGTCCACTAGCTCTTCAGGCGTCTTTCTTGTCGCTGAAACTGATGACGTGATGACTAGATCAATTGCTGTAGATATTGCTTCTGCCCGGTATTCGGTTGGTAGGTAATTTTGATCTATCATCGTGCTTGTAGGCTTTTCTACTATGTATTTTTCTGGCAGTAAATGTTGGATTTGTCAAACTTTTGGCGTCCAAGGTATGGTAATCTCGGCTGTGAGTCCAGATGGGCCAAATCTGGTTCAAGAAATTTACCACGGATAGGAGGTGGTACATAAGCTTCCACGAGCTTCCAATTGCTTGAAATATTTGAGAAGTTCGAATATGGTTCTGATCTCTACCAGACCAAACTGTGTCTAATAAAAAGGCATCAGATTTCGTAGCATAATTTTCAAATGAGTGGATTCAGGGAGCGAAACAGATAATCGAGAAAACAAATTGTGAGTTCGACGCTTAATTTCTTCGAATAATTTATCATCATAATCAGGAAGCCCTCAGGTTGTGTTTACAATAACAGATTCGAATGATTTCTTCTTCGTCACTGCTATCCTCATCATCACTATAATCTTCATCACTTTCTTGCATGGGTTTTATTAAATCAGCTAGATAGACGTCAGAAGAAGTTATTTCTATGTCTGAAATATACTTTAGAAGGTCGTCATCAATTAAAGTTTGTTTTTTTGTTGTTTTTGTTCTTTCGCAATTTATACGAGATATGCAATAAACATTCGAAACATCTGATGCAACAGTGCAAAGTGGATAAACCAAAACGGTAATTTTCATGCTCGTAACAAATCTAACATTTAGAAGTAGCATTTGTCTCAGATACTATATTACAAATGCTTCCATCGATCATAGTAAATAACATATTGTAGGACACTTCAATCTTGTAGTTTTCCATTGATACTATAAAAGTGCTAAGTTTTTTAATCTGATCATTAAAATTACCTTCTTCTTTATGCATGTAGGTACCAATTCCTTAAGTACTTTCTTTTGAAAAAATAAACTTAAAGGGATGACACAAGATTGTTGATGATGGACGGGGGTTTATCCACAATTTCTCTCCGATTTTACTGTCTGTACATAAATTCATCGGTGCTCTCAATTTCTGAAAATTTTTGCTTGTATGTATAGTGGCCTGAGCTTCCATCAAAGCCCCATTTGCAAGTTAATGTAACTACCCGATTTTCTTCAACATATTTCCGTTAATTGTATTATAAGACCTGAACATCTACTTCAGCATACGTCTCCGTAATTGCAATATGATCTGGTAAAAAATTGCTTTTTGGTCTTTTTTAAAACATATAAAGAAGGAAAACATTTTGGTTGTATTGTATTCACTACAAACATTAAAATATTGTATTTTTTCTCAGACAAGTCTAAATTTAATGAAAGTGCCAAAACCTGCAGTGGGATCAATGTTTTGCATTCATGTTTACTGGATGTCCTACTAAGTGCTGAGCGTTGGCAAATATCGGCAGCAAAACGTAATTCCTCGGTAGATCTTGTATGCAAAAGATCTCGTACTCTGAAGTAAAAATTTCATAAAAGGCATTGCATGTACATTATATTTTATGATAATACAATTCCAAGAAAATTTAGTAATCCCTAACGGTTTTCTAATAATATATTTACCATAATTATGATATCAGTTTTTGGAATTTTGTCCACAGATCAACGCACTGTGCGATGAGTCGAAATTCAAGGTGTTTGGACAGAAATGAAAAGCGCTGAAGAACTGAGAAAATGATACCTGCTTGCATTATACTAACGGTGAAACATGGAGGAGATGCAGCAGGTTATTTCTCGTATAGTGGCATTGGAGATTTGGTGCAAATCGTTGGGATAATGCAGTAAAATAATAGGGAGACATTTTAGAACTGTATGGTCGCAGACAAATAGGCAACAACTTCAATCAAGTTCATGCACGACAATGACCTCAAACACACGGCATTGTTGTGTAAGAACTATTTAGTCGGACAAGTGACAAAAACGTACATTAAAACTATTGACTTGGTCCTCTCAAAGTCCGGATATCAACCCGATAGAGAAGCTATGGGACCAACTGGATATGAGAATTAGGGCAAACTGTTCCAAAAGCAGTAATTTTAATAGATGACGATTTTCGATCGTTTTAATACAGTGCGAGCAACAAAGATTGAAGCGTGCCAAGGTCATCTAATATAGTGAAACGAAATAATTAACATAACCTCTCATTGTCTTCATTTAGTAAACTACATTTAACAAGATAATAATAATAATAATAATTCATGCCTTAGCATCCCCCAACAGGGCGCCAATAATTAACATAACGCCTCTCATTGTCTTCATTTAAAACTTAAACTTAACCCGATTAAACTTTAACAAGATATTTAGTTATCATAAAAGGTGTTGAAAATGTTCACCATTTCTTTCCAGGCATGTATTAACCCTTCTCTTCATATTGTCGGAGACTTTAATTAATACTTCTGGAGATATTGTTCGAATTGCATCAGTAATGACTTGCTGCAGTTCTTCAATAGCATGTAGAGGATTTTTGTATATCTTATTTTTTAAGTAGAACAAAAAGAAATCCAAGGGTGTAAGATCAGGTGACCGAGGGGGCCACAGATTCCTGCTTACTAATCGGTTATCATAAAATTCTTCGAGAAACCTTATTGTTTCATATGCTGTATGAGCTGTGGCACCATCCTGTTGGAAGTATCCATTGTGTAGTTCGTCAGGATGCAATTGGTTTAAAAATGGTTCTAAGATCTGTTGTCGATAATTGTGTTTATATTATCGTTGAATATTGGACCAATAATTCTTCTACGTGACATGGCGACCCAAATTCCAACCTTTACCGGATGCAGTTCAGTTTCTCTGAATTCGTGGGGATTTTCACTGGACCATATGCGATAATTCTGTGAATTAACAAAACCGCTAAGGTGGAACCACGCTTCATCACTGAAAAACGTGATGTTCAGCATCTCATTGTTATTTAAGCGTTGGTTGAACCAGTGGCAATAATATACACGTCTTTCATAATCAACTGGTAACAACTCTTGCACAACTGAAACCTTATATGGACGCATATGCAGGACTTTTTTTAGTGCCTTCAGACAGGAACCATAAGATACTCCTAAACCAAAACATACTTAGTTACATGTGCTAAATACTGATTAATATGAAATACCTGTTTGCTGTGACAGCTGCCGTACAGGTTTCTTTGGACTTCTCAGCATTCTGACTTGAATGTCTTCCACAGTTTCATTATTCAGAACTGTATTTCTGCCAGAGAATTTTCCTTTACAAACACTACCTGTCTGCCTGAAACGTTGCACAATGCGACGAATGTGTTGTCGAAAAGTTTGACCAAATTCTATATTTTCATTTGGGAACTGTAAGATGTAGTCATCATAACACATTTGTAGTGAATATTCCCAGGTACCATCTTCCCTGCGAAATCCTCCACGAAAGTATGCTTCCAAAAGGAAGGTGTTCTCCTCAATCGTAAACATTGAATGGTCGATTCCTAAACATTTTAACAACTATTGCAACAAAATTATTTCACGAATTATTTTACTTACCAGTGAATGAGCAAAATGTAAACAACGTTTTAAAAAAAAACGAGTTTCTTATTACAACAAAGTTAAAGGAGTTACAAACACAAAATATCGAGCAGGAAAATTTAAACTGACAAGATGACAAGACTAATACACTACTTGACAGCAAATTCAAAGGCATTATGGGTAAAGGTCTAATTAGAAGATAGTTTTGATAAAATTAAAAACAAGTATAGAACCAGCACGCTTCAATCTTTGTTGCTCGCATGGTATAAACACAATACAAGTACATAATTAATATTTTAAATTATAATAGAAAACAGCAAGAACTCACCATTCAAAATATCAAGAGTAAATTTTCGCAACAAGTAAAGTTATGTTACATTAGTTCGTACGTTTAGGAAAACTCCGCAGTAACTAGCAAGTTACACGAGCTTTCTTAGATAGGTTCTATCAAGAGGGCCATACACAAGTGCCCCACTTCCTAAATAATTAATGTACGTACGTGGAACTTGATGACGAGGTCAAGTCGAAATAAAACTCGGTTAATATTTGATATCGGCAATTTAAAGTTGGCAACACTAATTTAATTTTTAAGCTTGAAAATTTATTTATTTATTTATGTTTGTATTGCCTGCCTGAAGTTGTGTACAAAGATAATATCTTTACACATATCCCTTTTGTATTATTCATAAGATTTCATACCTGTATTCACAAGGAGACGTCAGTAGCGTCGGTCGTCACAAGCAACTTTAGAATCTAACATTCCAAAGACAACAATACCGTCTACAAACGTCACAAAGATTTAAGAGAGAACGCCCAATAAAAGATTTTGTTTATTTAAATACGTAGGTGTAGATTGTATATATTCGAATATTTACAAGCAGTGAAAGGTTAAATAATATCCTTTTAGATAATATAAACGAGCAACTGATAAAGCAACGCAACTCTATTCATCATTTTAACAGCTATAGGTACGTAACGGCCCAAATAATTTAATGTCTTCGTTTATTCCGCATGTTTTGCCGAGGTAAATGGGACACGCGAGAGAACGGTAATTTAATAAAATAATCATCTCAGAGACATGTAAATTACACGTATAACACCTCCTAGCGTTAAAGTGAAGTGTTAGACATACTGTAGCAGTTCCCTTGTGATTTTCATTAAGGTGAACCTGAAATCGCGGCTCTTGATACGTGATGGGACCAGCAACTCTGTCCAATTCTCTTTTACTCCCCCTCCCTGTGAAGGGATGCGTAACGCTGGTAAAGCGAAAGTGGTGCTGTGTAATAGATATTCTCTAAACTAATAACGCAGGGTTGGTTTCCAACCGTGATGTAAGCACAGTATTAAACTGTCTCTATTAATGTATCTTTATATTTTAATTAGCAAGCTTAAAGCTTAATATTATTAATATATACAGGATGTTCCAGAATAAGATGCTGATCCTTAAGGGTGTCAATCCTTACGTGATTTTATGAAGGAAAGTACAAGTATTCAAGTTTTGAGAAAAAATTCGTTTTTTTATCATAACTTTAATATCTTCCTAGACATTTTTTATAATTTGAGTCTCGTACTCTTTGAAAAATTCCTGGAGTATTCCTGATAGTGTCACAACAAAGTATTATGCGATTTCTCAACTCCTCTTCAGTGTGTAATGGGGCGGCTATAATCCAAAGTCTTAAGGTGTCCCCACAGGAAAAAAATCTAGACTGTTTAGATCTGGGGATCAAGGTGGCCACGACTGTGTTCCTCCCCGCCCTATCCAGCGATTCCTATAAAATTGATTTAAAAATTCCCGCGACTGGAGACTGAAATGTGCAGGTGCACCATCCTGCATAAACCACATACGATGACGGATTAAAATAGGAACGTCGTCTAGCAAATTTGGTAAACTCTGCTCAAGAAATTGATGATAAGCGTTGCCGTCCAATCTGCCTGGTAGAAAATAAAGCCCAATTAAATAATCACCAATAATTCCAGCCCAAACATTTACCGAAAATTGGTTTTGGTGGTGGGATTCTGTGATGGCATGTGGGTTTTCTTCAGCCCAAAAATGATTGTTATTTTTTGTCCAATTTCGCGTCTACTAATAATGTTCGCGCTTTTTCTACTATTCTGCGATTCATTCTCTCCGCTAAGCCATTGTGCTGAAGCGTGTACGGAGCACTAGTTTGGTGTATAATACCAAACTTGTTGAGAAGAGCCTTCAAATCTTTGTTACAATATTCTAAGCCATTGTCAGATCTCAAAATCTTAATTTTTTTTCTTGTTTGGTTTTCTACCATAGCTTTGAATATTTCAAACTTATGCTTAACTTCACTCTTTGCCTTTATAAGATATACAAATGTTCGTCTACTAAAATCATCAATAAATGTTAAGAAGTATAGATTTTTGCCAAGAAAGTTAACTTCCATTGGCCCACAAAGATCGCTGTGAACTAATTCTAGCAGATCACTAGATTGCCGAGTAATTTCCTTAAAGGAAAAACGTGACTGTTTACCCTTAATACATTCTACACAGGTAGGATAACTTGTTTCCGAAAATATAATGCCATTTGCAAGCCCATCTTTTAGTTTAATCAAGTTATTGGTGCTCAAATGCCCTAAACGACGATGCCATAACTCTATATTTTTCTATTTTTGAATTTACTGTCAGAGTAATCTCATCTTTAACATTATTTAATCTAAACATATTTCCAACTTGGGAAGCTGACACAACATGTTCCTTCTGGCTGTTATAAATCTTACATTCGTTATTGCTAAATGTTACACTATTTCCATTTTCAATTATCTTACTAACGGAGAGCAAATTAGCACATAAATCAGGTACATATAACACATTCTTAATAGTAATATCATGATTTTTCAATTTTAGTGAAAAATCTCCAATAGCTTTAACTTCTAACTTTGTGTTATTTGCAACTAAAACATGATTTTGAACTTCTGTCACATTTCGTAGAATATCTTTGGTCATTGTCATGTGAGCCGTAGCACCAGAATCAATGTACCGTTGATTTTCATCAATTGTGCTACCAACATTAAAAGACGTATAAAAAGTAGTTTCTGACCTCACCTGTGACTTAACCATTTTCTTTTTTTGCAGTGTTTTGTAAAGTGTCCGTAACCATTGCAGATATAGCACCTCGCACCCTTTGATTTATTTGAATTTTTGACTTTTGACGTTACTAGGGCTGTTTCGGAGCTGTTCACATTTTGTAGCAGCTTCGCTTTAATATTTTCGCCAGTAAGCTTTGTTCCTGAACTTTCTAAACCCATTATCATTGGACTGTAGCTTTCAGGTAGACCTGCCAATAAGATTGCTCCAACCCACTCATCTCCAACTGTTAAACCACATCCTAACAATTTGTATGCTGTTGTTGTTAGTTACCTTATTGACGTAATCATCAACTGAACTACAATCAACCAGTTCTGTATTTAATAATGTACGTAACAAACCTACTCTGCGGGTTAAATCATTATCTTGAAAAGTTTCTTGTAATTTGGTGATTTACCTTACCAATTAGTAAAATTAACTTTGACTTCGCTTGTGTAAGTTTCAATTGATCAGTTTCTTCGCCAGAAATACATTTCCACAGATCTTCATGTTCTAAGTATGCTTGAACTTCAAATGCCCAAGAAGCATAATTCTGCAGTTTTGCAAATTCATTGTGCAGAATCCTTTTCCGTTCTTTTGACACGTTGGTTTTCGAAAGGCTATACGGAGTTTAATTCGTTATATTTTCTATTTCACTGAATAACCTGCAATGCAACGTAGCCTGGGCCCATAACCTGATGTTATTTTCTGGTTATTTTGAAAAGAAAACTATTAACGATATAGGTATAAACGTTTAATGATTTCTAATACTGACAAGTGACAAAATACAAGTTACTATAGCTACATTTCATTACATTTAGTTTTCTAACTTTAACAGTTATGAACATTTCTTATTGCGTTCCTGGAAAAATTAGCTTCGTCCGTGAATAAAATTTTGACGTTAAATTCAGGATTTTCGGTCACCATTTGAAGAAACCATTGGCAGAAATTTATACGTAATGGAAAATCCCGAGGAAGTAGGGCCTGGACCCGTTGAATATGATAGGGATATAACAAAAAATCATGAAGAATTCTCCAGACTAGGATATGAGTAATATTTAAAATATTTCCAATTTGTCTGGTAGGTACTCATGTCAGGGTTTTGTTCCACTAAATTTAAAACAGCTTCTTCGGTTTCCGGTGTTCGTGCGGTATGGTGTGCCCCTTTTAGGTAGTATTTCGGTTGAAAAGATCCCGTTTCACATAACTTTCTGTCGGTTCCTGATATCGTTCGGGCATCCGAAACTATTCTATTTGGATACCGCTCCTGGTATAATCGTCTGGCTTCATATGCATTGCCGTCAGCAAGCCCGTACAAGTAGTGCATATCAGCAAACTCAGCATTTGTGAAATTTACCATGATACTTATACGTTTTAAAGGTATTACGATTTTAAAATTTAATTTAAGTGCAATTTTCGTGAACTTAAATAACTATCTATCAAAACTGTTTGGCATTATCTAATTATTTCGTCATTGCAATCGTTTCCTTGACAACAAAGTTCATAACCTCCTTTTCCAAAATGATGATAGGTACCAAACCGGACACTACTACCAATTTAGTCGACCAGCACTTGGAAATAGTACCATCATACACAATTGAAGTGGACCTTAAAATCGAGGAGAAAATTGTTAAAGTAAACCCAATCGTAAATACAGGGAGTCCTATATCTTTAATTACACAATTATTAGTTCCTTTTCATTTAATTACTGGTAATTTTCATCCACAAGAATTTCATGGGATAAACGGGTCTATTTTGAACACGATAGGTCGATTTGTGACTAAGTTGTTACTAAATAGTGAAGAATTAAATATGTGCTTTTTTGTTGTACTAGATGATACCATGAGATATACTATGCTGTTAGGTAGAGATTTTATAAGAAATAGTAATTTAATTGTAAGTTTTGGAAAAAGTATTAGTATTAGGAAAGAATTTGAAAATAATACCGAGGAACAGAATGTTGATTCTAATTTCATTTTCCAAATTGATGTTGCAAAATAACACAAATTTTCCTAATTTAAACATTAGCCAAGTAGATTCTAGTTTTAAGTCAAAATTTACAAAAGTTTTTTTTGAAAATTATGTTAATGCAGAAAAACCTGTAAAACCTGAATTAGATTTTTGTATGAAAATTGTCGTAAAACCAGATAATGCCCCATTCAACTTTAGACCTCGCCGTCTATCTTTTTATGAGAAATCTGAAGTTAATAAAATAATCGAAGATTTGTTAGCGAAAAGGTACTATTAGAGAAGTACATCGCAATACAGTTCAACGATAGTTCTTGTTTCCAAGAAACCAACTGGTTTGCGCATGTGTGTAGACTTTAGGGAACTAAAGATGACCAAAGATGACTTATAGATGACCAAATTGACTTACCCGATTAGATTTAAAAGACGCATTTCATCATGTTTCGTTAGAGCTGATTCAGTAAAATTCACTTCTTTTGTAACATCGAACGGCCAATTTGAATATTTAAAAATGCCTTTTGGACTTAAAAATAGCCCTGCTACATTTAGTCGTTATATAAATTTAATATTTCGTAATTTAGTGGAACAAAATAAAATTTGTATTTACGTAGACGATATTCTGATTGCTACGAAGACGTTAGAAGAAAATTTAAATATTTTAACGGAAGTATTTACGTTGTGTGTGAAGAACCATCTTGAATTAAGATGAGATAAATGTTCCATTTTCGCAAAATAAATTCAATTTTTAGGGTATATAGTCAATGAAAAGGGAATTCGACCTTGTGAATCGAATATAGAAGCCCTGAAAACATTTCCTGTGCCTAAAAAATTTAAAGATGTTCATAGTTTTTTAGGTTTAATTTCATATTTTAGACGGTTCGTTAAGAATTATGCACTTATTGCTAAACCCCTGTACGATCTATTAAAGAAAAATATTGAGGTTAAGTTTGAAGAAGAAGAATTTGTTGCTTTTGAAACATTAAAGTCGCTATTAATGAAAGAACCAATTTTAGCAATTTATAATCCCAAAGCAGAAACTCTTTTACATTGTGACGCTTCGTCATATGGATTTGGTGGCATATTAATGCAGCGACAAGAAAATGATCTATTTCACCCTGTTGCCTATTTTTCCAAAAGAACTAGTCCGTATGAATGTATACAGTTACGAATTGGAAATGTTAAGTATTGTTTATGCATTGAAACGATTCAGAGTATACCTACAAGGTCTCCAATTTAAGATTCTTACCGACTGTAACAGCATAAAGTTGGCTTTACAGATAAAAAAAAGTCAATACTCGAATTTTGCGTTGGTCGGTACATAGCAATAATTATGCCCATTTAATGATCTTTAATTTTTGATCGGAAACCGTTTGTCGGACGAAAAAAAAAAACAGGAAATCAAATTTACCTTAAAATAAATGGAGATTTTAAAAATAATTTTTATTTTAAGAAAAAGCAGTGGCATACATAATATTTTATTCAAATATCTAGAAACATCCTGTACGGACGCCACTGAAAAAAAAACGAAAAAATTTCGGTATCAAAAAATAGCTGTTGTTGCCTAGAAGGCATACGCTTTTATTCAAATATCTAGAAAGATATTTAGGACATAGGTTTATTTGAATTTTCCTTCTTAAAATCACGTAAGGATTGACACCCTTAAGGATCAGCATCTTATTCTGAAACACACTGTATATTAAAAACTGAAACCGCATTAATTAACCATTGCAATTAAGTACCCAAATCGCCCTTTACACCTTTAAAACCATAAGTTAGACCATTCAGCTTGTCGGAAGAATAAACCCGTGATATATTGTCGACATTTTTCTAGCTTGGGTATCCAATTTTCCACCGTCGTATTATTCTTCATTATCGTGGACGAGGAAGGTTTTTTTTTTTTCTAAATCAACAAGTCTCGCGAAGTAAGACCTTTCCCCGTGTTACTCACGAATATACCGTTAATTCTTTGCGTTGCCGACGTCGTACAGCCATTGGAGCGAAAGAACAAAGATTTTCGAGTTCAGTCGACATTGAAATGAGGAAAGAACGGGGAACAGAGATAATGAAAGTTCGATAATTGCCCTGCGTGTATTAATATTTAAAGAATTCATTATAATAGGCTGAGATATCGGATGATTGCACGCAAATGTTGAGCTCGGGGAGAAATTGCTTCTTCGACTGTGGGAGTGGAGTTAATTGAGTCTTTTTTTTTGTGTGCTATTGTCTGATTTAACTGGATGATACCTCTAAATGGTTGTTCCTGTTAAATTAAGATTGTCACTTATTTAGGTAGAATTGAAGTAATGTAAAATGGTTTTGATATTTTTATCTAAATCAAAATAATACATAGGTGTCCACAGTCTTTTCCAGTCTAATTTTTAAATTAATTTTAGAACCACTTTGTTGGGTCTACCTTCCTGAATGCATTGCTTGGATTCGCCTTTTAACACACACTTCTGAGACCATTTGCGTTGAATCCACTTTTTTCAAATACACTTTTACAAGTGCTTTGTTAGACTATTTTCAAGTTCACTTTTACGAATTAGCTTTTTAAGACCGCTTACTTGAGGCACCTTTTTTCGAGTCTTTGCCCGTCTAGATTCAAAAGAACTAGTTTTTGAATCCTGCAAGCAGAGTACAAGCAACACACACACAGATAACTCATTACAGTAGCAATTTCCTTTTATCAATTGTTTTTGTGATTTCCAAAAAATCTCATGAATTTAAAATTTATAACAAGAAAGTCCTCTTTTATCTGAGTTCACTTGTTCCGAATCCACTTTTTTTCGATTCAAGTTTGTTTGAGTCCACTTGTCCAATATAGTTTTTGTGATCCCTCAACAGCTACCTTCAAAACAGAAATTTTTAACTTATAATTAACCCATTAATGCCCAGAATTAAAAAAGTTTAATTAACGTGATAAAAAATTTTCCAGGATGATTTCAAAAAAATGTTCAAAAAAATTTTGTTTTCAAAAATAAGTGGGTCGTTAACGACCCACTGGGCTTTAGAGATGATTTATTTGTATAAAAATAAGTTGACACAAAAATTCAAATTTTATTCATCAATAAACTATTACAAAAAAGCGGATAAGCTTGTAAGCTTTTGTTGTTTTTAATTTTACAACTTGCACATCTGAGTCTATTTTGTCGTGTGATAATGACATGCATGCCATTAGCAAAAATATTACGTTCAACAAGAGCCTTTTTTCCTCCAGGTTTTTCACTGTTCTTAGCTGAAGTTGTCTTTGGTAGATCCAAATTGTCTACTATTTTATTACGTTGGGTTGATTTATCTTTTTTTTTGCAGAGTACCTCTGACATTTTTGTACTGGGTTCATTTCATACTCGTTTGACATTGTTGTGAGAACACTGTTGCCTTTCCAACACACACAAACAACTCCTACTGTCTTTTGCACAGTCCATCTCCTCTCGATTCCGTTTTTTCATTTCTTTTGATTCTGTCAGAAGACACTAATCTGTTCGGTTTTCTCGGACTGCTTCTGTACCTCTAAATCCTTTTTCTCCCGAACTTCGGATTACTTTTGCCAATGTGAAGAAGTTATCAAAAAACAGAGAGAACTTCCCCGAAATAATGTTCAAAAGTATTGGCAAATTTTAGAACCACTGATTTGCCAGGCCCTAGTCTTTCTTTTTCCTTATCTCTTCTACGACCTTGATAGAAACCTACCTTTTGTGCTGCGACCCAAGCCTTATAATCAAACCGCACAGGCTCTCCTCTTATGAACTTCATCATTTTCGGGTAAATTGTAATTGTCGCAAAAATAAAGTTGAGTAGAAATTTCTTCAAAGCGGTTTCATCACACACGCATTTGCCACTAATGAATTGTAGACATCTTCAGACTCTTCCCAATACATGCGGCGTCTTGGCAAAGCCACTCAGACTCACATAATCAACTTTTGACGTTTTGACAAAAGTTGAAAGATGCAAATCGTCTTCTTTATCCCACCCTGTTTCAGCCTCACCTTCACTAAAATAAAACTCTGCTTCGGCTCGTAATCGATTGTGATTCGGATGGTTTAGATTATTAGATTCCTCGTCGCAAGAATCGCAATCTGTATGTGTAATGACGATCCCATCCCAAAAATTAAAAAATCCAGAATGTATTTGTGAGGCTCAGTCGGTCTTTAACGACCCATCAACATTTTAGATAAATTAAGTAGTATTAATTAGAATTAAAATAGAGGAAGCCAGGTGTATTGTTCTTCATGGGTTAACCAGGCATTATCGACAACAAAAGGAACCAACGCTGGCGTCCCGCAAGGTTCCTGTCTGGGGCCTCCACCACATCCCATCCCATCTTGCGAAAAATTTCCATCCAAATGGTGAATTTCCTTAAATCCTATCAAGTCAGACCTTACCCAAATAGCGAAGAAACTACCCGAGAGAAAACCAAAAACTGAAATGAAACTTAAAGGAACATCAATGCAATTATTGGCACAGCTAACACCATAAAATATCTTGGTACAACCAACGTTCAAGTCAAACAGCTTCAATAGCATCATGAAAGCTTCCCAAAATATAGCTAAATCTAAACACTAAGCCAAAGATGTTTAAAACCATTATCCGCCCATCCCAAACATAGCCAGATGTCGCTAAAGCAAAATACAAATTGCTCAAAGGAGAGTATTAAAGATCATCCTACACAACAGAGGAAAGCCCACCTTCTTCAAGTCCACCTTTTTAATCTCACTTTTTTTTAGCCACTCTGCTTGAATCTACTTGCTTTGAATACACTTTTTCGAGATAACTATCATTGAGTTCGTTTATTCCCAAATCCACTTTTGTCGTACCAACCCAAGGAAGGGGGTGGAGGAGAGGCTCTATCTTTCAAAGAAAACATTCAACACGAATCCATGTTCTTTTTACGGACTTTACGATCAAGTTCCTCCCACAATAACTCAATGGGGTTCAAAATCGGGAGGCCATTTCATAACTTTAATTAATCCGTCTGCTTCCAGATATTGTAAATTGTCTTTGTACAGTTTAGATGTGTGCTTTGGGTCATTATCTTGTTGGAATACAAAATTCAGACTTAATCCTGAAGGAATTCTCTAAAATGTCTAGATACGATATCACCCACAACCGTATCACCAAAACAACAACAGATCATCACTGAATCATCTCACCGCCATGTTTGATTGTCCTCTCGCGCGCTCACCTGTGGATTTCCGAACGAAAATTAAAAATCTCGAATTTTTCTTAAATCTACTTGCTTCGAGTCCACTTTTTCGAGAGTCCAACTTTCTTTGAGTTCGCTTATTCCCAAATCAAGTTTTTTCGTATTCAACCCAGGGAAGAGGGTAGGGGATGGGCTTCACCTTTCAGAGCAAAACTTGTTCAACAACTTTTTCCGAATCCATATTCTTAATCAATCTTGTTTGAAAACGTTGAGAATTGCCAACCCACAATAAACTAAACATATGCCAGTAATAAACGTTCATGGTGTAATTAGAAAGGAATTAATAGTTAGCGAGGCGAAACAAACGAACTACTTTTTGACCCAGTTTTTGGCCTATTTTCTGAGTAAATTTCTGTTCGGACCACTTTTCTCAATTCTACTTCTTGAGTTCAATTCTATTCAAGTGCACTTTTAACGAATCCATTGTTTTAGTCAACGTTGCTTCATCAATTTTTTCAATCCACTAATTGAGCTAGTTTTTGCTCCACATTTTTGAATTCTACTTCTGAAATTGAATTCTTTTTAAGTCTACTTGTTTCAAGTCAACTTGTTCCACATCCATTATTGTTGAGTCAACGTTGCTAGGATCAATTTTGCCAATCCATTTAATTGGTGATCCAGTTTCTAAGTTCACTTCTTTTGAGACAACTTCGTTTTCCAGTTAATTTTTTTTTTGTCCATTTCCAATTCTACTTCTTTTATCAATTTTTTTTTATTGATTTCAATTTTCTTCGATTGGATTCCTTTTCAAGTTCAATTCTTTCGGTTCCACCTTCTTTTGAGCCTATTTCGTTTTAGATCCACTTTCTTCTGAAATCACTGCTTGTCAAATTTGTTTTTTGATTAACCTAGTTTTGGGTCAGCTTTTCCAAACTTACTTCGGTTTGGATCCATTTTTCAGTTTACTTTCTGATCCACTTTTTGACTTAACTTGGGGTAAGAGATCAATTTGTCAATCTCGTTTGGGTTGATTTTTTTTTTTGTAGATTTTAGATACCCATTTCAGGAGAAAATATTTCAGGTTCATCAGGTTTAAAATAGTGCTCTCTGTATCAATAAAATTGAAGGAGAAAATCGATTAAATCACAGCTGTAAACAGTGATTAACTCACACCGTTACGTACTCTATTCAGAAAAGATTTTTACGTCTGAAACTTCTAAGAATTATGTCGATTATAGGTTGGCATATCACGCGAACACTTCCCCAAATTAAAATTCTTGTCGAATTCTTTATATCACCAATAAAATCAATTTTTATATTACGAAGTTCATTCCCACTAATTACTTTAATGAAAGTTTATCAGAACCTTTCTTTTGTGTACGCCGAACTAATACGACCCAAAGCAATATTCCAAAACAAAAGATTCCCAAGTTAGTTCTAACTCGAAATAATGAGATCCCGTCGTTGATCAATATAATAATACACATGCGAAATGATTCGGCTCCCTTTATATTCGGTAATAGCCCACCTAGATTGCTTCCTAAATTGATTTATATTCCCCAAACCGCTTCTCATCTTAATAGAAACGTTCTACCTATCTACAATCATTTTATTATTATTAAGACTCGAAACCATAGATGTAGTAGACAGTCTGGAATATCTTTTTTAACTTCGAAAGAAAGGAAACTAATTTTCTTTTCGATACGAAAATGTGACGTTATAAACGTGTAGAGGGAACAGATGGAAGAACAAGGCGAAGTCTATCCAACTAATAAAGTGTCAGACACTGTTGTAGGATCATTAGTTATATTTGTGAGAATTTTATTACTTTATTACTTACAGTGTTTGTTGATTGGTTCGTTGTTTGTGTAGAAATTAATGTTTTTTTTGTCTTGCGATATAATTGGTTGTCAATAGCTTATATTCTGACAAATTGATTTGGTTGAAGTTTTGACGAATCAGACGAAATCTTTATTATTTATTGTTAGATTATAATATTTAATATTAGAATATCGTTGGTGGAATTATGAAGATTTAATTTAAAAATTTTTATTTAGAAACAATTCAATTCTACCTCTACTATGGTCTCTTGGACATAAATATGAAGAAAACTTTGACTTCCAAATAATGTGTTACGATAATTTTCAGTCTTTCAGTTTTGGCAAGATTTCCATCCTTCATCCCCAAATAAACTCATGGCGATAGTGAGCGCTATTTTGCTCAATATTGCTGGAGCATACATGTGAGTTCAATCTTTGTTTGGCACCTGCGCATCAATCAGGTCCATCAAGACCCTGGACAAAATACGAGCCTCATGGAGCTGTTGAAGTTGACAATTTTTTGAATTGTATCTTCTGTCCTTTTGTAGAAACATGAGAACACTGAACTAGACATCTTGAGGTGAGATGAGATTATTACCTGTAGTTTTGGAACTATGCTCACTTTGAGCAATATCTTCCTCCAGATGTTCATGTACCAGATCAAGTAACGATTAATTATTTTCAAGTTTGGACGAGACAGCAAACATTTCCACATTTGCGTGGTACATGGGTAGTTTGAAAGACATGCTACTCATTTTGACACAGTTTTTGACCAGATCTGCTTGAAAGCATTAAAACGCTGCCAACTCAGGTCTACTTTTTTTTGGAACCCACTTTTTGACTCCAGGTTTTTAAGTCTACTTCGTCTAATCCACTTCTCTCAAGTCCACCTTTTCAATATCATCTTTTCGATCAACTTTGCTTAAATCTACTTTCTTCGAGTCCACTTTCTTTGCATTCACTTATTTCCAAATCAAATTTTTTCGTATTCAACCCAGGGAAAGGGGTAGGAGAGGGGCTCCTTCTTTAAAAGGGACACTTGTCCAACAACTTTTTCCGAATCCATATTCATAATCGATCTCGGTTGAAAACATTCAGAATTGTCAACCCACAATGGTACAGTCAAAGGAATTACTAGTTAGCGAGGTGAAAGCAACGAAATTAGGTGATGATGACTAATAGGTAGAAACCATGGTCTATCTCGAATACTTCACCTAATTTATTGTCTACTTTTTGACCCACTTTTTGGTCCATTTTGTTCCCTTCTACTTCTCGAGTCAACTTTTTCCAAATCCATTTTTATTGAGTCTAATTCACTTATTAACTCAGTTTTTAATCTACTTTTTTGGATTCAATTTCTTGGATTTAATTCTGTTCGAATCCACTTATTTCGAGTAAACTTTTTCCGAATCCATTCCTTTGAATCAATTTTCCTTGGGTACAATTTTTAGAAACACTTAGTGATCGGTTTTTTTTGAGTTGACTTCTGGTCACTTCTTCTAAGTCCAATTTTCTTTGATCCCACTCCTTTTAAGTCGATTTCCATTTGAATTTATTATTTTCAAGGTCACTTGTCCGCCTATTTTGACTCCTTTTCTTATTAAATCAACCAGTCAACGAGTTTACTTTGTCTTGATTCCACTTATTTCAAGCAAACTTCTCTCCAAATTAATTTCTTTATCAATCAAATTTTCTGTGAAAATCATCGCAGTTGAGGTCTTGTTTATTTCTGATTTAAAGAAGACGTTGGCTTTGAGCTTTGCGTCAAAAACCTTCACGAATAAATCTTGAGAGCATTTGCAGGTTGCCAACTCTGGTCTATATCTGCTGAATGTAGTTGTACCTCTTGGACTTAACAAAAAAAATCTGAACAATTGTGACAAAGCTTTATCAATCCGCTTTCTCGTTAAGAGTGAACTTCTTGTGGAAATCATAGCTGTCCAGGATCATCTTTATTTGTAATCTAAAAAAGACACCGGTTTTGATCTTTGGCCCCCAGGAAACTTAAGGAAGAAATCTTAAAAGCACTAGAAGGATGATAACTCTGGTCTACTTTTTTTTCTAAGACCAATTCCCTTTGAATTCACTTGCTTCAGGTTTACTTTTTTTAGATACTACTTCCTTTTAAATTCACTTTTTCGGTTTTAAGTTTTCAAGTCCGTCTCCTTTGAGCTCATTTGCTTTTAAATTCACATCCTATCTATGTAGTTCACCTAGTTCTTTGGATTTTCCAAATCAGTTTCTCCTTAAGGGTGAAATTTTTGTGGAAGTCATCGCAGTTCTGGCTTTTGTTTAGTTGTGATCTAAGGAAGACATCAGCTGTGAGCTGTGCTCCAAAAAACTTCAGGTATTGAAAGCACTTTCCAGTCTACCACTTTTGAGTCCATTTCTTTTTAAATCGATCATTTATCTATCGAGTTCACCTAGTTTTGGGCTTTACCAAACCGCTTTCTCCTTAAAGGTGAGCCTTTTTGTGGAAATCATCGCAGTTCGCGATCTTATTTATTTTTGATCTAAGAAAGACGTCGATTTTGAGCTTTGCCTCAAAAAACTTCAGGATTTAAACAAACTCGAAGGCTGCCAACCTAGAGCTTTTACACGAAGAATAGGCTCTCATTTTACGATGTTTGTCTCTATAGAAAGTTTCATCCTATGTCGTCCTGTCAAACTTGTCATCATTTTGCATTTACCAGCGAGATCACCCTCATACTTGTTACAGTTCAAAACTTTTAACAAAGTCTTGGCGTTAGTGTGTGGAAGAATTTTCAGATTGCTCCAAACAAATCAAATATGTCAATACTTCAGCCTAGACTTGAGGTGTTCAAGATCTCTAATCAACTCGTTTGGTCTTTTTGGTTGAATAAACTTATAATCTAGTTCTTCAATGTTTTATGGTCATGTTTGAATGGTTAATCCCTTTTACTGAATAATATTTCCTTGGTGCCGTTGCCTAAAAGAAAATTCTATAAATTATTTATCAACTTTCATTTACAGACCAACATAAAAATCGAAAATTTTAAACAATTTTCTAAGAAATGTATATTGTTATGTCTTAAATTTTACCAGTTATTTGTAAACTGTTATAAATTACTTTGACTTATATGTATGCTGTATATATACAATATGTGTGTTCGAGCTTTATTTTCATTTTGAAACTTAACATTACCCGAATTTATTTTTTCATTTTTGATGTTATAGTAAATGTAACAAAATTTCCACAGTTAGCATATACAACCGAAAAATAGTATATAAATAAAGATAAAATTTATTACCGACGAGAAAGAATGACTATTACACGAAAAAAAAATGTTACACCTCTTTTTCTCGCATTTTCCAAAAACCAACGCAATAAACAAAATAAAGCGACCGACATGAAAATAAACAGTATAAATTGCGATATCGTCAGCTTCGAATTTATTGATGACGAACAAAGGGATATAAAGCACAATAAACAAGCGTAATTAACCCGATCCTGTTCGAAGCATATTCGCTACTTCGCGAATGAAAATTAAAACCATGACGATGAAGTTTATCGAGTTTTATGTAACAATTTCCCGTGCACCTTTCGGTGTTTAATTACTGTAAAATATGATACCGTTAACTGTTGAAAAATCGTACAACTGCTCTTGGCAGTTATAATTACAGTTTTAAAAAGCAAGATGCGAGAATGAACCACAAAAGAATGATGGGTGAAAAATATTGAAGCTATTATTTCTCGTTCTAAAGAGAAAGTGATATTTCTCATGTTTCCTTAAATGTATATTCTTGTTTCATGTAAGTTTTATTAAAATGTGTTTTAGCAGCAAATTATAAGATAAAGCTAAACTCGGTAGATCCCGCTTATTTACGTTAATAATTCATATTCTAAAGCAGTTATTGTCAAGTGTGTTATCTCGGAAAATTTACTACAGTTCTGCTTAGATTTATTGGTGTTGTAAATTTCGCGAAGAAATTGAGAATTTGAATATCTAGTTAGGAATTAGTATGTGTATTGGGATTGTTACGTTTATTACCCACCACGAATCTGCAACGCCTCTAGATCTTTCAAAAAGAAATTTTTATCTTGCTCTGCAAAACCAGGTCCCCACAGCTTCTATCATCTCTTTGTTGGTAGAAAATTTACGACCCCTCAAACTTCTTTTTAGTTGAGGACAGACATGATCATCGGACGGAGCCAGATCTTGTGAATAAGAAGGGTGATCGAGTAATTCGATCTCCAAAAACAAAACATATTTTTTCTCGTAGAGTGGTCAGTAACCTCAAATAATAATACCCCAATTATTGTGCCACCATCATCCAGAAAATCAATCATGATTACGCCATGGCAATCCCAAAAAAAAAAAAACTGAAGCAGGAACTTTTCCAGCAGATTTTTTGAACACGAAACTATTTAGGCTTTGCAGAACTGGAGTGTCTCCATTCCATCGATTGTTGCTTTGTTTCGGGATCGTAAAAATGTTTCATCTGTAGTAATAATATGGCTTAAGAAGTCTGCATCGACCATGTCGTAAACTGCATCAACATTTTCGAGAACGGATACAGAAACTGACCTTCCTGATCGGTGTTCATCTTCAATGGAAAATTTATTCCTTTCGAAGCTTACGCACACAAAGAACTTTTTTTCAAATTTTATTTTGCAACTTTGGTTTGATTTTTTGACATGGCGCTCCTAAAAATCTCGAATTTTTCAAATCTACTTGAGTCCAAAAACTTTCTTAGAGTTTCCAAAATACAAATTTTCTTTTATTCAACCCAGGAGAAGGGGTAATCCATTTCAATTGTCCAACAACTTTTTCCGAATCCATAATCCACAATAAACTAAAAAAATGTCAGTAATAGACGCCCATTTTGACACAGTTTCTGACCAAATATGCTCAATATAGTTGTCTGTCTTGTAGTTCCCCAAAAAAAGCCCAAACAATTGTGATAAAGCGGATTGCTCGTTAATCGCTTTCTCGTTAAAGGTGAGGTTTTTGTGGAAATCATCGCAGTCCCATATTCCCTATTTCCCTATTTGTGATCTAAAAAGGACACCGACTTTGATCTTTGCCTCAGGAAACTTAAGGAAGAAATCTTGAAAGCATTTTTGACTCTAGGTTTTTAAGTCTACTTGTTTAATCCATTTTCCTCAAGCCTACTTTTTCAATTTCACTTTTTCGATCCACGTTGTTTAAATCTACTTGTTTCGAGTCCACTTTTTCGAGATAACTTTCTTGGAGTTCACTTATTCCCAAATCAAATTTTTTTCCTATTTAACCCAGAGAAGGGGGTAGGGAAGGGGCTCCACTTTTCAGAGCAAAACTTGTCCAACAACTTTTTCGTAATCCTTATTCTTAATCAAGCTTGGTTGAAAACGTCGAGAATTGCCAACCCACAATAGTATAGTTGAAGGAATTAGGAGTTAGCGAGGCGAAAGCAACGAAATTAGGTGATGATGACTAATAGGTATAAACCATGGTTTATCTCGAATACTCCACCTAATTTATTACCCACTTTTTGGTCCACTTTGTTCCCTGATACTTCTTGAGTCCACTTTTTCCAAATCCATTCTTATTGAGTCTAGCATCAATCAGCACTTATTAACTCAGTTTTTGATCTACTTTTATGGATTGAATTTCTTGGATTTAATTCTGTTCGAATCCACCTATTTCGAGTCAACTTTTCCGAATCCATTTCTTTGAATCAATTTTGCTTGAGTCCAATTTTTAGAAACACTTTAATGATCCACTTTTTGATTGACTTCTTTTGAACAACTTTCATTTTTTTCGTGTCCACCTCTTCTAAGTGCAATTTTCTTTTATCACACTTCTTTTAAGCCGATTTCTTTTTAAATTTATTATTTTCAAGGTCATTTGTCCGCTTATTTTATCTCCTTTTCTTTTTAAATCAACCATCTATCTATCCACTTATTTCAAGCAAAATTCTCTCCAAATTAATTTCTTTATCAACATAATTTTGGGAGGTTGGCTTTGAGGTTCACTTCAAAAAAATTACAGGAATTGAAACCACTTAAAGGCTGCCAACCTCACCGCCATGTTTGATTGTTTTATCGCACGTTCACCTGTGGATTTCCGAACGAAAATTGAAAATCTCGAATTTTTCTTAAATCTACTTACTTCGAGTCCACTTTTGCGAGAACCCAAATTTGTTTAAATTCGCTTATTCCAAAGTCCCAAGTTCCCAAGTTTTTTTTCGTATTTAACCCAGGGTAGGGGGCAGTTTCTAACCAGATTTGCTCAATATAGTTGTCTGTCTTGTAGTTACCCAAAAAAGCCCAAACAATTGTGATAAAGTGGATTGCTCGTTAATCGTTTTCTCGTTAAAGTTGAGGTTTTTGTGGAAGTCATCGCAGTCCCATTTTCCCTATTTCCCTATTTGTGATCTAAAAAGGACACCGACTTTGATCTTTGCCTCAGAAAACTTAAGGCAGAGATCTTGAAAGCATTAGAAGGCTGCCAATTATTGTTTCGAATCCACTTTTTTCGATCCTAATTCACTTTCTCGGTTTCACTTCTTCCAGTCGGTCTCTTTTGAGTCCATTTCTTTTTAAATTCACCTTGTATCTATCGAATTAATTTTGCTTTCTCCAAATTGAGTTTTTTGTGAAAATCATCACAGCTTAAGATCTTGTTTAATTTTGATCTAAGCAAGACGTTGGCTTTGAGCTTTGCCTCAAGAAACTTCAGGAATAAATCTTGAGAGCACTTGAACTTGTCGGTGTTGTACAGTGATGGCATCAGTACTCGGGGGATCTAGAAGTGGTTTCCGTTTTACAATGTTTGTCTCTAGAGAAAGCTTCATCCTCTGTGGCCATGTCAAGCTTATTATAATGTGCACCTTCCAAACCCATTATAAATGTCCCATTTTGTGTTAGCGTATGGACGAAGCGGATTCTTATCTCTATTATGCAGCAGCACTGCTTTAAAGCTCCTTAAGGAGCTCTCTATAAAGATTAGGGTCTTTTTGGTTGAACAAAATCACAATCTAGTTCCTCAATGTTTTATGGTTTTTTTTTGAGTTGACTTTTGAGACAAATTCGTTTCCATCCCATTTTTTTGGTGTTCAGTCGATTTCCTTTTAAATTTATTATTTTCAAGATCACTTGTCTGCCTATTTTGACTCCTTTTCTTTTTAAATCAACCATTTATCTATCGAGTTCACTTCGTCTCGATTCCACTTATTTTAAGCAAACTTCTCTCCAAATTAATTTCGAAAATTGAAAATCTCGAATTTTAATTCATTGGTCCACTCCACTATTCAACCATCCAATGGTTGTGTTCATTCCAGTTTAAGCGTAATTCATCCATACAAACCTGTTTTGTACTCCGATTTTACAGCGATTTTTGGGGCTGTTTCCCACCGATTTCTTTGTCGCACATGGTGGTCTCGAATTTGGTGATTTATTTTCATAAAATATGAGTGCCCAAATAGTTTTGAACGGTAGAGATATAAAAGCCTACACCGTCATCTCGACCTATCAAAGATTATGCGAAATGGAGCAAATTCGAAAGAAACTGCGTATCCACATTCTTACACACTTTACGAGAAAACCACAACTTGTAAAACTTTAATGTGACGAACAGATCGTACCATGTTTCGTGCATACCTAATCCACAATTATTCACACCAATTTCATTTTGTATATTATTCCAATCTCCTTGATTATAACATATTATTTCCTGATTCGTATTATTACAACAATCTATTCTGTTTTCTTTGTAAGATAGGAATCACATACAATAAAATTATTAAAATACTGCATTCCGTTAAAATCGGATATTTACTCTGAAATAAAAATAAGCTTGCGTTAATACATATATTACGCACGTTAGTTATATGTCTTACTGTTTGCGTTATCCGCGATAAATATTTAGAATAAAACGGTTTATTAATAACTGCATTACATGTCAAGATTTCTGATTTATCTTATGTACTATATGCGAGGTATAAACGCCTTTTGAAAGCGAAATGTTGCTATTACACGTAGCTAAACATGCATTTAAATGCACTAAAAACGTTTTGCGGTAGCTTAAAACTAAATTAAATTGAGTTACTGTTGTCAGTATAATGTGAAAATATGATTTTTTAATTAAGCTCAACGTAGTAGCATACGAGCGATGCATTATTTCGACAAAAATTAATTTATTCGCAGTACATGTTTTGAAAGCTAATTTTCCGTTTTAATGCAAACTGCAGTATCAAAATGGATCACGATTTCGTTCTAGGTAATTTTATATTTCAGCGGAGATCTAAGGAATTCTTCTTTGTTGTGTGCACGATACAGAATTACAACTACACACAATCTCGGGAAAAAAGAAACACAATTTAATAAACTAATTTCATACTAAGATAACCGAAACTTTAACCGGGAGTCACTAAAATAAAAATAAACGATGTACCTAACGTACTGTATGGAACAACTGGAACTTTCCAATTAAACCGAGTTATAATGAAAGCTAGAAGAGCTCAAAGCTTGCAGTTTTTTCAGCGAAAATGTACCTAAACCATCGATGGGAAAGCTCTATAAATTGGGTTAATACGAAAGTTCAAAACGTTTTGTTTGTAGTACAAATAATGATGTTGATGTTTTATCGATTGAATATTAAAACTGTATTTATCAGTGAGCATGTAGAGAATAATTTGTACATGTATGTATTTTAAAACGATATCAAGTCATACTACAAGAGTTTGTGCAGCAACTCCATGATGATTAATTTGAAACAAAGCTTTAAATGTTTAGCTCGAATAGATTGAAAGGGGTCCTGAAAAAACAAATCACAATTGATCCACCAGCAATCACGTTACCGTATCCTCAAAAGACAAGAAGAAACAATATTTCCATCAATGACCTTCAATGGGTGGAAAGCGTCGAGATTTCCTACCAAAGTCATAGTTTTCGAAATTGCTGACAAAACTCCCTCATCAGGGATCAGATCTAGTCAAAAATTGTAGCTGATTGATGGCTTGGACTTTTTCAACATGTCTATGATGCACATTTTCAGCCTCATTGACAATAAAATTACTTTTAAAACCTTCATACTGTTTAATTTTTGGTTTTGATAACCAAAAAAACGAGATACTGCGCTTTAATTCTTTTGAGATGCCCTCTGTGGTCTCTCTGTGGACCTGCTTGTTCCTTTTAAGGCTGAACGAAGCTTCTAAGTCTCTTCTTCGTTTTTACGAATGCATCCCCTGCTGGTTGCGGAGTTGAGGGATGTTAATGGTGTGTGGAATGGCGTCCATGGGATTACCGGTCCGGAGATTGATGCACCAGCACATGTTGAGCCAAGGTCCAAGTCAACTGCTTCAGCGAAGATTCTTCTACTTTCTCCGAGATCTTGAGTGCCGACTGTGATGCATATTGGAGAAGGGATGGAATCTCCAGGTCCCGTCATAGATCATCGATCATCTTGTACTGGGCAAATACCCCAAAACAAAAACAAACAACAAAATTAAGCTATCGGAGCAAAACCTCTGCTGCAGTTCACCAGAACGGCCCTCTTAGGTATCACCTGAAGAAGATGAGTGCAAGATAGAGTCCAAGTCAACTGCTTCAGCGAAGATTGTTCTACTTTCTCCGAGATCTTGAGTGCCGACTGTGATGCATATTGGAGAAGGGATGGAATCTCCAGGTCCCGTCATAGATCATCGATCATCTTGTACTGGGCAAATACCCCAAAACAAAAACAAACAACAAAATTCAGCTATCGAAGCAAAATCTCTGCTCGAGCTCAACAGAACGGCCCTCTTAGGTATCACCTGAATAAGATGAGTGCAAGATAGACTGTGATAAGTGCCGATTCTCTTCGGAATATAGCGAGATACCACAGGAAGACATGTCCAACTGCGAGGCGGTGGCTCGCTAGGACTGTAGCCCCCAAAAAAATCATAGACTTCTTCAGGTGTCTGGAGATCAATTGGGACTAGAAGATTAATTATTATTATGGTAATAGATCTAATCTAAAAACGGTCACATGACATACCTTTCAATTTTAAAAAGGGAGGTTATCTTTCACCTCCAGAATATAGGAATCGTTCTAAAGTGAGACAAATTTTGGACTAGTTTTATTGAACTCATTCCAAGTGATCCAACATTATTAACACAAGACATTTTTAGAGCCATTAAAATCATTGTATTTAATTATGTACTTTAAAAGAAAGAAAAAAAAACAAATTTACCAATGCAAAACTCCTCTCTATCTTTGAGTTCTTTTTTGTAGGTACAAACAAGACACAAAGGTGTGAGACGTGTACATCCCTCTGCCGGTGGTTGGTTAAACTGCATCAGCATGTTGCAATGAAAAAGGTAAGTCCTAATTCAAAGCACATGATTTGACGACAACCACACGTCGTACACAATAAAAAGAACGTTTGAAGTTCAATCCTGACACACAGATATGCGTGTTTCGAACTTATTTGTTCTCATTAGTGTGTGATACAAGAGTAATTCGTTTGTTGGTTCATAATCTCGTATCACACACTGATGAGAACAAATAAGTTCGAAACACGTGTCTTTGTGTCAGGATTGAACTTCAATCGTTGCACTTTGTGTACGACGTGTGGTTATCGTCAAATCATGAGCTTTGAATTAGGAGTTACCTTTTTCATTGCAACATGCTGATCTTTTTTGTAGATAGGTACTCATCCCAAACGAAGTTGTGTCTAAACGAAGATGTCATTTTTGAGAGAAATATTTTTAATTTGAGGACTTTTTCAAGAGTAAAAAATTAATAGCAGGGAGTGCATGGAATCTAGCGTTCTTCTACTAGTTAAATCAATAGCTGGACAACCTGTGATGTGTAGAGACAGACACATGTAGACCTTCATCATTTAGGTCCTGTTTCTGCAACTTATACATCTATTCAATATTAAACTAATATTTTTAAGATCATCCTGTATAATACACACATCCAAAAATAAAAACCACCAGACCAGCATCTCCCTTACTGTTATGTAAAGCAATTACTTTTAAAATTTACTACAAGATCACTACGTTACGGTACTTCAGTTCCTCAAGAGCAGTTCTGTTAAATTTTCACGCTCCATTTAACTTTATACAATTTTTCCAGTCTAAATATATCAACCCGAATCACGTTAAGATGTGATTTTTTACAAAAATTGTTTCCATAGCTAGAAGGCACCTACGATAAAATACAAAACCCTTTAGATAGGAAGCCATCAACGAAGAGAAGCGAAGCCCTTCTAACTAAGCTATTTAACTTCACTTACAAACCTCTATCGGACAATTAACGAAGTTATCCGTAAACGACCGCGATAAGAGCGACATCTCAGAGTAGAAGAGCATCCACTGATATACTAAATTAGACTGTATCTTCTTATGTTTAATAGCTAATAATGTAATAAAGCAATTAAGGAGGCGTTGCTGAAACGTCCGATAAATTTTACGCGGCTTACTTACGGCATTATTTCCATGAAAAATACACGAACCGGGTGTTTAATTGAAGAGCGCCTTTATGTATTCCCTTTGGTGATATTTCCTTTATACGTATTATCGCTGCTGCATTATGTTATAACGGATGCAACTGTGTGACGTAATTTTAATTAAAAAGGATACCCTGATACTGCATACGTACTGCAGATAACGTTTTTTCTCCCCTTATTCGTGCTATCACAGCAACGCTATATTTTAGTTAATGTTTGACGGGTACTAAAACTGGCCGACTAGGAAAAATACTGGGACTTAATTGCAAAAATTCTGTTGTATCGATTTAACTTTGCGAATCGATCTGTATGTGTAGGCATATGGTTTCGCCATATTTTGATAAAACAGCTATAAAATACACTCCTATGCAGTGATATTTATAAATAACCTCGTATAAATATGTGTGTACATACATACATAGTAGAATTGTGTTAGTATATTGCATGTTACGTGACCATATTCGCGCGGAATATGATATGCCGCCGCCTCATCTGCCCCCTTTTCGTAATTGTTAATGTGAGGTGTGTTTAATTGCTTTCACATGCAACCAGTAAGGTTTGATTTAACTATCTAGCAGTTGGGAGCAGCCAGTGTTTATTTTTCTGTGTTGTATGTTTGTAGATAAAACTGCAGATATGATGGAAATTTTATTAATGAAACGTTATTGCAATTAATTAATGTGTTTGATGATGCGAAGTAATTTATAATTTGCAGCTTAAACTGCAAAAACAACAAGATAGACAAACTTTAATAGCAAAAAGTCGTTATAAATTTCATAGCCTTGAAACAATGTATGAAATCTTTTAAAACTGCCTAATTTCGAGAAGAAACAGCAGAGGAGAGAGGACTACATTCCCGATCCAATCTAGAACAACCCCCTCAAAAGATACAATTTTGAAATTAACTATTTCGAATGCTAGAAGGTGATGCTAGAAGGTGACTCAAACAATATTTTTGATTGTTATCCATTTTCAAAAGTGAGTTTTGTAAGAAGGGGGTGACAGCAAAATTTAGTTTCTATAAATTATTTCCTCAAGGAAGTCTAACAACATTGTTCAGAATAACTAGAACAATTTTGAACAACAACACTTGCAGTTACGCTGATCATATTCTCAGCTTCTTTAGAAGGTTTCTAGAAGCTGATTCGTTACAGTTCGATGACGAGGACCAGAAGATAACAACATCAGTCTTTAGAAACCTTCTGAAGAAGTGGACAGTATGATCAGCACCCGAAAGACTTCAACCTAGTAAACAACGGTCGTGAAAATCTACTCTCAACTATTAATGGGCACTCATTTATTTTTTTTTAATTTTTATACAATTTCAAATTTTAAAACTGTGCCACCACCTCTTCCCAGGTGTGTCCGATCTAAAAAAAATTCTTTTATTATTATTTATTAATTTTGAAAGGAGGGAGTGACAGCAAAATTTCGTTTCTAGCAATTATTTCTTGATAAAAACTTGAAGCAACTCTCAAAATTTCGTTTTTTAAAAATAAGTTTTGAAAGAAGGAATTTGTGTAGTACTGAGCAATAAAGTCGGGGACAGACATATTTAAGTTGTGTAATTAAGGTCTCATACTCATGGAATGTCAATTGACTCAATTTACACAGATAACAACTTGGGATTTACGCTCATAAGAGTTGTCCCAGATTTTATCTTTTTCTCAATTTTTACAATTTCACAATTTCGAAATTCAGAAAGGTGTTGGGAGAGACCTTCTTTTTCGCTAGTTTTTTTATATTAAAGTTGCACAAGTGTGAGAATGCAGAACAAATCTAGAAAAACTCCAAATCAAATATTTAATTTTCAAAAAAGAACAAACAATGGAGGTGGCAGCAAAGTTTACTTCTTCCTGACTGTGAAGTAAACACAATTTCAATTTTTGTACTATAAATATAAAATTTAAGTTAGTACTCTGCTCACCCCCCTCCCACACCCCCTGTCTCTCTCTCCGGCCTTTTCTTAAAATCCGAAATTTAAGAAAATTGTTTCAGATATTGTGTCAAGATTTCGAAATCAAAAGTTTCAAGATTTCGAAACAGAAAAATATAAAATTCTTATCAATTTTAAAAGTTTTCAAGTTTGTACTCTTCTATACCACCCTCTCACCCCCTCGACTCTTCTTGAAACTCGAAATTTAAAATATTATCACCCATAATCTCAAAATGAAAAAAATATATATTATTTTATCTTTCGAAATCCTGAAGTTTTGAATTTGAAATCTTGACACAGTGTTTGAAACAATTGTTTTAAAATTTCGAATTTCAAAAGCAGGCTGGGAGGAGCAGAGTATTAAATTAACGTTTTTTCTGTCATTTGTTTCACTCGTTTTTAATATTATTTTGCAAAATTTAAAAACTTTGTTAAAATGATAAAAAAATTATTATTTTATCTTTTGAATCATTCGAAAACTTTCATTTTGAAATCTTGACACAATTTTTGAAACAAACTTTTTTAATTTGAAATTTCAAGAAGAAACTGGGGCAACCGGGGTAACAGTTTCACGTTTTTCATTTTCATTTGTTTGGTTGGGTTTTAATATTATTTCGAAAAATTTGAAAACTTTGTTAAAATGATATAAAATTTATTATTGTATCTTTTAAATCTTTAGAAAACAAACAATTTTTGTTTTAATTTCAAATTTCAAGAAGAGACTGGAGCAAACAACTTTTTTATATTATTTTGCAAAATTTAGAAACTTTGTAAAACTAATAAAAATTTCTGTTGGTCTTGCTTTTATCTTTCGAACTCCTGTTTTCTTTTGATCTTGAAATGGGCACAATATCTGAAACAGTCCTTTTTAATTTCGAATTTCAAAAAAAGGCCAGAGGTGAAGAGGAGGGGACAGAGTCATTCAACTTTTTTTTTCCATTCATTTGACTGGTTTTTAATATTATATTACAAAACTTGAAATAAAATTTGTTAATTTTTTCTGTCTTTCAAAATCCTGCAGTTTTGATTTCAAAATCAACAATTTTTTGTGACTAAACTTCTAATATTAGTTTAGGAATTTCTGTTTTTCAAGAGGGTGGTGAGTTTGAGTTGAAGCTTCAATTTTAAAATTTGCGAATAATATTTGGATCTCTTTAAAATTATTAATTTCAATATCCATAATGGAATCTTAAGACTCTGAAAGAGAACTGAAGAAGAACATGACTATTCTAGTTATGTTTTCATGATTACTCAACAATGTTTACTAATTCTATTATTTTGAGTTCTTTGGTTACTTAATCTTAATTAAAAATAAAACTCAATCTATAAAGAAATATGCAACGTTGCCGTATACAATCCCACGACTAATAATTATATCCGCAAACAAAATTACACAATGCAACAACCAGTTCGGCCCCAATAAATTTGCATCTAGAATATTGCATGCGAAACAGTCAAGTTTCGCATATACACACAGACATACAATCAGATTTATCGATGTATTATGTACTAGTCTACCTAGTGCATTGTATTACAATTCTCGCTGAGACCACTGACCGATAATAACCAAAATAATTCAGCAATCATGCTAACGATTCGTGATTGCAGATTGCGAACACCTTAGCACCAACCCGGAATACAACGTTCTTACTCGAATATATTACCTTCCAGATTATTTTCTAGAGATAGCAACGAAAGCTTTGGATGCATACGATATATATAAAATTAAAATAAAACGCAAAGTCAATAAGATTAAAATTATTTTAAATTGTATTAAACCGAGAACGTCATCAATTTTGTTTTATCTGACGTGGAATTACCCCTAATTTAATTTTTACCCTTTTTAAATCGATATTAATGCCTTTATATAGGCATAAAACCATCGCCTCGTTTTCATCAAACGAATGAACGCGAATTAATAGCCTATTAAGTACCGATAACGAAAAAGCAATTAATCGTATTAAAAGAAAGGGGTAGGCTTAGAATCACTAAAAATATCACCCCATTTCGCACAATAGGCTCTATTATATCAGGTTAAAATATCTCATCGACATAATAGGGTTCAATATTAATTTACAAAGAGGGATATAAACGATTATTAAATTAGATCGCAAGTATCTTATTATTAAGGCGAAATTACTAAAAAAAGAAGATCTAAATTATATTATAGGAAACTGTAACTTGAAGAAGTGCCACAAGAATTCCAGGAAAATGGCGCTGGAAAATTTTAACATTATCTACATGAGGAATGGCTCAATTTGGAAGACTCATAAAAGCATTAAAGTTAAACAGGTAAATAGAAAGCACACATGGAACTGCTGGTGTTGCCCATAATCTGAAAAAAAGAAAACAATGACCCACCACTTCCCAAACACTTGAAAGCACATTATCATTGTTCCCATGATTTTCAGAGATAGTCAAAACTACCTTCTTGATTCACCTGAAACAGGAACTTTTGTTTGGCTTTCTAGAAGGATCACTCATCGACTTGAAGTTGTTCAGAATCATTAAAAACACTGTTGAAGCTATAGAATCGATAGGAGCCAGTTTCGTAGATATTACGGACTTTTCAGGTGCTCCTAGCCTAAGATCAGCAGCGAACTATAATTGTCGACCTCAAAAACTCATAAAACCTCATCTCTCTCATGCCATGGTGTCCAGAAATGGTGAAAACCACCATCTTGAATCGCCATGAATGAATAGACATGGAGGATCATCGACTTGAGGCAGTTCAGAATCTCTGGAAACATTTTTGAGCTATAAACATGATGTGATCTAAGTCCTTAGGTATTGTGGACTTCACAAAACTACACCTATAGCAATCTAACACCTGCGATATGGACTTTTGCACATTTACCTAAAAGAGAAGCTTTAGTTTGTTGCAAACTTTAACTTATATGCTCATTAATGCTGCTTGTGATAGAACATAGTAAGGACACGCTATCTTTGTCTAAACTTAGTAGTCGGATTGATGGTCTCCCAGACTTCAGGTCAAGAAACGACATCCTTTATTCAAGGCACATTTCAAACACTTGATAGCACATTATCATCGAACTGACAAACTCATAAATCCTTATCTCTCTCATGTCATGGTTTTCAGAAATAGCCACAACCACCATCTAGAATCGTCTGAAATAGGAGCTCTTGTTTAGGTTGATAGAAGGATTACTCATCGACTTGAAGCTGTTCAGAATCACTGAAAACATTTTTGACGTTATTTTGACGTTTAACGAAATTTTCTCCTAAATTGATACATCGTGAAGCGGTCTTTAAATTTTGGGGGTTGGAACGATGCAAATATGATCTGTCAACGTGACAGCGTCGATTGACAGAATCCACATGACAGATCAAGGACCATTTTACAATGCAAAAAATGACAAGGAAAGTCTTTTTAACCGCCTGTTTAGATACAGAAAAGTTGCAAACTTCTTTGAGCTGATTTTCACGCTTATTCGACATTGAAATTTAACAGTTCTCTAGCTTTTAAAATACAGCCACAGGTAAAAAATTCATCCCATTATTTTGACGTTTAACGAAATTTTGTCTAAATTGATACATCGTGAAGCGGTCTTTAAATTTTGAGGGTTGGAACGACGCAAATATGATCTGTCAACGTGACAGCGTCGATTGACAATCCATATGACAGATCAGGGAATCATTTTACAATGCAAAAAAATGACAAGGAAAGTCTCTTTAACCCCGTGTTTAAATACAGAAATATTGCAAACTTTTTTGAGCTGATTTTCACGCTTATTCGACATTGAAATTTAACAGTTCTCTAGCTTTTAAAACACAGCCACAAGTAAAAAATTCATCCCATTATTTTCACGTTTAACAAAATTTTATTTAAGTTGACACATCCTGAAGCGGTTTTGGAGGTTGGAACGATGCAAATATGATCTGTCAACGTGACAGCTTTGATTGACAATCCATATCTAAAGACGAAGCTTTGGTTTGTTGAAAAATTCAGCTCAGATGGAAGTCAATCAGATGTCTCATCAATGCTCTTTGTAATAGAGCATAGTTAGGTCACGCTTTTCTAATCTAGCTTAGCGAGGATACAAATCAAGAGACTTTGATCTGAGGAATTGGTAACACGTCTCCTTTCTGCAAGATTTCTTAAGAGTAAGAAAAAATATTGATAAAAGAAGGCGAGGTAATGACATATTTAATATTTTAAAATTGCAAGAGAAACTAATCTTTCTAAATTCGAAATATGACAGTAGCTCGGTAATAATCTTGTATCTAAATTTCAGAAAAATTGACCGTTGCTGTACATGAAGATAATATTGTACCACTCCCCATTGGCCATGCAGGCTCATGCAGTATGTAAACAAAGAACAAGAAGCGTAGAAAAATTAAATGCTCCACTCTGTTGTAAAATTGTGTCATTAAAGGACGTCTTAAGTTGATCACATTGTAGAAGTTAGTTCACGCTATCATTGCTGCCAATTACTCAGTGTTCCCAAATGAAAATTTTGGATGACTCACCATTAATTTGACTTTGTTAAGCATGTACAAGAACATATGACAATAAGACAAATCTAAAAAAAATAAACAAGTCTGAACAATTAATCTGACAATATGATCAGCGAAACCTCAACTTTGTTACAATGACTACGGCAACACCCGAAAGATACATCTTTCTGGAACAGTGGCCGTAAAAGCCTACATTCAATTAATGCCATGCCTGGATAGAATTTTTTTGTTCGTCTAGGATCTAAGCATCCCACATGTTTGAAACTTTTCAATCAGACGCTAATAGAGCACTTAACACAGTTGTATCTTCTGTGTCAAGTCTTGGCACTATTCTAAAAGATATACAATTGATTCTTCCTCCTCTTGCTCATCTTTGAAGGTGCTACTATTGGAACCAACACTGATTTTACATTCTGGCTTTGTCTCCTTTCAATTTTGATAATAATCTGCACATGTCTTTGTTTTATTTTTGTAATTTAGCCAAAAATGGTTATGAAACGAACAATTTTGCACGTGATCCCACTCTTACATGTTTGTACTGTTAATGGCTACACATTTTCCTAGTAATAGAGCTTTTAAAGGATATTTTAGGTTCTAGTATAAGAATACAGATTACTCTTGATGCACTGGACCGTAAAGAGTTTGTCAATTTTCTCTTTATCTTCCAGATCCGACCAATAATTCTTTTCGACCATTTTCACATCAATACTCATTTTTTGTTAGGGCAATGAATCTCAGTCCCATTGGAAGTCCAAGTCTAGATGTTCTAGTCTATAGAGACGAGTCTTGAGTGCATGAGTAATACCAGGAAACTAAGAACCAGAGCGTGGAATGCTGCATTCCAACCTCTCCAAATTTGGATGGAAAAGGACCGAATATTAAAAGCAATTACGACTCTAATAAATAATTTGTTTCTTGACTAAATTGATTTCTCAGAAGAGGATAGCAATACTTTAACGAATAAAATTCGACAGCAAATAAAACGGATATCCGATTACAATGGCGACATCTCGATTCTATTTCGCTAATTAAATTAAAACAACAAACAAAGGAGCTGCCTTGGTATGTATACATTGTGTCACGTGTATTGGTGGTACAAAATGAAATTGGCCTACTTTATTTGCTTTGAAATCGTACCTGTTTTTTTCACAGTATTCAATTAGTTGTTCTTTCACACACAATTCCAAAACTTTTTCAAAAGGCGCCACATAATTAATAGGTCTGAATTCACTACACTTTTTTGCATTTGGAACTTTTGGTACCAGTGTTATAATAGTTCCCTTCCAATCTTCAGGAAATATAACTTTTTCTATAGAGGTATTTATTAGGTACATCCAAGAGTCTATTTCCAATAACCTCACATGCATCTATTAAACTACTTGTGGATATTCCATCACCAATATCAGCAGAACTCTTTAAATCTCACTATTTGTTCAATGCTCTCTACAAAATATTTACTGAAACTGCAGGCAATGTCTTTTTTATTGGTCATTTTTATGTTATTAAAACTCTATTTCTCCTACTACATTATTCTTCTTATTGGGCAACATTGCTTTTAAATTTTTCCATAATCTGTAGCTATTATATTTGTTTTCGTCTATAATACTAATGTAGTATTTATTTTTCTCTTGTTTCATGAGATGAGTTACTTTGTTTCTTAAAACTTTATATTCGTTCCATTGACGTTCTTGGTTTACAAATAGTTTCATTGTTTCTATAATCTTTTGATTCATTCATTTTTTTCCGTATACTTCTTTGGTAGAGGTGACTTCACAATTGGTCACATTCTATCCAAAATCTTAGCGATGGTGTGAGTAAAATTATTCGACAGTTCTTTAACACAAGTACTTGAATTATTCCATAAAGATAGTAATCTACTTTCCTGAAAATCTTCTTTATTATATGTTATAATTTTTCTCCTCTTTATTATAGATCTTTAATCGATTCTTTCATAATCATAATCATTAAAATAATAAGCTAGAAAAACTATGAAGGGTTCTTTTAGAGTAGACACATTTTTAGTCATCATTGATAGTTTGAGAACTAAATTGGAGAGAAGACACAACGCATTAAAAAATTCTTATTTTTAACCAAAATCTAATCGAAACGGAGAAGCATGAATGTTTTAGAACACCTATGTATAATTTTTAAAACAATAAAAGTATCGGTAATTTAAGATACGTTCCTTTATCAATACATTATTAATTACTCTAATCTATGCAAGATGAGTAAAATATAAATTTAGACAATAGACATCAGATAAATTTATGAAACGTTGATTGAATATACAGAAACGTTGTGGTGTTCATCAATTTAAAATGAGTGAAAATTATTTCTGTTAATATTGGCAATAAATTGAATCGTTAAATTATGGATACATTCGAAGAAAAACCATACTGGAGGCCTCCATATGCACACGACGTCAGCACACTACTACCTACTATTAAGAAGTACAACGAAGCTATACGAAAATTCGCGGAAGATCCGAGAAATGGTGAAGATCTACAAGCTTTCGTGGAACATCATCGAAAACAATTCATCACCGAGCACAACCGTAGACCTAGATTTTTTACGGGCATTCAGGAAGATGCAGCTTATAAATCGAAGGTCCAAAACCGGAACCTCAAAGACGCAATCGACTACGTTTTCGGGGATTCCCTTTTTACTAATAAATTAAGAGTGAAGTTTGATGTGAATTTACCGAAAACTCTTCATAGTATGATTGGTAAGGGATTATTTCCAGATACGGGGATTTATCGCGGCGGTAATACGACTCCGAAAGGATACAAATTCCTTTATTTGCATCCCAGCCGTATAAGTAACTGGTTAGAGGATCTCTTTAATGATATAAACACACCAGTGGATTTAGAAATGGAAAATTGGTACGATCGTGCTACTGATTTCTTCAATAGATTCTTATTCGCTCATCCGTTCGTGAATGGTAATGGTCATGTTGCTAGATTTCTACTGTCTGCGTTATTAATTCATCATACAATATCGCCGCTATGTTTATTCTCTTGGAAAGTCGAATCTAATCCTATTTATTTGCATGTGCTACAAGAAGCTCACGAATACAAGAATGATAGATTATTGAAATCGTTTATTATCGAAGCTGTTCATGGGAATTTAGAGTACTGCGTGCAAATGCTTGATGTACCTGTTGATGCTTGATGAAAAAAATTATAAATCAATTATTTATAATATTTATAAATAAAGTTTGTTTAAATTTGAATGTAAAATGTCAATTTTAATGCAATATAAGTGTCCGCTGAACGCATCCAATAACGGTCTTCTGTGGCGCCATCTCGGTGACACCAACATAACTATAGAATAGTTATGGGATTCTTATAGATATTTTTGCGAGCCTAGAAAAGATTTAATTGTTTGTAAAAATAATAATTAATTTTTGAAAAATTTATATTTTATATGATCAAAAAATTAAAATTATCAGCTTTTTCAAAAATTGCCATTCGTTGATTACAAATATGAAAACTTTTATCTTGTCGATTTTTCTTATCTTATAAATTTAAAGCATATCATAAATAGTAAGGAATGGGAATTACAAGATACGTATCTGTACAGGTATTTTGTATTAATATTGAAACAGTTTTGTACATTTTATCATGGCCGACAGTAATACGGATTTCGTTTATGAACAAAAACCTTATTGGAGACCATCTTACGCTGAAGAAATAACCGTTCTCTTAGAAGAAATACCTAAAAATATTGCCAGAATTAACGAATTTGTCACCGACGAATCATATGGAGAATACGTAAATGGATTTTTAGAAGAATACCGTAATATTTATCTGAAAGAAATATGTAGTGCAGAAAACAGAATTATCTGTGACATGGAAGATGGTATACTACATATTAGAGATGTGAATAATAAAGAGATTGATAATGATCGTAACGAATTGAAAGTAAGAAATCTATTACGAGCTTTAACGTACACGTTTGGAGATACATTCAGTGTAAAAACTTACAATCATGAATTTACAGTGGAGTTCGCTCGAAAAATAAACGAAATAATTGGGAAAGGATTATTTCATAATGCCGGTGAATATCGTGAAAAATCTGCTCGATTATCAGGTGGGAGTCATTTTTACGTTGAACCATCTTATATCGAAGACAATATGATTGAATTATTTGAAAATACACGTGCGAAAATGGAACAGAATTTACGTTTAGAAGATTATATTCATCTAGCTGCAAAATTTTTTGAGAAGTTCCTAAAAATTCATCCGTTTAGTAACGGCAATGGTCGGACTGCAAGAATTTTATTATCAGCACTCTTAATAAAACATATTTACGGACCAGTTTCTGTATTTTCATACTCTTTTAATTATAAATCTAATAATGATTATGTCGATTGTTTGATAGAAGCACATTTGCATAAAAATAGCAATCTTTTAAATGCATTAATCATAGAAAGTACACATCGTTTCTGTCATATGTTTCTAACTGCTTTAGATGTATAACATAATTTAATCGAGTACAATATAATATTTATAAAATTTCTGTATATCTATCAATTTAGAATAAATTATTGTTACTAGTAAAATGCTTTCTTTTCCTCTTCATTTCTTTAAAAAGGAGAGTAATCGATGTTTCGATGCATAAATTTTTAAATTTCGCGGACATTCTCTGCGATATTTCCTGTGAAAACTCACAGTTGACAGCTGCTACGTAGCACTGTCACAATCATAGCAGAGTGCTTCGTAGCCGTCTTCAACTCTATAGGCTTCTGCTGAATACACACGTTAGTATGTGCGTTTAGCGGACGCAGCTGCTATCGTAAGATGATCGCCAGATGGCGCAATTAAACACAAAAAAACAAAAAAATAACGATATGCGCCATCTATTATAAATTTGTCATACTCGAACAAAAATAATTGGCAATAAATTCAAATTTCAAAATAACTAAGATTAATTATAAACGCTTTCTATTTTATCTTGAAATTATTTCACGGATGTAATTGTTTGTAATTTGTTGTAATTGATTTTAACTAGATCTTAATATCAACATTCGTACAATATGAATCTATGAACACACAATATTGACAGCTTATAATTTTATTATCTATATATTTTTAATTTATCACTTTTAGTAAATAATTTAATTGCATAATGCAATATTAAACTTTTTTATCATTAAAAGATATGCGGTATTCACGCAGAAACTGATAAAAAATTCCAAGAAGTACATAGTTGCCAAACAATAATCCAATTCCCCATATTTGTATTATCCGCCTATAATAATTTATTAATCTGACATAATTAACACATGTAAAAAATAAATATTTTTATTTATACGCATAAAATCGTAATTATTGCGAAGCATCTTAATTACAATCTTAAGTATAATTACATACAATTTTAATACTTTCAATTTATCTGTTAACGGCAACGCCGCTTCTATACGGAAATGTCACACGATAAATGTGTTTTGTGTTTCAAGCAACAGAAATAACCATGAGATTATTATGTATATGAAATATAAAGTAATATAATTTTCATTTTAACTTTAATTATCGAATTTTATAGACAATGGAAGATGAAAAATCCGTTTATTCTGGTAATTTACTATTACCACCAACAGGAAAATTAATTAAGGTTTGTCCAAACTCAGTTCTGTTATTTAAAATTTACATTTATATTTTATAGAAATCATGGCAACAGAAATTTTGCGCCTTGTACAAATCAAGTAAATTCGGCATCGAACGATTGGAAATCTACGATGATATTTCAGCTTCAAAAAATTCACCGTATAAGATCATTACGTTGGAGAATTGTATCAAAATTACACAGAAAGCACCAACATTATTTAGTATTATCACTAAAACAGCAGCGTACGATTTCAATACTCAATCAGAAGATGCTTTAAAACGATGGATGAGCGCCTTGCAATCTGTTGCTTTTCGTGATGATGTGTCGAGAGTTACCATTGTTGAAGATAACGATTTATATTGTTCTTCAGGCGAAGGAGTGTTTAGCGTGAAATTGCATGCGTCAGATGCCTCAAAACGATGCGGTTTAGAACCTATTAATTATACGTTAGTTCTAACCTCGACGGCTATTCAATTACGAAGTAGCACTGATAATAAATTATTGTGCACGTGGCCATATTGTTATATACGACGCTACGGGCACAAAGAAGGGAAATTTACATTCGAAGCAGGGAGGAAATGTGAAACTGGAGACGGTACCTTTCTTTTGGAACATTGTAATCAGCAAGAGATTTTCAGGTAATTAAAAATTATTGCAAATTATTTTAAAAGTTGACTAATTTTTTCCGATATTTTAGATGTGTTGCATCTAAAATGAAATCTATGAAAAAGCTATTGAAAGGTGAATCTTTACCGCCCCTTTTTGATTGTGGAGATAATCAATTCCATGCTGTTTTTAATATGGAACCAAGATCCCGAAGTCCGCTTCCACCATCGCCTACGACCAGTACTACTTTACAAGATATTGAAGTGTCTAAAACGTCTATTTTAACGGATTTATGGGAAAAAAGATCAAATCCGCTTTTTAAATCAAGCCGAAGTGAACTGGATTTCTTCTCTGCAAAAGAATCGGATGATTCCATCAAAAAAGATGATTCGGTTAATGGAAAGAAAAAAATTCCGCAGAAACCGCCAAGAAAAGCTGTTAATAAATTGGATATAGAGAAAGATTCGACTATCGCTAGTAAATATGATAAAGTTGAGTGCAGAAATAACGCCTGGCAAGATTTTGGTTTAGAGGATGTTAATCATACGGAATGTACTAATTTTAGCGATGACGAAGATGCTGTGTACGCTTCTTGGGGTAGACCGAAAGAGCCAACACCGGACTCAGAAATTCCTAAAGCACCGAAGGTTATAACGGAACCATCACTTAACGAAACCAGTTACGATAAATTAAACTATTTCGGATCTGCAAATAAACTCTCTAGTAGCAAATCAGGTTATAAACAAGTTACCCCGGCACCGATCGTTCCACACCAACCAAGTCCACCGTCTTTTAATGAATACGACGAAGTGAATATTATAATGGAAAGTGCAAGATTAGCTGATGATTCGCATCGTGGTTATGCTTTGATACGTAAGAGTCCTAAAGAGAATCCTGTCGATCATCAGTTCCATAATAACGACCCTTATGCCATAATAAGTAAGCCAAAACGAGTCTAGTCTGATTTTATTTGATAAATACTTTGATTAGGATCTTATGGAACTGTATAGAGTGCAATAGAATGATGTACTGCGGGATATTTAAATGAAGTGTGTGATTTATATGCAATCGGTTTGTGATATCAAATAAGCAAATTAGAACTGTATAATGTGGTGCTTCTCCGATTCATTTGATCAATCCTGGAAAAACTGTTCTCATTATTGTGATCTTTTTTTTTATAATATATTCTTAAAATTTGAATCGAATATTTTAAAAATTTTGATACGTTGCTTTTTGATATAATTTTAATTAGACTTAATAAAATAAAATTAATGAAAATGCCATATTATATTATATAGGAGATTCTCACTAATTTAATCTCGAAATATATATCCAAAACATGTGGGTAGGATAAGAATGGTTGTTCCCACACTTCAATCAATAATTTATCCTGCCATACCCTTTTAATTGGAATCAAAGTTTCGGTGAATCTCATATTAATGTGATTCTACATTTTTCCGTATGTTACCACATCACCTCTAATTTGAATATCTAATTAAATCTTTTTATGGTAAAATATTCCTCCTTATCTTAGATTTATGCATTATTGCTAAAATCGAATACGAATTAGCCAGATTTCTTAAATTTGTGATATATGGTTTTTTCGGGTCTTGCTTAATTGTAACTATTTTTCTATATATTGTACAGAAAACATTTGTTAGTGCCTTCTATTGTGGTTGCCAAATATGTGTAAAATATGTAGATTAAGTTTGCTTTATATTACGATATCCAGTTTTTTTTATATTTTATATAAATAGGTATATCGTGTTGAGATATTGTCATTACAGATAATGTAATAGTTATATTTTTAGATTATTATTATATAGTTTATGTTTTAAGAACTGTACTTAAAGTACATCTTACATAATTCCAGATATAAACACTGTGTGATACAAGTATTTTGATGTGAATCCGTACCATTTTATAAAATCTAGTTTTACAAATCAACAGATTTCGTACATCAAGCATCGATTTAATGTATTAAAAAGACAAAAATTAATGAATAATTCCCACCAATGACGACTGGTGCAAAATTACGAAATCAACTTAGAAAAAAATAAGCCATTTTATTATGTGCCTTCTCTCACAATGATCTTAAAACATTATTACATATTTTTTGATAAATATACATCGATAATGTAATTTTTAAAAATTTTATGTATTTTATAGAGAAATAAAAACTTGTTTATACAAATTTATTTTTAATTATTAATCTGAAGATGATGGTAATGCTTCTATACAATTTCCAATATTAATCTTCTTAACGCTTTCTCCTTTTTCAGCTAAAATATCTTCAATATTCTTCTTTCCATTCAAATCGGTAAACCAATTTAAATTATCGGCTATCAAATGATGATTTTTACATCCCGAACATGTCACAATAACAACCCCTTTCTGATATGCCGTTTTCGATATAAAATGTGCATTCCTCTCATTACATACTTTACATGTATATGATAAATGTAGTTTGCCTTCAATTTTCGCTAACGGTACCGTTGCTGGAGCAAGAGCAGGTTGTGAGTAGTTTCGATGGAGATTTGTTCCTATTGTGGTATTACAATTTGTTGTGAAATTATCCAAGTGCATTCGTGTTTGGATTTGATTTAATGTAGATGCTCGTATAATGTTTCTTATACATGTTAAAGGAAAACGTAATGCCATTACATCAAATTTAAATAAACTTATTACGAATAATTATCTATAACTTGCTTAGAATTAGAGGTTATGTTTATGTTGGTTTATGCTTATTTCAAACGTCAAGTTGAAATATGGTTGAAACTTACACAAAACATTAGCTCTAACAATTAAACGAACTAATCTTAATGTAATTCAAATAAATATTTTTTAAAATAATTTAAAATAAATTAATCATAGTTATTCTTAATACCATCAAAAAATGTATTTTTAAAATATCAAAACGGATTATAATCAAAAACTCTAAAGAACATTTCTTCTAAATAAAATAAAGAATATTCCTAAAATCTATCTACGTTTTCCGTGTAATAAGTGTTTTCCATTTAATACACGGCCTATTTTATCATGTTTTTCGTTTAATATTTATTATTTATTTATGTGAAATATGCATAGAAACTTCCCCCAATATGCATTTATGCAATCGTTTGGGATATAATCCGGATTAACTTCCAACAACCAACAAGAAATAACACAACTAAAAATATTACCTATTCATAGGGTTTCCAATTCGATAACCGCATTTTTGATCAATATTTAAGGAATTGCCATGGAATTTGAGGCATCAGAGGAAGCTAATGATATATTGAGCAACGGAATTTTAGTAGAGACCAGTAAAGGGTAAGGAACCATCAAGCTTAAGAAATTTTTATATTCCTTGCGATTTTAGTTTGGTATGTATGTCTTTAAATGATGCCTTATCATCAAATCTAAATCTATCAGTTGAGGATTTACAAAATGTAGCTACACAGTTATTATTGCAACAGAACAAAACAGAAATACAGAAAATATGTTCTACTGTAACATGTGATGTAATAGGGGATAGCGATGGTTTTACGAGTGAATCTAGTGATGTTAGTGGAATAATTAATAATTCAGAAACCCTTTTAGCTGTGCAAATACCTGAGAATTCAATTACTTTAACTAATTACATTAATACAAACAATACAAAATCAAAATGTGTTTCCGAACCAAAATTGGTAGTTTTAAGTACTGATCCGGAAAATTTAAGCTCGACGGTATCAGATTCTGATACGAACAGTATTATATTAAAGCCGGAAGTGCATAAAAGAAGCCCCATTACCAAAAAAGACAACGATACAAACGCAGAAACTACACAAGATGGTACTCATAAGGTGCCTGCCAAAAAACGCGGTGGATGGCCTAAGGGTCGTAAACGTAAACCGGAACTTTTGCATCTACCACCGAAAGCACCGGCAACCGGTTATAATCTATTTCTGAATGATCAACGAATGTTACTGAAAGATAGCAACTTACCGTTTCACGAGAAGACCAAACTTATTGGAAATAAATGGTCTAGTTTGAGTTTAGATGAGAAGCGACCTTATTTGGAGAAAGCCGAGGAGGAGAAACGGAGGTATCGTGAAGAATTTAAACAATATCGTCAATCTGGAGCGTATCAATTATATTTAGCGAATAAGAGACGAAAGCGTGCAAAGTATAATGTGTTGTCTGAGAGTGATATGGATGCTACGGATGATATAGATGTGAGTACGTGATGTATGTGGTAATATGTTATAATATGATGTATCTTATAGGATGAAGATAACGAAGAATTATATTGCCGCACTTGCGATCAATGCTTCCACAATTTACATAATAAACGAGAACATTTATTGAGTCGTCAACACCAACAATCGATAGCTGGTGCCATTTCGAAGGAATTAAATTCCGATTATGAGACTGACGGGGCTGGTGTTACCAGTTGCTTATCTTTCAGCACTTCCTTGGATGAATCTAGTCTTGACGCTATGCCTTCCGGTAGTTCTGGAGTTAAAGCGCCTAATCAAAATTATAATACTTCCCAAACGGTAGTTGAATCTATGAATAATTTATTTTCATCTGTAATGGGTACGTTAATTTTTTTTTTTAACGATAAGTTTATAATTTGGTGCGATATTTCTCTTTTAGTAAGAGAAACTGAAATAAAATCACTACAATTGAGATTACAAGAAACTAGTGAACAGCATACTGCTCTATACAAGCAGTTGTGTTCGTTGAAGGAGACAGAATCAAAACTCAAGAAGCAATTCGCTTTACTTAAAGAACAAGAGAAGGATATGGAACTGAAGGTGTTCCATCTATGGCAAGTTCCTAGCTGGTTCATCATAACCGATCTAAATGAAACAACCGAGGAATACAATATTGATTAGATAAATAACGTTTTCCTTACTTGTTGCACTGTATTACATAATCTAAATGACACATTAGTAACAAAATCGAGATCTATCTACATAGTAGTATTTATATATTGTATATATCCTAAATTGTTTATAACTATTACAAATTATTGTATAATTTTAAAGTGTTTTGTTATTTCTTTAGGTTTTATGTTACTTTTTTTATACTTCTTGTGCATATGGTTGATTTATATAACAATTACTATTATTAATTTTATTAAAATCTGTATAGAAAAGTATTTTTTAATTAAAATATCTTTTTTTTTTTGTTATACATTTTCTAAATTATATTCTTACTACAGATGAATTGATAGCAGCAGCAATATTGCAATAGCAGTAGTATCAGATAAAACATACACCGTCCTTAATAAGAGTTGGAATTTCGAGGCTTGGTGTTTGGTCATTTATCGATGATTGGATGATTTGGATCAATTCTCTCTAAATGAATCAGTTCAAATATGTTGCCATATTGTTCGGAAGTCCTCATTGTTGCTTATAATAATTTTAAATTACTTTATCCCTAGCAGAATGTATTTAACACAAAAACTAAGGCAATTATTATTATTAAAGAAGGTGTACACAACACACATATATATCTCTGTGCACGATAAGTAATATTTTCTTCACTTTATAAAAACAATCTTATATACATTTATATCATTTAAAATTCTAAAAGGTGTTTTGTATTACTCGCACAGCCTAGCGAAGGTGTTACTTTCTTATCCTGTGATACTTCTAAATCTGGAACAAAATATGCAGATATAAACCTAAATTATAACTCTAAAATGAGAACAAAAAAAGATTACCAGGTGGTAAATGTAAAACTTCAATCGTAAACTTTTTCCGTCTCAATTTAAACATATGCTCGATAGCTCCAGGATGTTTCGAAACAAATGTGTTAATAGCAGCTATTTTATCAATATGAAAATAACCGTGATAATCACTCAAATATTTATTGTGCTCCAATTCTGTACCAGCTAAAGCTTGCAGTCGAAGAGAAATATCGCTAGTGCTTCGGAACTTATTCACCGCAAACTAAAATAAAATTTAATCTTAATGTTAATAAAACTAAAATTATAAATTACAAACTTTATCGTATAAATGTGTTGGTATCGTTACAACCGCAGCTGCAAGCGAGGATTTTAACAACGCCTTTAAACAATACAAAAATTTATTTAAATCTGCGATTGAATCTTTATCGCAATTCGACATCCATAGTGGTGAACCCAATCCATAAATTCCAATTTTTAATATATTACTACTTGAATTCCCATCTTTTAAAAAATACTTCCCGTTTTCAATTTTGGTCTTAATTACTTCCAGCAAATCTCTATATGCAGGATTTTTAAAACACCCCCCTTCTAAAATAATGCTTTCACAGTTTTCCTTCGACCAATAATGTATATTAATCTTTCCTAAAACATCTTTCGATATCGTCGATGATAAGTCGAAATAATGTCCGAATTCATGCCTGACATTGGTTTCACTCGTAGGCAAATTGCTGTAACGAAAAGCGATTTTCATTTTATCTCCTTGTGTAGTTTTCGCATCCGTACGGTCTTCTAGAACTAACGCTGGTAAATGTGTCACCTAAAGTTTGCAAGAAGTAGAATTTTAATAGGGGTATATTTAAAAAACTTACAATATCTCGTGGTTTCATCTCCTGTGTAGCGACGAAGATATCATGTTTATTCACAGCGCCTTCGGCTAAGAAATATTTTAGAATTATTCGAGCGTAAGTACCTTGCGTATCTTCTTCTATAAAAAAATAATAAATTTTATAATTATCACAAAATTATAATGCAGCTCTATTATAAAACTAACCGATAAGGGTTAAGGTTCCGACAGGTAATCCACCTCCTATAAAAATTTAAATTGAAAATGCAGTTTTAAAAGAAATTCCAACATGACTAACCTAAAAGTTTATCCAGTGACGGGATACCTGAAGATACCACTAATTGAAATGTTTGAGTGCTAGATATAGTTCCTGGTATATTAAAATTAGTCTTATACATTATTATAATTAGAATAAATGAGAAATATATTTATAAAAATAAAAATTAATACTTATTTAGAGGTTATAACCAACTTCATAGTTATTTTTGAACTAATACGAGTGAAATTAGCTCGTAATTTATTTTAGTTTTTAATTAAAAGTATTTAATTTAATTCTGTTAAAGTATTAACAAACCCTAATATTAAAATATAAAATTTTATTATTATATTAATATTACGATTATAATAAAAAAATTAGAAAATATTGTTTTTGTATGTGGCTAATATCATTCATGTAAAATAGGACGCGGTAAAAAAATGACAGCGATGTTTGTTGTGTGTATTATTGGTGTATTACGAAAAAAATAATCTAATTTTTATTAATTTATGGATTTTTTATTAGGATAGAATTAATTTAAGTTATAGCTTAGTTATTAAGTACAAACAACATGCATATAAAACAGGTAAAAATATTTGTTATTATTGACGTTGTTGGTGTGCCATAATGGCTAGTCAACAAAGTTTAATTCTCCTTAAAATACTAAAATCTTCATATTTTCTGCTTGAATACGATAATGTAAATTTAATACTGATCAAATATAATGATTCTAGGTTATTATCCAGGGCTTTAAAAGTTATAGAGATCAAACTGTTGTCGAACCATTCGATAAGCGACATAATGTTGTGGTTGGACGAAATGGATCTGGGAAAAGTAATTTTTTCTATGGTAATTATAATGTTACATATTATCTTGTCTAATTTATAAAATTATCTGAATTTTTTTATATAATAGCGATACAATTTGTATTAAGCGATGAGTTTTCACATTTACGACCGGAGCAACGACAATCTTTACTTCATGAAGGAACCGGACCGAGAGTGGTGTCTGCGTATGTCGAAATTATATTCGACAATTCCGATAATAGAGTGCCAGTAAGTTTAGTTTAAATTAAATTGTCATTTTTTACGTTAGACGGTTTTTAGATTGAGAAAGATGAAATATTTTTGAGACGAGTAATTGGTGCCAAGAAAGATCAATATTTTCTCAATAAAAAGGTTGTACCACGCAGCGAGGTGATGAACTTATTAGAATCCGCTGGATTTTCAAATTCTAACCCGTATTACATTGTAAAACAAGGAAAGGTATATTTTTTTCTATTAAAGTTTGTTGGATTTGTGTTTAAAATCCACATTTTTGCAGATTAATCAAATGGCGACTGCCCCGGATGCTCATAGATTAAAACTATTGAGAGAAGTTGCCGGCACGAGAGTATACGATGAACGACGCGATGAATCGATGACGATCCTTAAAGAAACTGAGGGGAAACTTGAGAAAATCGAGGAATTTTTACGGACTATCGAAGAGAGATTAAGTACGTTAGAAGAAGAAAAGGAAGAATTAAAACAATACCAGCAACATGATAAAATTCGTCGAGCTTTGGAGTATATCATTCACGAAGTGGAATTAAATGAAAATAAGAAGAAATTAAGCGATGTAATTTGATTATTTTAGGATCGTATTTCATCGAAATTAATATATTCCTATTTCAGTTGTTGAAACAACGTGATGAATCTGGTACGGAACAGGAGAAATTAGCGGGTAATCTAAAGAAGGCGCAAGATCAAATTAAAACCTTGACACGTAAATCTAAGGAGACAAAGAAGGAACTTAGTAGCTTGAAGGAGGAACGTGATATTTTAAATAATGACCATCAACATTTAATTAAAGAAAAGGCTAAATTGGATCTTACAATAAGGGACTTATCCGAAGAGGTGCAAGGTGATAATAAATCGAAGGAGAGGGCCGAAAATGAATTGGCAAGATTGGAACACTCGATAAAGGAGAAGGAAGCCGAGTTAGAAAAGGTATTAGTTTTATATGTCATTAAATTAAATTCTATTTTATTCGTTCGTTTAGGTCAAACCACAATACGAAGCTATGAAGAAAAAAGAAGAGGAATGCACACGCGAGTTAACATTAAAGGAGCAAAAACGTAAAGAACTCTACGCTAAACAAGGTCGTGGTAGTCAATTCACCTCTAAGGACGACAGAGATCGCTGGATACAGAACGAATTAAAATCGTTAAATAAACAAATTAAAGATAAACGCGATCATAGAGATAAATTAATTGACGATTTAAAGAGGGATGCCTCTAAACAAGTCGAATTGAATAAGAAAATCGAGGAACAAACTCAAGAAATGGAACGACAGAGGGTTTGCATAGACGATCATAATAAACAATGTTACGAATTGAAGAAAAGCAAGGATCAATATCAAACCACTCGAAAGTAAATATTTTAGATTTTTTTAAAAATATGATTTGTAATTTTTTTAAATTAATTTTTAGCGAGTTGTGGAGGAAAGAAAATAACGTACAGCAAAATTTATCGTCTTTGAAAGAAGATCTTGCGAAAGCCGATCAGGCGTTAAGATCAATGGCTGGTAAACCTATTTTGAACGGTCGTGATAGTGTACGGAAAGTCTTGGACACGTTTATAAGTCGTGGGGGTAGAGAAGCTGAAATCGCTAAATCATATTACGGATTACTTATTGAAAATCTTAATTGTGATAAATCTATTTATACTGCAGTCGAAGTTACAGCTGGAAACCGATTATTCCATCACGTAATCGATTCTGATAAAGTTGGTACGCAGATCTTAAAAGAGATGAACCGACAAAAATTACCTGGAGAAGTCACATTTATGCCTATAAACAGATTAACCGTACGTGATATTGATTATCCACAGGATTCGGTAAGTAATATTTTATTTATTCGGTCGATTGTAATAAAATTTTTATCAATGGTAGGATGCCATTCCGATGGTGTCAAAATTGCATTACGAAGAGATATATGACAAACCGATGAGGTATTTATTTGCGAAAACGTTGATTTGTCGCAATTTGGATGTCGCGACTAAATTAGCCAGAAGTACCGGACTTGATTGTGTCACCCTCGATGGAGATCAAGTCTCGTCGAAAGGTTCCTTGACTGGAGGTTATTTTAACACGTCACGTTCGCGTTTAGAAATGCAAAAGACCAGAAACGAACTCACCGAACAGATTAAGCAATGCGAAGAGGAGTTGCAAACTTTGCGTGATGATTTAAGGAAGACGGAAGCTACTATTAATAATATTGTTTCGGAAATGCAGAAGACCGAAACTAAAAATAGTAAAGCCAAGTAAGTGTTACGTAACTCATGATTATTTACATTAATGGGATTATATTGTATGTTTTAGGGCTATATTCGATAAAGTAAAAGGTGAAATTCGATTAATGAAAGAGGAACTTGCGAGCATCGAAAGATTCCGTACACCTAAAGAAAGATCCTTAGCTCAATGCAAATCGAGTTTGGAAGCTATGCAAAGTACAAAAGAAGGTTTGGAATCGGAGTTGCATCAGGTATAATTAATTTTTTTTTAACAAAAATTAAATCGTTTTAAAACTTATTTCGTAGGAACTACTATCACAATTATCTGTAGCCGATCAAGCGGAAGTCGACTCATTAAATGATGATATACAGCGCCTCCAACGTGAGAATAAAGAAGCTTTCAGTATGCGTATGAAATTGGAAGCGGAAAAGAATAAATTAGACAACCTCCTCACTAATAACTTGATTAGACGCAGAGACGAAGTATTACACGCTTTACAGGAGATCTCCCTTGAAGATAGAAAGAGACAGTTGGTTAATTGCAAAACGGAAATGGATGAAATCGACAAGAAGATCGATAAAGTAGTTAAAGAATCTGGATTGTTAGATACTAAAATTAAGGATATGTCTAAGAAGGTTTGTTTAATTTAATTTTAAAGCCGTGTACCGACTTAGAATTAAATTTTATTTTAGTTAAAAAGTGAACAAAGCGATTTGGAGAAATTCAAAAAGACTGAAAAAGAAGCTCAAGATAAAATCGACGAGGACGCTAAACAATTGGAAAAATTCGCGTCGAAACAAAATTTATTAGAACAGAAATTGACCGAAAGCGTTGAGAAAATGACCCAATTAGGAGCATTACCTTCGCAAGAATTGTATTCAGTTTATGCTAAAATGTCGTCGAGAGCTGTAAGTTATTTATAGAATTTGTTAGGATAGATTTAATTTATTTTCTTTCAATTACAGTTGTTTAAAGAGCTTGAGAAAACTAACAATCACCTGAAGAAATTCAGCCACGTGAATAAGAAAGCTTTAGATCAATTTATGAGTTTCTCAGATCAGAAAGAAAAATTACAGAAACGGAAAGAAGAATTAGATCGAGGCGACGAGAAAATTAAAGAACTCCTCAACATGTTAGAACAGCGCAAGATGGAAGTGATCCAATTCACTTTTAAACAAGTTTCGAAATATTTCTCCGAAGTTTTCAAGAAATTAGTTCCAGCTGGACGCGCTAAATTAGTAATGAAAACTGTGGATAACGAAGAGGGCCGAGAAATCGGACCGGAAGATACAAATTCGGATAATTTTACCGGTATCGGGATTAAAGTGTCGTTCACGGATTCCGATGCGGAAATGAGGGAGATGAATCAGCTTTCGGGCGGTCAAAAATCTCTCGTCGCGTTAGCTTTGATTTTCGCGATTCAAAAATGCGATCCGGCCCCGTTTTATTTATTCGACGAGATCGATCAAGCTCTAGATGCTCAACATAGGAAGGCGGTGGCTGATATGATTCATGAATTGTCTAGGGAAGCGCAGTTTATTACGACGACGTTTAGACCGGAGTTATTGGAGCATGCGCATAAATTTTACGGTGTTAAATTTAGGAATAAAGTTAGCCATGTCGAATGTGTTAGTAGGGAAGTGGCTAGAGATTTTGTGGAAGATGATCAGACTCATGGTTAAAACATGATTACTGTAATTTTTATATAAATACATATTCTCGTTTTTTCTATGTTTTTTTTTCTTTTTCTAGGACTTGTAATTAGTTTAAAACCGATAAGCTTAAGTGTTTCAAAGTTTATAATGTTTGTTAGTTTAAAATAAAATTTATTATTAATTATGAGTCAAATTATTTTCACCTATTTTTAAAATAGAATAGTCTGCACTGATTGAGAAGTTAAACAAGTAATAAAAACATTTAACCTTCCAACAAAATACGAATTTAAGAAACCAGACAGTAATGTAACAAATAAACCTAATAACAGGGTGGATTTGTTAGATTTGGCAAAATCATCTTTTCAATTTTTGAGCCTTTCCATTAAATATTTTTCAATTTCACGGTCATTTTAAGAAAATGATTCAGTGAGAGAGAAAAAGTTTTTTGCTACTGTATGCAAAAAGGACGCCCTTTACTCAAAATGCACAGGTACTTTCTTGTCTTAGTGTACCTACATGTACTGTATGTGGTATAGACATTCATTGTAGTATGTGTGTGTGTGGGAATTTTATCTGTATGCACTTTTAAAGGTGGTTTTGTCTGGCGTGGTTCACACATCGAATTACCATACTAAATCGGACTCCCCTTTCTCTAACCCGAAAAAAACAACAAGAGAAAGACGTACATTTTCTTTGTGATTAAATTTGCTGTAAAACCTTGTAGATATACAGTCGCACACAAAACTATACGTATCGCTACTAAATTTGTACTTTAAGCTAAACTACACATCTCTAATCAAAACATTCTAGGCATTCATATGTTCAACGACATTTGTTCAAAACAAACTACAATTGTCCCATTATCGACCCTCTTAAGAAAATCATTCTTTTGTTAATATCTTAAAAGACGCTTAAGTTGATTTGTACGACATTTTTAATGTGTTAATCTATATCTAATATCATACATAAGAGGAAGCCGTTAATTACTACGCTTATAACTCAAGAACGTCTGTACCGATTTCGATGATTCCCATCAATTCGGACTGGTCTCCGCCTAAACAAGAAAATTCCCGAAATATCCACAAAATCAAGAAAATTTATTTTCCCATATACATTTTGTATGGAGTGATTTTACGATGCCATATTTATGATAGATGACGTTTATATTTACGTTACGTTGTGACAATTTTTTTTTACAGGCGGGACACGGGGGGTGGTACCGGACGGGCGGGACACGGAGGTTGGTACCGGATGGGCGGGACACGGAGGGTGGTACCCGTAACAATAAAACATTAAATATCTAAATCAATACTTTTCTAGGCAGAACGACGTCTGCTGGGCCAGCTAGTATCTTATATAGTCAACTCACATAGTTTGACAAGTATGCTCACGAGGTAAGTCTCAGCTTTTGTAGTTTCGACCTTTTCGGTCTCATCAGTGTTCCTCCAAATTCTAAACCTAGTTTTATCACAGTTCGCCTCTCAACGTACAGGGTTTGAGAAAGCTATATTTCACAAAGTGTTATAGATACAATAATAGTAGATGACTTGTGTATGTGCATAAAAAGTAATCAAGTTTGTGAGCATATCATTACAAATGTTCAATGTGGGCTCCTCGAGTCACACGAGAAACGTCCAAACGATAGTCCAGTTCAGTCCGTACACGCTGCAAGGTGTCTCAGTCAATACTATTAACAGCAGCAATAATGCGTCTTCTGAGTTCTTGCAGTGTTGTAGGCAATGGTGGTACGTAAACCCTATCTTTAAGATCGGGAGAATTGGGAGGTCACGCGTACAATACCACATCTGTATAAGTACAACGGCCTATCCAACGTTGAGGTAGTACCTTATTTAGGTACCGACGCACCTCATTATGCCAATGAGGCGGAGCACCATATTGTTGGAATATAAAGTTGTTTGAATCATATGTCAGTTGCGGAAATAACCACAATTGCAATATATCCAGTTAGGATATACCGGTCATAGTTTTTTTCACGGAAGAAAATTGATCCGTACACTTTTGTGTTGGATACAGCACAAAAGACATTCAATGTTGGAGAATCCCTTTCATGTTGCATAAAGACATGAGTTGGTTCCATACTCCATATCCGAATATTGTGACGGTTCTCCTTGCCATATAAATGAAATATCGCTCCGTCGGCTTGAATTGCAAACGCAAAATTTTTCAAACAGTTTGCTGCAGAATACCAAGTGCGCGGCCTGCTCCATTGGTAGATTGTTGTGGAGAATGCATGAAATATTGTCTAATGCCTGTTGCGTCAGGCACTCGTGGGTGTCCGGGGGTTTTACGTTTAGTAAGTGAACCTGTGGTCTGATGCTGTCGATGACCTGGAAGGATCACTTTCATATTGCCGTCGGAGCGCACGCTGCACCGTAACAAGCAAGACACATCACGCGTAAAACGCCTTTTGTTGCATCGTCGCCATTTTGGATACTGCATGGTGAGCATGTCAAGCAAAGTACGTAGGCGCACGTTCTAAACTTGAAGGTTATCGCTAATACTGTAGACATGTCATTTACTATTCTATCTATTAATATTTGGTGAAATATAGCCCGATGATTCTTTTGTAGTAACCCTGTCTATTATAACCTCCGACAATTGATTAGTTCTAACTTTATTTCCGCTAGATGTCTCGATCAGCTAGCAGACGAAAAATGCCACAATATAAAATCGCCCTTCAAACGAGTGCAGTTCAAGCATTAGAAAGGGATCACATGGTTTCGACGGTTTGGGTCTCGTCAACGTTCCTCCAAATGCAAGACCTAATTTTATTCCAGTTCAACCTCTCAACATGAGACAGACAAGTTCGAAACCACGTGATCCATTTCTAATGCGTTTCATTGCACTCGTTTGCAGGGGGATTCCAACAATTATACCATGAGCGCTTATTACAGGCATTTTTTTTTAATATTGTGGCATTTGTCGACATTTTCACGTAAGTAATAATAACACTTCATAGAACAAAAATTTAAAAATAGAAACAACAGATAAAGATATATATTTTTTAATGTTTTTTTTAAGAGACTTAAATATAAAACATAATTGCACACCTTCAATTACAATTAAAAATTATCTTAACAGTTAATAGGTATTTGTTTTACTTTCATTATTATTATTATTGTTTGTTTTCTGTTCTATATATATATCATATATATACAGCTTATTTTCTTTAAAAATAAAACTAAAAACCAAGACACTACGTGCCTGTCATTATATAAATCGAATAATTATTTAAAATAATATCTATTACGAAAAGAAAAACAATCATCATTAAGTATAATAAAAGTTAAAAACTATTTTATCGAAAGAAAAATTAGAATAGAAAATACTCGAAAAAAAAAACACGTGCAATAAAAAAAAACATCACACAGTATTTCCTGTGCATATTCTACAATATTCTGTTTAAATCGCAATTTTCAATTCAGCAGTCTTATATTGTATTTTTTTTCTTAATCAAACAGATATTAAATGAAACATTCTACTATCAACGCGTTAAAATTTGATAACAATTTTTCTACATAAATAATTAGTTGTTGTCGGCGATAGTAAAACATCCTGTATATAATTGTTGAATCAAATATTGTCTCTTACAATTTAATTAATATATTTTTTTTAGATTTGACATGCTTGCTAGTTATTATATATCTAAAAGGGGCGATTTTGAATCAACAACTATATATAGGTATATAAATTAGAAAAACATCATTGTGAACACATGAATTAAAAGTGATTAGATAAAAATTATACTTCATATAAAACTAGTTAAAATAAATAAAACCGATATGAATTATTCTATAAAATTGCTGCTTCGTTTAGTATCAATCCGATTTTAATCTAAATTTTATTAAATTTATTTTTGTACCTAACCTAAACCTTTTATTTTCTTGTTTGTTCCGTATTTGTCGTTTTTTATCATTCTTATATATTTTTTTGTTTTAAATTACCACTTGCGTGTTGTTGTATCATATACAATATGTATAATAAACGTTCTAAAATTATAAATTAATCACAGTACGAATAAAAGTTCGAAAATAATAAATATTGAACAGCATAGCTCCTAGTTCTCGGTACTGACGGGTTCCCTTGCATGATGGATCCTAACGTGTTTGTTATGGTTGGATTTCGTCGTCGATGTTTTACCGCAAATATGACACGTGTAAGGACGAACCCCGCTGTGCACCCTTATATGGTCTTTTAAATAATAAGATCTGAAATCCGATTAGAAAATTTTTCTCTCTCCCTATCTCGCAAAAAAAAAAAACTTACCTATGAAATGATTTACCACAAACTTGACACGAAAACGTCTTAACTTTCTCGTGCTCCTTGACATGCCTTTGACAATTATATTTCCTAATAAATTGCGCCCCGCAATAATTACACGTGTACGGTTTGACCGATTTGTGAGCGTTCATGTGAGCAATATAGTCGGACTCCCTTATGAAGGCCCCCTTGCACATATCGCACTTGAAGGGTTTAGCAGTTCGCGACGCGTGCGTCCATTTATGCAGCTTCAAGTTCCACTTCGTCGTGAAACTTTTATTGCAAATCAGGCACGAGAACGGCTTATGGCCGCTGTGATTTCGGATATGCACCTCTAGATAGGAGCGTAGGTACACCCCCTTGCAGATGGGGCATTCGACATTTTCGGAGACCCTCTCCTTATTGGGCAGGAAACGTTCATTGTGGGCTCTGCGTATGTGCCTCGTCAGACTAGACATGTGGATGAACTTCTCGCTGCAGTGACTGCAGGCTTTCGGTTTCGGATCGTGGATCTCCTTGTGCCATGCTAGTTTTCGTTTAGAGTGAAAAATCTGGTTAAGATGAAGAGAAATGCGTGAATGAAACAATAAATCAGGTTTAGTGTATGATTATCATCACCAATCGCGTCGCGAGGGTGTTATTAGTATCTTCGCGATAGGGTCATTCTATATGAAGTAGTCCAGAGCCAGTTGTTTATTATTACAAAAAAAATGTTATTATATGGCAAGAATTCATGTGATGATATAGGAGGCATAACAAAGAGAAAAACTACGAAACCGATTTCTACTCTAAGGTCGTTCATCTCCTCTCAGGGCTGAGTTGAGCTTCTTGTGTTCCTTGGCGGTAGCCTATCAGGGTCACAGTTGGCGATTTGCTGAATTACAAGATTCAAAGATTGCCTGATTCTTTCCAGTGTCTTCAACAACGTTGGCATGAGCAGAGAGCCCTGAAGGACGTTAGCAAAGATGGACTTGGACGAGGACAACGAATCCTTTCGCCCTACTGATTTTGAAGCAGACTCCCTGGTGCTACACAGTATCGAACTCACGAGCGATATCCAGAAAAACCGCGCTTATTGTTTCTCTAGCTTTAAGTGTGTTTCTAATGGCTTTTGTAACGCGAAAAAATTGGAAAAAATCTAACTTTAACAAAAAAATCAATGAGAAACTAACTTCATTTCATATGGATTGACCCAACTTTAAGAAATAATTTGCTTTATTTATTACGATATCTAGACTCAAGTTTAAAATTATAGAAAAAAAAAAAACACCTTTATGTGTAAGATTTTAAGATAAAAATACTTACTTCTCCGCAGAAACAAACATAATCCTTCATCTTCCGCTTCATATTGAAATGATGCCGATTCCTATGCTGTACCAAATTTGAATGCCTCCGAAATGTTTCATCGCACATATTGCATTTAATGGGGGTATCCCCCGTATGGATATTTTTATGTTCATCGTGTTTTTGCTTGGTTAAAAAAGCCTTTTCGCATATATTACATTTATACGGCTTAATCCCAAGATGCCTCTTCATATGTAATTGCATATTCTGCTTGCGGTAGAAATATTTCCCGCACAATCTACATTCCAAAGGATGAGTACGAAGATGCTCCGTATATTTAGATTCGTTAGGAAAAGTTTCCTCGCAAGTCTTACATTTGTGCCTAACATCAGACGATAAATTATGAGCTTCTAGTTGGTGTTGTTTGAGGGCGTTATTATCGGCGACAACCATATCACAAACTGTACAGATATTTGGATTATTTACAGTGACGTCTTCCTTTTTTTGTACTTCAATTTCATTTTGGGGTGTAACATCGCATCTATCACCTTCACCAGTCGTTTCCAACTTTAATCTATTCGTAAAAACATTATCGAAATTATTTTCCGTTTTAATATCGGGTTTTTTCGGTTTAATCGTTAATTTTTTCACGCGTTTCCCTCCAATTTGACTCCCAATCTCTTTCTCTTTCTTTTCCGGTGTATTATGATGCTCCCTCTGATGCACCCGCCTCTCTTTAGGGCAATTAAAAGAATCGCCGCAAGTGGGACATTTATAGGTGATCGGGGGTTCCCGAAAACCGGACACCGTTGGCGTATCATCATCGCAATTCGATAAAATCTGATTACTATTCTGATTGGGAGCCGAATTCGGTTCAGTATCTGAGATATCATCGTTCCAATTCTCTCTAGCGATGAGATCGTAAGAACTGCATACTTCTTGATATTGTAAACGGTTCCAGTTAACATCGCTAGTGCCACCGTTACTTTCTTGCCCCGATAATTCGCCCCGTGGCGGCATGTGTTCGTCCGTTCTTATATTAGCGCTTTCTCTGCTCAAACTTTCCTCGTTATTATCGCGGTTGACGAAATTCGCGTCCAAACTGCCTAAATTTAAAATTATACGAGGCCTGTCGGTGTTGGCGCATTCGAAATCGTCTACTTGCGATACTAAATGATTGTTTAAAAAATCGGTATTTATGAAGAGGTTCATTCCGTCCATGTCTATAACGCTAGTCGTATTCTGTTCGTGAGATCTTGCGAAAAGGCTCTCTGTATGCGTAGAAGTGTATGTTGACTCAGTTTGATCGTAGCTATTCTGCAAAATTGTATAGTTTGTGTTGGTAATACTCTCTTGTACCTTAAAATAATACACAATATTAATTAGAATTTACCAAACAGTTTATAAAACTTACTTCCGCATAATAGCAACTCGGTTTATTCTCTGTTTCACTTGGAATATGTACCACCTCCTCCTCCTCGTTAACTCCAGTTACATCCCCGTAATTACTCACAGTTTGCGTTTGACAGGATTTATTTAAATCCACAGTAAAATCCATCCCGTACTCATCCTCGACTTCATGCACACTCGCACCATCGTCACAATCGGTATTCTTAACACATTCCTCAATTACGTTTTCAGAGATTTCTTGCTGGATAGGTACGTTCGAGATCATCGAGCTGCCCTGCATGATTTTACTTTGCGATACCTCTATTTTATAATCAGCGTTGTCTTTAATGTCAGTTATTTGAGATTCAATTTTATTTAATTCTGTTTCACCATCGCTATCGCCCTTCTCCGACTCTAAATTTATGTCATCATTTTTACTTATTTCCGAAATTTCAACAGTTACCAAATCCGGTTCATCTTCTTCCTGATCATCCTCGGTTTCAATCGTATTAATCCGACTTTCACTTGATGAAGCGGGAAGCTCGATAGGTAACGGTTTTGGTACTATCGACATTACAGAAGGCCCCGATGACATTATAACCTGTTGTTGTTGATAAACGTAAGGTGGACACATCATCTGCGAATTAAATACTGTAGGAATTGTAACGATTTGCTGCGTTAAAGGATTAACATTAAGAACGTTCGGAGGTGGCGTCGACGAGCTCATAAACTGCTGATAGATGAACGAATGATTTCCAGGTATCGCGTTAAAATTTGGATAGACTGTATTTACTGGCATTGTTGCGGAATTCCACTGTTGACTGTTAGATGTCACAGTGTTCGTCGAACCTATCAAATTTTCATTTTGATTCGAGGTGCTAACTTGCGTCTTAGTATCATTTTCACTATTTGATATCCGCACTAGGGCTTCAATTACTTTCTGTTTAGGGTGGCTGCTCAGATGAGCCTTTAATGTTATACCGGGTCTTAGAAATAAAGTACAGACAGGGCACACGATATTCTCACTATCCATTTTTGTAGTTACTCACGGAGAATTCGCCCAAATTCAGTTGGTATAATCCATTTTGTGAAGCATGTCAGGCATTTGGGTTGGTTGTGCACACTCCTATTGATTTATAAGATAAAATCAATGTTGGAACATGTATTAGTAATACATACAGATTACATATGTAATGCGAAATTTTAGCTGGAGGAAAGTAGGCGATTACATTTCAAAAATAGAGCTCAATGCATTGTATAAATAAACAGAAAAAAATGCTTATCTATACATACATAAAATATAATAAAATGAAAATGGTGACAAACATGAAAGAAACGTAGTTAATACGTAATTTTACAGTAAAAATCGATTTATACACACCTATTTCGTGTCAACTATTATTTTTACAATTAGAATCCATCATTTTTGTGATAAATATCTATTAGCTATTCATTATTTAGCCAGCTTCTAATACGATGGATTAGTGCTTACTAGGGACTTTTCATTTTGATGTAATAACTTCAAATTTTATAAAGGATTATTTATTCGTCATTTAAATTATAAAATGATTACACATTAATTTTAAAATTTAATTACAATCGATATAATCGAGTATAAAAACTCTCTTTTAACACGTTTTATGATTAAATAATTTAAACTAAAAAAATTGACATTTTCATATGTTGGTAGTATAACCACAGGTATAACCTGTTTTTCTGTTTATTGCTATATTCAGTTGATAAATTGACAATTGTCACTCCTATATTATTTTTAACTTGAATTTAAGTAATTTACTTAGAATTAATTAAATATCGCAAAAAATATAAAAAATACTTCATAAAATGAGTAGCATAAATAACATTTCCTGGCAAGGTAATATTAATTTAATTTTCTATTATTGTAAATTTTTTAATTAAATTAAAAATGTTGCTTACGAACCAATTATTATTATAGATGCAAAGGATTTATTCCGTACATGGAGAGAAAACAATGAAAGAAAAAGCGAAGATGTTATTTATATATGGAAATCTGCGTTAGAGTATAATTTAAATAAATTAGGAAACGAGAGTACGATCATCTTCCAACCTTCGAATTATCCAATTATAAATATTTCCTTTAATTTTTTAGAACAATTGGTTGTGGAACAAGTATGCATTGCAGCTTTAGATTGTCATAGGCTTGATATAGCGGAATTCTGCATCCGATATCTAAATAAGGAATTCCCTTATAGTTTACGCGTCGAAAAATATAAAGCGATGATTTTAGAGGCACAAGAACGATACGAAGAAGCATTAGATATATTGGAGAATATCATAAATGCTGATAAGACAAACAGTGCTGCTCGAAAAAGAATCGTTGCTATATTTAAGGCGCAAGGACGAAATGTCGAAGCTATTAAACAGTTAACAGAATATTTGAAAACGTAAGTTTTTTCATAATTTTCTGCATTAATATTTAAAAAAATTTATTCTCTAGTTATATGACCGATAACGAAGCGTGGCAAGAATTGAGCGAATTATATATCGCCGAGCAGGATTTTCAAAAAGCGGCATTCTGCGTGGAAGAGTTGATTTTACACAGTCCGCATAATCATCTGTTACATCAACGTTACGCAGATATTAGATATACTCAAGGTGGTACCGAGAATATGGAACTTGCGAGAGCATATTATTGTCAAGCTTTAAAATTGAATCCGAATAATATGAGAGCTTTATATGGGTTATATTTAGTGAGTATATATTGAAGAGTGAATGTCGATAAATATAAATCAATTGATGTTTTTAGGCGACAAGTAATATTGCAACATCTTCGAAGTATCCATCACAAAAGAAGAAAGAAGCTACTAATCTGTCCGAATGGGCGTTAACCGAAATAAAACAAAGATATAAAGAGAAGAAAGTCGCCAATATAGAAGATTATATTGCTGCATTACAAATAAGTTAAAATTAATGATAAAATTTGAGTATTTAAACTGCTTTCTTTTTCTACACTTTATTCTAAGTATTTTTTCTATGTAATAGGAATTGGAGATCGTTGATAGTTTTTTTTTCTCTTTTTAAATTGGGTTGAATTTAGTGCAATCGCATTATTGTGTTGAAATTATAAAATTGAAGCGATTTAAAAAAGTTGTTTATTACAAAAAATATACATTAAAATATTTACACAATCTTATTTGACTATTTTATTTAATAAAAGTATCTAGAAGTAATTGTATGTTTCTCTCATTTTCAACAGATTTCTCCTCATTCTCTAAAGTAGTTTTAACAACTTCAACATCATAAATGGCCAACGTTTTAAAGAATTCCAACGATAAAGTCTGAAAATATGTTTACGTTAATGCAGGGTATATAACATAAAAAAAAAATTGATTTACTCGTAATGGAAGAGGTTGTTTATTGCTTAAATATACCAGCACAACTTTCATACAATTTTGAATTTGTTCATCGGACAATTCTAAATCGATTATAATCCTTGCGAAGTGTTCTAACACCATCGCTTGTAATTTATAAGTTTGTGTGTACCTATAAGCTGATCCTCTATCTTTTAGATAACTTTCTTTCGATAATTTTCGAAGTTGGTCCAAAATTGATGGTAAAACATCACTGAAAAACTGAAGAAATATAATTTTGTTTTAAGTTTTAACACAATACATACTTAACAGTTCGAGATCTTATAAATTCCTTCGATAACCTAGCTAGAAGCATTAGTAATTGGAAACTTAAATTAAATATTAAAGGATCGTTATCGCTGTTGAATCTATTCACTAGAGGTGACCATATTTGATGTACAATAGGTAATAACTCATCTTCGTACTCCCTAACGACATCCAAACCATTTTTTAATATCTCCAACGATAGGATTTTAACTTCCTTATTTTTCGAAGGTAAGAAATGGAGTGTCCTTCGTAATATTGCAGATGTTAGTTTAATATGTTGGGGTGGTTCTGGTTTCTTGTATTCTTCATCTGGAAGGGTCTCGTCCTCTTCCAATTCTTGTTGTTTCTTCTCCATATCTTCTTGATACATTTCTTCAGGTGTTTTCTTCATAATATCGTCAGAGAAATTATTACATTCATCTTCTAAATTGGACAATTCGAAATGTTGATATTCCTTTTCCTTATCGGCTTTACTCCTAATTGGTGGTATTATTACTTGAACATTTAACCATCGTAATAAACATTTTATAAAGACGTTAAATACTTTCAGAAAAGCAGCAATATTTTTACTGTTGTAATCACGTGATTGATACAGCACCTTTAAATAAATTCGATTTAAAGAGATTACTGAGATGAAAATGGGAGTTTCTTACATCTTCGACTATATCAGCGATTGATGGTAAAACATCCATTGAAGAATGATTCATGACAACTCCAAGCACGTTTAGAACGTGTTCATTCTTATGTAACTGTTTTAATTTCCGAGTTACATGGTATGAAAAGTAATCTGAGTTGTTGTTGATTAAATCGGTAACCGATTGGTATTTACAAGCGATTGAGATATTAGTAATCGTTGTAAGTCCAGCTGCTTTGAGTAACGGCTGTCCTGAACCTGCTTTTTCCAAAACAGGATACAACGATTTTAAAAGAAAATCTTTAAATTGGTCTTGTAGTAGTAAAGCTATTTTCCCAATCCCTTCTAATTGTAAACAAATTTGTACGATATTATTTTGTATTTGGGCTAAATTCACCGGAGCTGCTTCATCTGTATCTGTCGCAAGTGGAATATTCCAGTATTCCGATTCTAGGTATAAATTGATTACGGTTTTTATGATATCCTTGTTATTGTTAGTTTTCGCTGAAATAAAAATTTTAAATTAAAATAAATATGTTTAATAGGATTAATATGATTCGTTACCAGATATTACTTCATTTAACAAAATGGTGGCTTCTTTCCGTCTATCCATATCGTTCCTGTAAACATCTAATAACGAATCGGTGATTATATCAATTACAACATCTTGAGCTAGTAATTGGCATAATTCAGATAATTTTGATATCGTATCGTTGCCTGCGAAATGCTGGAATCTTTTCCATGGTGTTCGTAAATCAGGATTTTGATCGAAATCTATAAATTAAAATTTAAGCAGCGTTTATTGAAGAGTTCCCTTCAAAATTAAATATTTAAAACCTTGTAATGTCCATTCTTCTAGGAGTTGTATATTCGTCTGTTCCAGTTCGCAAATATAAAGTAGAGATTCGATAAGTTTACTAGCTGTCGAATGTAATACGCTGAGTAATTCGTATCTCCCAAATAAACGGATATAACCGATTAATAAATTTAAACTCGCTTGTTGTTTTTGATCGTCTAATAAATAAATCATCAAAAATTAAAATACAAATATTTTATTTTATTTTTACCTAGTCCATTAAAAGTTCTCGGAATCGATTTTACCAATCTATAAAAGTCTTCCTCTAAATAATTTAATAACTGCGTGAAATAATTTGTCGACAATTTTCCTGATAAATTCTCTAATCCTAATTTACATTTTTTCGAGACTTTCTCATCGTTATCCTCAGATAATGTAATTAATATAATAATGATTTTACTAATACATTTCGGGATAGTCCTTAAAACAAATTGACGTTAATAAAATTGAATTAAGCTGGAGGATATTTTATAATCACTGTACGCAGTTCTCCAGAAGTAATAAAGATATATCGGCAAATTCCGATCGAACTATCCAATTTGAAAGATTACATAGATCTTCTAACACATTAATAGCTTCGTATAATCTCGAATCAGTCTCCTTATACCATTCGGGAGATCGCGTTGATGTTTCAATATAATTTTTAATTTCGGCATCGCTTCGTTGCTTTTTTACATGTTTCATTGGAAGTTTCATCTCCGCTTTACCTAATAAGGAGGTAATATCATCGAAATTAATTTTTTTATTGGCTGGGTTATAGTCCTTCATAAATAAATTAATAAGACGGCCCCAAGCACAAATTGCGGTCTGTTATAATAGAAAAACGTTAATCATATCCCTATACTAAATATAATCTTACCTTAATAACTTTATGTCCAACTTTCTCGTCTTCCATACAAATTTTACACAATCCTCCGGAAAGTCCGGGTAATAGAAACATGAACGTATCAGCGATTTGATTATTTAAAACTACATCGGAAACATCATCCTTTTTAGTGACTTTTGTTATTGCCATTATACACTCCATAGCAGCTATTCTTCAATACGCAAATATTTGAATATAAAATACGATAAATTTAACACGAATATAATTTACCTCAATGCTCTAAGTTTTTCCGTTTTAGCTAGACTAATACATGCGTATATTATCGATGAAAACTTTTGAACGTGATCCTTTTTATAAATATCGAGCATTATATCTATCGACACTGCATTATTTAAGGATATAAACCCATTAACGATAAGCAATTTATATTCTTCGTTAACATCTTTAACTTTCTGGTGTACTAGATCGAATATTTCGCCTAATAAAAACGCGCTAATATTAAAATAAACACCCACCTTATCAATCCTCAACGTTTTAAACATTTCTATCAATATATTTACAGTTTCTTCTTTAACATCATTCTTAAAATTATTAGGTTTCGACATAATACGATATAAAGTCCCCATCACGATAGGTTCTATATGCTTTATTAAATGGGGACCACCTCCCTTTATTAAATCGTGCAATTTTCTCAAACCTTCTAAAGACTCGTTCGATTTATTCGAAATGATTTCATAAATCTGTTCTAATTTCCCTTTGCTATTGCTCATTTTGGTCGTTTAAATTTCCCTCTCTGTTTGAGGTTAAATTGTTTGTATCGTTTATTTTCCTTAACGACGAGGACTCTCCTGTTAAAAAATCACTACATTTCGTCTATGGTGGTCGTAAAAATGTGTTCGGGATGGATATAACGTGAGAGGTAAGTTTTAGAATCGATATTTGGATTATTTACAATTAAATATTTAAAATGTTTATTGACATTTACGGTTTGACTGACTTGATATTTGCCGAAGAAGGATTAATTGAGGTTATATACTGAAGTTATTTTGAATTACCAACTATTTATAGGTAAAAATCGATTTGATTAAATTTTTATTTTAAAATTACCTAAATGTTAAATTTATTTTTAAAATAATATTAAATCAATTTGCGAACTTATTTTAAAAACAAATTTATTTTAAATCTATCTTGAAATAAGGGTGTAATTACGATTACCAACCATTGATATTATAAATTTCCTAAAGCGAATTATTGATTATTGTGGATTTTTTTATTGTGTCACAATTATTTAAATTGCTTTTATAAATATGATTTAAAATTAGAAAAATTGATATTAGTAATAAATATCTATTAATTTACACTTATTTTGTGTGTAGAGTGGGCAAATTTGACAGCCTCTGAAGTTAGCGATAAAAGTAGATTGATGTTTTATATAATTTGTATCAAATCTTATTTAAAAAAAATGGAAAATAATTTAGTATAGAATGTGCTAATGTAGAGATTTTTTATTTTAATTTTATTCTACCGAAAGGGGAATAAAAACAACTGGTTATTTGACCTCTATTTTAATCTTTTTGACTAAATACTACAGCTCCATCATTTCATGAATAATTTAAACCCTTTTTGTCGTTTATTTCGATCTAATAACTCCAGTTAGGTTGCATAGAATACGATTATTTCCAGGAAACGAATTATTTATGTACAAAATCAATTTTACCTATAACTATATAACGTTAGCATTAATATAACTTGCTTAATTCGTCCGCTCATTTTGTATAGTATTTTCCATTCCGGTATTAACGTGGTAGGGAGTTATAAGTCACGAAGAGTTCAGAGTGCATCTTTGGACGACATAAAAACACCGCGGCACAGCAACAATTGTTTATTACGCTAAAGTTAGCGCCAATATTGGAGTAAGTGCGGTTTGTGTCTCGTTAATTTTCGATGATCTCATCACTGTGGACTCTAAAGTGAAGTTCAGATCGAAATGCCTACTTGTACAACGGAGAGTTTAAACAGGATGTGGTCCAGTACGGAAAGCATCAATATCGGCGGTGGTGGAAGCAGTAATAGTTCCGGTTTTCACAGCCCGACATCCCCGATATCGGTTTCACCCTCGACATCTCCAGATAATACTTTGAGGAGGCGACGAATTAGGAGAGGATCTTCAGCGGGATCGATTATACAAGAACCTTTCGTGATAAGATCGGATTGTCGCGATTCAAGAAGTCAAAGCCCGATTAATCAACAACCGCAAGAAGAACCATGCATTTCAGCTTTGACGGAATTAATCGGATGGTATCCAGCTTTTCTGTTGCGAGTCCTCCAAGCTATAGTCATAGCAATTTTGCCGCAAACTTGGAAGCAAATTCTGATGGCGATACCGATGTTTTGGATTTCGATGTGGATATGGATCTTCTGGCAATTTATCCAGCTCCCATTTACTGTCATTAAATTATTTTTGTCGTTATTACTAACACCACCTTCGGAGAGATTACGCAAGAAGCGTACAGTCTTGATTAGTGGAGGTAGTACCATTCAAGCTTTACATCTAGCTAGAAATTTTTATTCGGCTGGGGCTAGAGTTGTCGTTTGCGAAGTCGAAGGCCACTTCGCTTTGGCGAGGTTCTCAACTGCTGTCAGTAAATTTTATACTGTGCCGAAACCCACCAGTGATCAATTGCAAAATTACGTAAGAGCATTGTGCGAAATCGTCGATAAAGAACAAGCCGTTTATTACATCCCAGTTTCAGCTACGACTTCAGCTTATTACGATTCTGTGGCGAAACCGCATTTAGAACTCTTAGGTTGTACAAGCTTTTGCCCGGGGATCAAAGAAGTTTGGGCTTTAGACGACACCTTAGAGGTTCTAAAACGTTGCCAGAAATTGGGGATAGCCACCCCAACTTATCACGCTATAACTTCAAGAGATGACGTTTTCCAGCTTTACGAAACTGGTGCTATAAGAAACGGAAGGTTCGTGATGTCAACAGCTGGTCCGAGCGGTTTAAGGGAACGTGCCAAAATAATTCTACCACCCTGCAGAAATGATGTGAGATTACCGAACGATATCAGCGAACAGAAACCTTGGGTTGTCGTTCAGGATATCGAAGGGGATCATTTCTTGACTTGCACCACGATTAAAGATACTAAAGTTATCGCTAACGTCACATGCAGAATGGAACTTAGCACTAACGCTTTAGTTCCTGAAGAGAATAAATTGATTGAAACCTGGTTAAAAAATTTCTTTTCTAAATTGAATCTTTTAAGACCGATTACAGGTCATATCAGTTTTAGATTTGTCGTTTGTAAGGAGAACAACTCTATATTACCTTTAAGCAGCAGGGTAGGTGTATCATTACCTTATATCTGTTACACCTCAGTTCACCCTAGATTATTATGGAAACCGTGTAAGCATTTCAACAGGCAAAATTCAGGACCGGTTATCGCGGAAAACGGAAGATACTGGATGCCGGAAACGTTGATGAGTACCTTTAAGAATCCCAGCGTAGAAGCTGTGACACGTTTAATCGGAACGGTTTTAGACAAACGCGAAGCTTTATTCGCAATTTGGGATCCACTACCGTATTGTGCCTATTACCATATGCAATTACCGTTTCAAAACGTCCTTGGATTCGTTCAAAGGCGCCAAGATAGTTTTCCAAGGCCGGTAGCGGCGCCTGTACAGTAAGATTACGTTTTTTGTTTAATTTTTTTTGTTATCCTAGAGATTTGAAAGGAGAGAGAAATGTATAGCCTGTTTTTTTGTCAGTATATTTTGAGTTTTTGATGTGAAATTTTATTTATATTGTGTCAAAGTAGGCTTTGGTGATAGATCTGTCAAAATTGACGTTTGACGTTTGTCACGGTTATAGTGTTCTTTTTTTTTAATCTAAGCAATGTATATATTTAAGTATGTTATATTAACGCTCCACGAATATTATGTAATTATATTTTGTAAAAAAATTGTACCATTGTATCAATGATACTGATGTATAATTGTTATGTTATTACGTATTTTAGTGATTTGAATAAGAATAAATACAAGAAATTCAACAATGGATTCTTTCATTTTATAAACAATATCGAAATAAAGGTTATCTCGCCTCTGATAATAACAATTCAAACGAAAATAAAACTCGTAAAAAGACCATCAAGAATAATAAAAAAAAGATTAATGGAAATCCGGATTTCATTTTAAGACCGCAGATTAAATTTATTCTTATAATCGTGTTGTTTCTTTTTTTTTAAACAACTTCGATGTGCGTAATTCTGCAAGATCTTTTCACGTAAAAAAATCGAATCTGCGTGTATAAACAAGCGACTTTAACAATAATAACGATAACAAACGATGCACTTTATATTATTGTTTATGTTCTGTATTATTATTGAGTGCAGTGTTGAATGTTTATACTGTGCAATTGTGATAAATGCATATTAAGAGTTGTTTTAGTCGCAATGCGATTTGATAAATATTAACGATAATGTTTATATACGATGCTGATTGTCAATGTTTAAATTCGGCCTTCCTTGTGTTTGCGGTACTAATCTCGAATGTTGTTAAAATTATAAACGTTCAAATTTTGATTTTTTTTTATTTTCCAAGTATATATATTTTTAAAAAGTCGTGAACTTAAAAATTAAATTTGTGATTAAAAGTTCTTTTTTTTTCATTGTAAAATGGTTCTAGATCTGTCATATGCATTGTCAATCATTGCTGTCACATTGGCAAACAATCTACTACACTTGACAGATTTGAATCTTGTTTAGTACAGGGTGAACAAACTCAAGTGAAGGATGAATCGTCTAAAATTTTCAGTTGGGAAGACTGAGTAATTGGCATCAATCATAGCGCGAACTAACTTGCATAAAAATTGTTTTGACAGATTCTATAAAGGTTAGATTCTGAGTCCGTCCGTCGTCGAGACTGGTCGATTTTATCAGAGCTCTGACTCGATCGTTATTAGAATTTCACCTTCTGTGAATTTAGTGGTGTCGATTAATACTATATTATTCTACGTTAATTTACATCTTAATCAGCGTCCGCAGAGTGTCGGGGTTCCAGATTACTCGGCGGGAATCGGCTCTGTTTTCGACGAAGACGCGATTTGTGCTTTCATCGGGGCCCGTCGGCTCTAATTAGTAGGCTAATTTGTATTATTTTTTTTGAAATTTTTATTACTACATCTATACAAGACCAGCTCGATCATCCAAACAAGTATCTGCTATTGAACGACGTTCCGGCGCCTAGCCTATCGGCTTTTAAGTCGTCGGACACAGAAAAATTTTACTGATATTTTCCAATATCTAATTGGAATTTCGAAATTAATATTTGGACCGCGCCTTTTTCGGGCGCATATTTTATTTGATTCTCTGCTCTTTCGAGCAGTTTGACTATCTTTTTGGTATCCCACTCATTAAGGGAAAAATTTCATTTGAAAGGACTCAGAATAACAACATAGAGAGATCTTCTGTCTTTGTCGGTCGTTTGGCGGTCGGTATTCTTGGAAGCCGGTACTTGCGGTTAGGCGTGCATGAGGGCCGCCCCGTACCCCGCGCTTCCCTGATACGTAAATCCGCGTCACTCTGCACTATTTTTTGTGCTCTTTTTTGTGAATTGGTGTTTTATTGAATTTATGCGAATATCAATTCTTTATCTCTCTTTCGCACACGCCATCCAGAACGATTATTTTAATATTTCGTACAATATATATTTGATGCAACAGCTGTCTAAATAAAAAACGATATTTATTGGAAATAAAATTTATATAAACGAATTATTTTTAAAAAAAGATATAAATTTACACATTTTTGTCTTTTGCGTAGTCGCGTAGTTTTTTAAAAATTTGACTATTATGCAATAATGTATCGTACGCCTCCTAAAAGGCCCCCTCTTTCGGGGACGTTTTGCTTCCTGATTCTCCGGGGGTGAATTGTGATGTCACGGTGAATAATGGTTCGCGTTCCGAGTCAACTGGGAACACTCCCACCCCTAAAAATACTCAAAGGCCATTCTGGCCGAATAAAGATGAATTATCTGATGACGAAATTCGTACTCAAATCCAACTTTGGCAGGAATGTCTGCAAGAAAGAAGCAATAGTAGACCTTGTAGCAGGCCCTTGTAGTGGCCCTTCAATATGTCACTGAGGGTGGGGATCATACCTATGCTCAGGGCGTGAAGCCGTCTGCTTCCCAGAAGTCCGTCTCCCCTCTTAGTATGGACGCTTCCATCTGTCCCACGAATTTTTCGGTCAACGCTGTTGCCAACAAGATAGGCACTAAACGTCGAAAAAGAACTTCTACTTCTTCCTCTAGTAGTGATGATTCTGTTCCTCATCGTGATCCAGTCAGCGTTGAAGTCCAGGTACACCCTGAGAGGCCTGGTGTGAGGTCGGGCTCTTCTGCCTTGCGACGAAATGATTTTTTCTTCGAGATAACACCAAAAAAGAAAAAGAGAACTATATTACACAAAGATCTTGATGTTATTGAGGTAGTCAATTCTCAGAAAAATGTACGTAGCAATCGTAGTTCACCTGGCACAATTATAAATTCTAGGGCCAGTGGGCCATCTGAGGGCCCTAATAATATTGAATCTTGGCGAAGCGCGCATTCCTCTGAGAATGCTTTATCAACTGACGCTAATAATCCTGAAGGCAAAATTCCTCCGATCGTCCTAAGAGATAAGTCCAAGTGGACTAAGATAAGCTCCGAAATACAGAGGCGGGGTTTTCAGTTTAGTAAAGCTCAGAATATTGCAGATGGTATCCGTATATTTCCAGTGTCTATTGCGGACTATCGTGGTATTACGAAATTTTTTCTCCTAGATCAGATACCCTTTCACACCTTTCAGCTTCCTTCGGAGAAGCTTCTCAACGTGATTTTTCGTGGTGTTCCCTTGGAGATCGAGGTTGGAGACGTGCGTACTGCCCTTGTGGAGATAGGCTTTCATCCGGAAGCCGTAGTTAGAATGCGACGTCCTCGCAGCAACGTTGTCATGCCCCTCCTTCTGGTAAAGCTCCCCAGAACAGAAAAGAACATCTATCATGTCAAAGAAATTCTTAAGTTAGACGTGTCAGTGGAGTCATTGCGCTCCAAGTCCGAAATAGGTCAATGCTTCAGGTGTCAGCGGTTTGGGCATGCCCAATCTCGCTGCACTGCTCAGAGAAAGTGTGTTGCCTGCGGGGAGGAACACGCTGCCAGCGACTGTAACAGACCAAAATGCGATCCTCCAACTTGCGCCAACTGCGGTGACAAACACCCTGCTAATTATAGGGGCTGCCCACGCTTTCCGCGTGTTAGACCGGCACCTCAGCGTGCCATACCAAACAAAAGTCCTGCAGCCCGGGTCGTTCCCGGTAAGTCATATTCACAGGCGGCCTCTGCGCCCACCTGGACCTCGCAAAATAAATCTCGTGCCACCCCTTCCTCAGTGGTCACTCCAGCTAATTCTCCTAAGCCAACTCGAAGCATTATGAAGACTTCTTCTGATAGGTCCCAGCCTGAAAGTAACAACATCGCTCTGATGCTGGATGCTCTTCAAGGATTACTCGTACAAATCGCCACAGTCACCGAGGCAATTAGAGCTGCCTATCCAACTCTCAGGTCTTCAGTATGAATTTCCAAACAAATCGTGCTTTTCCTAACATCAAGATGGCGGCCTGGAACGCTTGTGGAATCCGTTGCAAGAGACAAGAACTTTTAGTTTTTCTCTCTGAGCATAAGATTGACGTCTTTCTTCTCAGTGAAACCTGGCTTAGACCAGGTGACAAATTTGTTTTGCCCAACTATAAGATTTACAGATCCGATCGTCTAATCGGTAGACGTGGCGGGGCTGCAATCGCGGTCCGGTCCCACTATGATCATAACCGACTTCCTCTTCCTAGTCTCCGCTTTCTCGAGGCTGCAGCCGTCACACTTCAAATTAGGGGTTTTGGCCCCCTGTCTATAATCTCCGTTTACGCCCCTCCCACTCGGGCTTGTGACTTGGACGACTACGTCCAACTTTTTCGTGGTAACACTCCGGTCTTCGTTGCCGGTGACCTGAATGCAATGCATCCCTCGTGGGGATGTGCGACGACAAACGTCTTCGGTAGGAAATTATTTTCTTTCATTTCTTCCAATTCTGTCGACGTGCATTTCCCGAGCACGCCAACGTATTTCGGGCCCGGCACGAGGCCGGATGTCCTAGATATTGCCCTTTCGAGGGATATCCCTTTTTCGATTTTCGTCGAGAGTGCTGCGGAGTTGTCGTCTGACCACAACCCGATTTTAATATCCTTTGGCGGTGAGGCTAGTTTTTCCGGCTGCGGACTTGTGCGAAGGGTTGACTGGGCTGAGTTTGGTACATTGGTAGATCAGCTTGTTGAGGACGTTCCGTCTGAAATCACTGATTCCCAAAATTTGGAGGGATTGGCCTCTGGGCTTTCTCATAGCATTACTGAGGCAATGTCGAGAGCAACAACAACTTCTGTCCCGATCTCTGATGGGTGGATTCCCTCGGATCTTGTTGATTTGCTGAGGGAGAAGCGAAAGGCTCGTAAAAGGGCGCAACGCACGCGCTGCCCCGTAGATATCGCCCGAGCCAACTTTTTATCTAATACCCTGCGAGACGAACTCAGAGACTTTCACAGTGAGAGGTGGTGGGCCAAGGTTCCATCTGTCTCTGTCTCCGACGGCTCCATTTGGAAACTGGCGAGATCCCTTAAGAGAAGCAAAACTCCTTCCACTTACGGACCTATTCATGGGCCGAATGGGCTGGTGTATGACAGCGAGGGTAAAGCGGAGATTTTTTCCGAGCATTTAGAAACCGTATTTGGGGCTGTCGCAGTAGACGAATTCCTCTCTTGGTCTACCAAATGGCGATTAGCCATAAACCACGATAAGTGTGTAGCCATACGTTTTTCGAGGAAAAGATCTGCTCCTCCAGTAAATATCTTGGTAGAGGACGTTCGTCTGCCCTGGAGTTCCACCGTCAAATATCTCGGCATGACTCTGGATTCCAGGCTTACACTGAGACATCACTTTGCTGAGACAACGGCCAAATATTTAACTGCGAGGTCAGTTGTGTCCCAGTTCCTATGCAGCAAAAGCCAGCTCAGCCTAAAAATTAAGCTTTTAGTTTACACAATTTTTTTGAGGCCAATACTCACCTATGGATCCCTGGTCTGGTCTAGTGCTGCACTCTCCCATAGGAAACGGTTTAACACCCTTCAAAATAAGACCCTGAGATACATAGTCAACGCGCCTTGGTACGTCCGCAATGTTCAGATCCATCAGGACTTGAATATTTCCTACTCTTCTTCAGCACGCAGCAGCGTTGGCCGAGAAGACATTTGCTAGAGTTTCTCGTTCTGACAACCCCCTGGTAAGAGAACTGGCTCACCTCGACCCCGACAGACCCCCTCCTCAAGTGAGGGTTGCTCGGATTTCAACTACCACCGAAATGACCTAAGCCAACACATTGGCCGGAACTCTTTAGACTGATTTATTCTAGTCCGCTCTCTGTTTGTGTGAAGTCCCTTATACAGTTTTATCTTTACAATATTGAGCATGTTTTATTTATACTTCTTGTTTGTTTTAACCACTTTTAACTCCCTACGTTTCCTTTTTTAGTCTCAAATTTCTATTTTTTCTATAGACGACATAATATGTATAATCATTAGTAACAACCAACGGGGGATGGTCCCGTACTATTAGGAGGACTAAAGGGTTTAAGGGCTAAAGTCCAACCCTATAGAAAGGAGATGGAAGACCTTCGTCGTCGTCGTCTATAAAGGTTATGTATACTACGTCAGTAATCTACAAATATACCGGAAACCCGATGAAATCCGCAGATAAATAGCGGTATATAGACGGTAATAAATGCAATAGAGAAATAAGAATAAAATGACAGCAAACGAAAACAACCAAATGACATAAGTAGATGTCAATTTACCAGTACTGGGACAGCGCATTTTGTTCCAAAATAAAAAAAAATTAATTTTTTAAAGAATCTACAATTTTACCGACTCAAGGAGTAATTTATCAAATACTTGAAAAATTTTGTGAACGAGTATTTTTAAGAATCTGGTATTTTATTTGAGGGTATCTGCTACACCTTTCAAATATTCAAAATTTATTTTATTATCATCAACATGTCTTTGTGAACGTAAACATATATATATGGAACGTAACGTCGAATGTAAAAGTGAACATAGAACGTAACGTATAACGTAAACATTGAACGTAACATAAATGTAATAGTTCTAGTAACATAATCAGGCCGAGTACGTATCCCTAAAACAGACTTTAGTACACACGTTATGTTACTTTAAATATGTTATGTTACCCATAGACAAGAATTGAGAGAACGTATCCACTGCACACTATGTTATCTCAACAAGGCTGTTATAAATCTCGTGTTAAAAGCAAACATAACAGAGAAATTCTAACGGCATCTCCTTACATGCTGTTGAGTGAAAACAGACGGGCAACCACGCTTGGATATGCAAATTAGAATCTTACTTTGTACCAATTTTTACTTTTATAACTTTCGCAGATCTATTTTTCGAATTGGAATCGGGAGTTGTATTAGATTTTCGCGTGGATGGCCTATTAAATTTATTTATTCTAAATGAAATTGGAGAAGTACAAAACAGGTTAGTTTATAATAATAGTTTATTGCCCAACAGAATAAAAATTCCAATTACAGGACAAAAAGAACACTATATTTAGGTGCATAAACAGATTCCGCTTAAGAATTCAAATTACAATGCATACTTACTAAGTTGTACATCAATAACATTCTTATATTGAATTAAGGAATTGAAATGAATATCAGATTGGATATATTATTGTAATGACTGCACATAGCATAAATAGGCGACTTAACTAAGACAAGTGATCGAGGAAATGGTAAATAGAAAAGAGCAGATGGTCTAGTATAATACTGAGGTACTAGAAACTTCAATTGTGACAACAGAATAGAAGAATCTATCAAGTTATGAATAAGTTTATACAGAAAAATCAGAGCAACACGTATCCGACGAAAAGAAAGCGTTGGAATATTAACACGGGAAAGGAGACTAGTATTATCATTACCTCTAGCGGGATATACAGAGTCCATCTTAAACCAGAGATACTTTACGAATCTACGTTGAATAAGCTCAAGTTGGCGCTTGTGGTTTTGATGGTAAGGTGACCAAACAAGAGTTCCATACTCTAAACGTGATCTAACAAGCGTAAAATATAAGGTGGTCAAGGTTTTAATGTTTGTAAAAGATTTACAGTTGCGAATAATGAACCCCATAGCCTGCCGAGCTTTCTTTGTAACGTCGTTGATGTGTTCTGAGAAACTCAAAGTGGTGTCATACAAAACTCCAAGATCCCTAACAGTCTCTACACGCAGAACGTCTATATTATGCAATTTGTAGGAAAATATCAGCGGCTGTAGTTTCTTAGTAAAGCTAATAATCTTGCATTTATCAGAGTTCAGAGGTAAATTATTACTAATACACCACTTCTGAATACTTTGAGATCAGCTTGAAGAATCAAGCAATCAGTGATAGTATTAACTCGACGAAAGATTTTGAGGTCATCCGCAAACAGCAGTTTAGGAGATGTAACACATTCTGGTAGATCATTAATAAATATAGTAAAAAGAAGTGGACCTAAGTTGGAGCCCTGTGGGACACCAGATGTCGCAATATATGACTTAGACGAAAATCCATTGTAACGTACGTATTGCGGGCGGTCACGCAAGTAAGAAATAAAAAAGTTAATCATAGGTTCGACAACGCCTAAGGCCCTCAACTTCGAAGGTAGAATGGCATGATCAACCCTATCGAAAGCTTTGAAGAAATCTGTATACACTGCATCCACTTGTCCTCTGTTGTCCAATGCTTCAGTTAAAAATTGAGTAAATACTGTTAGATTTGAGACAGTGGATCTGCCTTGCATAAATCCATGTTGGTTTGGCGATATAATGGTTTTAAGTCGAGAGTAAATCCTGTCATAAAGCAAGATTTCAAATACCTTAGCAAAATTGTTCAGAATAGCTATCGGACGATAGTTAGCAATATCTGAAGCATCGCCAGATTTCAGAACAGGGACAATCTTCGCTGCTTTCCAAAGAGCTGGGAACGTTGACGTAGAAAGAGCCATGTTAAATATTTTTAATAATGGTGCAGCAAACACATGACCGCAGTCCTTGACAATGAAAGAAGGTATTTGATCAACACCTGAGGTAAACTTATCGCTCAGCTTTCTGATAGCCTGTAATACATCATCCTCAGAAATATATGGTATGTCAATTGGAGGAAAGTTAGATAGATTGAGATCAGTCTTATACGCGGTAGTAGGTAGACAAAAGATGTTGCTGAAGTAATCTGCAAAACCGTTGACAATGTCTTGAGGTTCCTCTAAGTAGTTGCCAGAATAATTAGGTTAATAAACAGAATAATAGGAATAGAATAGGTAATTTAGGTTAATAAACAGAAAACAGTTGTTTTGGAACATAATTTTTTAGATTAAATCAGAAAATTAAACGAAGACGAATAAAAGATACTACTAATCCGTTTAATTTACCAAACCAGCAATTTTTAAATTTATTTCGTTTACCAAACTACCCATAAACCGCCATAAACTCGTGCCCTCGTGCTGAGAATTCTCAACTAATTGGTATTTGAAATCGCTTGCAGTCGAAAATTACCGACAACGAACGATAAAGATATTGTATTGTATCTTACTCTCTCTACCATGTACATTTGTAAATAGTGCTAATCTTTCTAATTCAATGAAAACTATCTAGTACAAAACTTTATTCCTCCTACACATGTTTACAACCCTGTTACCCTACGGCGTTGGTAACATAACGATTACGGTAAGGATATGAACTAGAAAAAAGTGCTCAACTTGTAATGAACGCTGTTATTTTAAATCTGTTTAAAAATAACATCCATGTTAACACTTATAACATACACTAGCGGCCATAAGTTTGGAAACACCTCTATACAATTTGAAACAACTAAAATATTCTGATAATTTTTATGTTATCTGGGGAAATACAAATATCAGACGTTACCTAAAATAGTCTTTATTAATTGCAGAACAAATAATGTAACAAACTGTTTATAATAGATACAAAAAAATTTGTTTGTGTTTACACTGTCTTTTCATCGAAGTATCCTCCGTTCGCTTTAATAACAGCTTGGCACAGTCGGGGCATGCGAGATACTAATTTTGTGAGAGTTTCATATTGTAGATGACTCCAGGCATCATGCAGAAGCGTCCATATGTGTTTTTCAGAGCTTGGACAGCTTTGCCGAATAATCCGATCAAGCTGGTCCCATAAAAGCTCGATCGGATTAAGCTATGGCGATTGCGGAGGCCAGACCATATTTTTTAAAACACCACGATCCTCGAGTTCCTGCACATATCCTCGACATAACTTAGAACTATGTTTTGGATCGTTATCTTGCATCAAAACGAACTGTTCTCCAACCACCCTTAACCCAGACGGTAGCATGTTATTTTCCAATATGTCTCGGTAGCCTTCTTTTTTCAAAATTCCGCGGATTTGTACTAGATCTCCAACACCACGCATTGCGAAACAGCCCCAGATCATAACCGAACCACCCCCGTGTTTCACAGTGAGCACTACACACTGGGGCGTCAATCTCTCTGTCGCAGAGCGGCGCACAAATATTCTTCGTCTGGATCCGAATACCTCATATTTGGACTCATCCGTCAATAAAACCTTGGCCCAATCTTCAAGTGTCCAATCTTTATGTGCTTTCGGCCACTGTAATCGTTTTCGACGATTTTGTTGCCTTAATAATGGCTTTCTGACGGCAGCTCGTCCCATAAGGCCAGCTGCTCTTAGTCGCCTCTTGACCGTTGTTACTGATACTGAACGATTTCGGTTGCTATTAAATTGTGATCGAACTTCTGGTGCAGTAAGTCGTCTATTTCGTTTTGAGATTAGTACGGTGCTTTGATCTTCCGCAGAAGTTGTTGCCCTAGGCCTTCCTGTCCGTTGTCGGTCTTTATATTCTCTCGTATTTTTATATCTTTTTATAGTGGCGTGCACTCCCTTGATTGATACACCAACTGCTTTCGCGATGTTTCTCACAGAATCACCCTTTTTATGGATAGCAATAATTGTTATTCGCTTTTCTAAACTGATTTGTTTTGTTTTAGCCATTTTTATTATGCGTACACCCTGAATAACACGTCTAATTCGGATTGACTGCAAAAACTAAACTAAAATATTATATTTCCGTTTAAACACTTGTGCTCGAGGGATTATGTGCCCGGAATGTTTATTGGAGATATAAACAAACCGGCCCTTATCTCAATAAATGAATACCGCTCTTCTTAAATCCATTGTGTGGGTTTATTACCGATCGGATTAAGACCCCAGTCGTAAAACTATTATGCAAATTCATAATTTTCTTCTTTTCAGAGAAGGGAATTTCGATTTTATACATAAAGGATGATGTATTTACTAACAGAACATGCTTTTGTTGGATTACATGTCTACAATAGGTTTCTAAACTTTCTTAATGTTATGTTTTGTTAATTTTATACGGGTGTTTCCAAACTAATGGCCGGTAGAGTATATGGATACGTACTCGGTCTGAATATCCAACGTCAAAGAAAAGAAGTGTATTAATAACCAATTCCAAGTTTATGTCTAACAAATGATAAAAAAAGAGATTTTTTTTCTAATAAACTTTATTTAATATATATTAACTAAATTTTTTTTTCACATTTTTATTCTGAGAGTTGCAGCGATGGACTCTTTGACGCCGTTGATGAGGAAGCCGGAGAAACACATGGCGCCACACATTCTTCATTGCTACAAAAAATTGTACTGTATTGTGCGGATTATAACCAAGCGCAAGATGTTAGTTTTACTACACCAACACAATCAACACGACAAAAATATTTACCAAACAATAATTTTTCATATTAAAGTACGTATAGATGCAATATACTATTAAAATAATACTGCTTTAAATTCGTATTTATTTTATTCAATAAATTATTTTTTTTCCTGATGATTTGTTAGACATCTTATAACATATAAATTAAATAGCAGAGAAACGCTTCTTACCTTATGGTAAATAAAAAGTTTGCCTTAGTTATTTCCGTAGGAAACTGCAATTTGATTACCATTTCCGACATCGGACGACTATAATTAATTACAACATCCTGGATCCCGACACATTCAATTGTACAAAATCTTTTATACAAAAAGGAATCATGGAGAGGATCTGTTTCTGAGTTTATGACAATCGCCGTTTTTAGAATAGCTATCCAACAAAGTTCACCCAGAGAACGTGGAAATGTGACGAAAACCTCTTTGAATACGTTCATCTTAACCAGTATCTTTCCCGTTGTGAACATTTCGATCTATTTGAACAATATAAAAACATACATTTACTAAAAAAAAAAAAATCAACAAAAAAACATACCTTACCTTTTTTTGTTTGAAATACTGTCGTACTATCATGTTGTATAGTATATATTAGTACATAACCTACAACGTTACTTTGTTATAATAGTGAGGAGGGCCCACCAACACGTGTTTGTTTCTATAGCTACCTATATCTATGTTTGTCCTATCCTTGGTACTAGGAACCAAATAGCTTTGTTTTGGTTCGGAATTCATTATTAGTAACAGAACTGCGCAGAACGTAAGCGCACAACTCTTCTTCTTCTTCTTCTTCTTGGCACCGTGATCCATAGGAGATCCACTCAGCCATGCCCGAACTCATGAGAATTGAGCAATAAAGCTCGTCTGGAAAAACCCATATCCTCATGAAAACTGATGGGTCCAAATGTATATAATGACTAGCAAAAGCGAAAGCAAAAACTACAGCTCAGTCGATGCAAACTACACTACTAATAGCACTACAGAAAAAAAAAAAAAATAAATAAAAAAAGCACTACTACAGCGTTCTACATAATTTAGTTTAGCAGGTGACAAAGGAAGCAGGAATTGGATGTGGCTATACTACAATGTTATTGGCTTTAATGAATTTGTACAGTAGCATGAATAACTTCTCATCCTCTTTGGCCAAAATACTCGAAATATTGAAGGGGGGATGCAATCCGTGACTCAGTAGTTCAATTTGGAGGTCGTTGATCTGTTGAACTCTTCGTTGACAACCAAAAAATATATGATTAGCGTCTTCTTCATCTCCGCAGTGTCGCAATTCGGACTCTCTGTTAAATGGAGTCGGAACAAATGAGCCCTTAACTGATTGTGCCCAAATCTTAGCCTGCACAGCGTAGTAATAAATTTTCTACCTCGGTACCCCATCCCATGAAACCAGGGATTCTCTGTACGTCCGCTCGATGCCATTTTATACCTCTGACCTTTTGTAGAAAGTCTGTTCTCTGCTGCCCACTGGTGTTTTAGGTTATTTAAGCTAGTGTTTTTGAGAGCTAAAGGAAATACCATCCTTTCCATAGGCTGACCACTTGCTCCAGCCTTTGCTAACCTGTCCGCATCCTCGTTACCTTGAAGACCGCAGTGGCCGCGAATCCACATTAACGAAACTTGGCCCATCTTATTCAAATCTAACAATAGTTTTTTAATTTTTATTATTTGTGGATGAACGTTAGCAGAATATCCCTTTTTCTTGATTCTCTTTAGTGCTGCCTGAGAGTCCGATAAAATGACAATATCTCTCAACTGACGTTCCTGTGCCACTTTTAAGGCTCTAAAAATGGCGAATACTTCTGCTTCACATATACCGTACTCCTCGGGTAAGGCGCCACTCTCTGTAAAATTTAACGCCGGACAGCTTATTCCGTTTCCGACTCGCCTTGGGGTTGATCTTAATGATCCGTCTGTATAGAATTTTGTTGCGAACCCATAATTGGCGCTCATTAATTGATTTATTTGCTGAACTAAACCGGAGGTGTTCTTTACTAGTTGTTCATTAATAGTTACTTCTGATGGTTCCATAACTTCAATGGGGTTTAAACTGTAACATGCCAGGGACTCTTGGGTATCCAAATTCCTATAGCTTCTAGCCCACCTATAGGCTTTAATCACTGGCGGAATGATTCCTCTGTTCCAGTTGGGGTAGATTCGTAACATGACGCTCCATTCCTCCAGGGCTCTTCTAATGGGATCAGAATTCAATACCATATGCTTAATGATGAAATTATTTGCTATCTGCTCTATTCTATACTTAACAGGGAGAATACAGGCCTCTGCATGAAGAGCGTTTATGGGCGTTGATCGCATTGCTCCCATCGCTATTCTAAGCCCTACGTTTTGTATTCGTTGAAGCATATCTAATTTGGTCTTATTAAGACTAGGTATTAAATAAACTGAATAATCAAAATGTGATCTTACTAATGCGTAATATATTTGCATTACAATCTTTGGATCTGCCCCCCATTTGATCTTGGCCAAACATTTCATAATATTCAAACCCTGGTTGGTCTTCCGTTTTAGTTGATTAACATGCTCGTTCATTAAGCGTTTTGAATCCAACAGTACTCCTAAGAATTTAATTTGTGTAACGAATTCAATTCTACCTAGATAAACATTGTGAGATCATCAGCATAGATGACAGTCTCGATGTTATCTAGTATTTTGGGCAAAGAGCTCATATATAAGTTGAAAAGTACTGTGCTGAGAGGTGAACCTTGAGGGATACCTTGCGATGTACACCTTGGGTAAGCGCACAACATTATAATTCCAGAATGGTTCCAAACTTTTAATAACCAAAACACATTTTAGGAGCCTGTTACTGCCATCTTTTAGATACAGACTAAAATACAAACCAACAAAATATCAATAGCGAATGTTCTGCGCTAAATCTTTCAAGTCCTGTCTCTGTCTTAGAATACCACTCACTTTCCATAAATTTTATTCCCAGCACAGTAATTCACAAAAAAAAAAAATCAAATACAAACGAAAAAAAAAACTCAAACTTTAAAAGACAACGTAAATATCAATGTCAATCAATCAGATCATCAATTAGATTTATTACTTGATTATGAAATACAATATTCTTTGAGAATGGTATTAGAGGTGGTATATCACAATGTTCTAATAGATATGCCAATACTAGTAATAATAATTCACAAATAACTTACCTTGATGCTAATAATTTATATGGTTGGGCTATGTCTCAAAAAAAAACGCCATACAAGAATTTTAAATGGATTTATGATATAAAAAATATTGATGAAATATTGAATAGTGATGATGAAACAGGATATGTATTAGAAGTTGATTTACATTTTCCAAAAGAGTTGCATGATAAATTTAATGATCTTCCTCTAGCTCCAGAAAATAAACCACCTCCAAATAGTAAAGTAAATAAACTTATATGTGATTTCTATGATAAGAAAAATTATATAGTACATTACAAAACATTAAAACTATATAAAGATTTGGGAATGGAAATAACAAAGGTACATAGTAGAATTGAATTTACTCAAATAGATTTTATAAAACCATATGTAGAGTTCTGTACTATACAAAGAGAAGAAGCAAAAAATGAATTTGAAATTGGATTTTGGAAATTGATGGTAAATTCAATTTTTGGTAAGCGATGAATCAGTTAGAAAAAGACAAGATCTCAAATTGTATTTAAATGAATTAAAAGCTCAAAGAGCTATTAATAAACCAACATTTAGAAAATGTATAATATTTGATGAAAACCTTGTATTAATTCATAAATATAAAACAATTGTTTCCACTTTCTACTTGATTGGCGAGAAATTTGTAATGAATGAAGGAATTTTTCAGCCATTTAGAGGAAAAACAATGTTTATATGGTTGGCAACACGCGATGTACCAGAAATTGTAAAAACGAACAAAGTCAAGTGAAGGGTTTGTCATGAGCTTAATTTTTAATTGGGAACACTGACTAATGAACCAATTATGACATAACTTTTTGACAGCTAATATAAAGCGGGAAATTCAACTTGTCTTCAATCGTTTTAGGTCAATCTGTATTAATTATTTAATTAAATCATAAATTATAAATATTATCTAGCATATAAATAAAATGCTACTACAATATTACTGGAACTATATACATTCTTTATAATAGAAATAGAATTAAATATTCTTTATCTAAAATCAAAGGAATCTATCTTTTTCTCGTGCACAGAAAGTAAAATGTTAAATAGAACCGCAATTCTGAAAAACTGCATTCTCCAACTTACAAACTGATTCAAACAAGCACAGCAAAATAATACAAAAAAAAAACAAAAACAGATAGAATGTTTGGAAACTAAAATGAAAGTACTCTCTCTGTCCGATGTAGTTTAGTTTTTACTACCGGAAATAAATCTTTTACGTTAGTTGTTAAACCGTTATTTATTTCGTTTTCTGTTTTGAAACTACAATTAAGCGCATGAAACAAAAGAATCGATGAATACACCGTGCTAGTTTTGAGCACAGATTAAAAAATAATGTATCTACGATATTTACGGTTTTCAAAACGTTATAACCAAGTTGTTCGTGTTAACAATGAAATTTATATCAACGTGATCATCGTTAAATTATACTTCTAGTAGTTAATTTTAAAGTATTACGGTTGTAAAAGATTATGTCGAAAAAAAAGGACGCGAAGAAAAATCTTATCCGTTACCAATTAAAATCGTATTTCGCAATAAATTAGAGATTATATTATCGTTATTACATTGTAAGTGATCACATGTATTTAATCAGTTAATTATTGCGTTAATTATTAAAAAAATCAAGTTTAATTAAGAGAAATCGCCTAGATTGTTTGATTGGCAGAATGTTTTCAATATTATACTGACTTCAGTTTTATGATTTTGTCTCTAATATTTTCAAAAATTGGCTATCACGTCAGGTTTCTGAGAAATGTTTTTTTAAATGTTTTTTAAAGATATTTTTTATACATATACATATGTATTAAATGTTCTGTATGTCTAAAGATATTTTTTATGAGTAAGTTACCGTTAATAGAAAAATCGTATAAGCTTTATTTTAAATTAAAAATTACAAATCAAGACATGTTGTGGACCCTTCACAATGTCTGTGCACGATGTGCTGTTAATTTGAGGAGCTGGATAAAAGATAAGAGCATAGCTATGCCATTTGGTAGGCCTATGATTTGACGATAACAAAAGGATCATTCGACAGACTGCTACTTTTCCTGTACAAAGACCTTCAGGTTTTCCAGTAAAAATAAGGATAAAATTACCTATCCTAATTTAGCTTCTGCCACTCGTCCAGTTCCTTATTCGGAAGCTTTGCCAGTACCAAGTCCTATGGATGTTTCGAACCAAGAACATGTTGAAACCGAGATAGAAGAATACATTTCAGAGTTGTCGGACACAGATGATGAATATTTGCCATCTCAAGAGGACGAGATCTCAATTTATCAAAAACTCAGGCAGAAATATTAGGATCAAGACTGCAAGGATGGAAGTTGTTAGCTCCGGGTACGCGTATTTCTGTATATCGAAATCGCTAGAAAGAACTGTTACAGTATTTTTCAACTGAAGAAGGTCTTTCATTTTGCAAAAATGTTGACGGTTTAATGTGAGAATTAGGTTACAAACACCAACCGGAAGAATGGCGTCTTTTTATAGATGCTTCTAAATTGAGTTTGAAAGCTGTCCTTCTACATATAGGAAACATCTACCCCTCCATTCCTGTTGGTCATGCCGTGCACATGAAGGAAACATATGATAATATGACACGTCGCCTTCATAAAATCAATTATAAAATCTATAAATGGTACATCAGTGCTGATCTCAAAGTAATTGCAATTCTACTTGGTCTACAACTTGGATTCACAAAGTATTGCTGTTTCCTTTGTGAATGGGATAGTCGAGCGAGAAATTTGCACTATACTGTTAAGCAATGGCCAACCAGAATACAATATACTCCTGGAGAAAAGAACGTAGTCCATAATTCGTTGCTGGAGCCTCATAAAATACTTTTACTGCCATTAGACATAAAATTAGGTCTGATGAAGAATTTCGTCAAAGCATTTGGACAAAGAGGGATCAGGATTTCGATACCTTAAACAAAAATTTCCTAATATATCTGAGGCAAAACTTAAAGAGGGGATTTTTATAGGACTCCAGATTAATCTGTTACAACAGGATCGAGAATTTGACGTACTCTTGAGCGATTTAGAACGGACTGCTTGGGATGCATTTAAAAGTGTGACAAAGAATTGTTAGCGAACTTCTTAGAAGTTACCGTGCATTAGAAGTTTCAAAACTTTATTCGCTATCAGTTAGGTATATGACCTAACTGATAGCGAATAAAGTTTTGAAACTTTTTAAGATCAAATATTTTATGTAGGTGTAAGCAAAATATTCATTAATCATTCCTCTCCTTTAATATAAGAAACTGTTATGTTAGCTGATTCTACATTCATTTAATAATCTGTTTGGTGCGCTTTGATGATAAACTCTAACTTCACGGATTTTAAGCCAAATCAATTGAAATCTTTACACAAATTTAGAAACACAAGCGATAATGAATTATTGCTAAAGCAAAGTTATATTCGTGAGAAACTAGTTCAATTTTAGTTACCACTATTTTAGTGTGAATTAGCCGAAAAATTTGACCATTTTTGGGGTAACCATCTTAAACGTACAATCCACAGTAGAGTTCTTGTAACCTTCAAACGATGCTTCCAGAACGTGTAAGTTATAAAAAATTATTATTTAGTCTATTTTTAAACGGTGCATATCAGCAGGAATTTGACATTTTAACCTTGTGTGTACAAGCTGCAATTTTTTTTTTGCAAAATCCTAATTAATACGAAGTTTTGTTTTGCATCTCGTCTAAGTCAAGTGAAATATGCGATAAGAGAGAGGTTTACAATGTTGTTAGAGTAGCAAATTAGATCTCGTTATTAGCACGATCAACGCAGGAAATCTTGGACACAAATTAAATGATAAATCAGTTATGATAATAATGTTTTTTGTATGTAGATATTTAACAAATTATAAATAGTAATTATTTAATGTTTTGTGATCCCAATCGTTTGAAGAGTAACCATCCTACAGTCAATATTTAAAGTTTCTCCAAAATATTTACCCTTTTTTTCTAACGACTATATTAATGACTAATTTAGTTTATTAAGCATTTATTTAATTACTAATCAATTTATCGATGACTTCCATACACTTCTAATTTATATTTACATACATGATGAAATAGATGAAATTATTATGGCAGGTGATAATCTTCTTCAGTAGACGAGACTGACCTCTAATTTATTTATTGAACCATGAACTGGACTTTGGAGCTTTGTTTAGATTATAGCGAAATCAACATTGCATATACGCGGGTAAATTGATTATTATATATTATACAGTTGGTAACACGACGACGAAGGTCTTCCATCTCCTTTCTAGGGTTGGACTTTAGCCCTTAAACCCCTTAGTCCTCCTAATAGTACGGGACCATCCCCCGTTGGTTGTTACTAGTGATTATCATATTATGTCGTCAATAGAAAAAACAGAAATTTAAGACTAAAAAAGGAAATGCAGAGAGTTAAAACTGGTTAAAACAAACAAGAAGTATAAATAAAACATGCTCAATATTGTAAAGATAAAAATGTACATGGGACTTCACACAAACAGAGAGCGGACTAGAATAAATCGGTCTAAAGCGGAGTACCAAGCCAATGTATTGGCTTAGGTCATTTCGGTGGTGGTTGAGATCCGAGCAACCCTCACCTGAGGAGGGGGTCTGTCCGGGTCGAGGTGAGCCAGTTCTCTTACCAGGGGATTGTCGGAGCGAGAAACTCTAGTAAATGTCTTCTCGGCCAACGCTGCTGCGTGCTGAAGAAGAGTGGGAATTTTCAAGTCCTGATGGATCTGAACATTGCGGACGTACCAAGGCGCGTTCACTATGTATCTCAGGGTCTTATTTTGAAGGATATTAAGCCTTTTCCTATGGGAGAGTGCAGCGCTAGACCAGACCAGGGATCCATAGGTGAGTATTGGCCTCAAAAAAATTTTGTAAACTAAAAGTTTAATTTTTAGGCTGAGCTGGCTTTTGCTGCATAGGAATTGGGACACAGCTGACCTCGCAGTTAAATATTTGGCCGCTGTCTCAGCAAAGTGATGTCTCAGTGTAAGTCTGGAGTCCAGAGTCATGCCGAGATATTTGACGGTGGAACTCCAGGGCAGACGAACGTCCTCTATGAAGAAATTTACTGGAGGGGAAGATCTTTTCCTCGAAAAACGTATGGCTACACACTTATCGTGGTTTATGGCTAATCGCCATTTGGTAGACCAAGAGAGGAATTCGTCTACTGCACTTTGCAGCTTCGAGCAGACAAGGGCGTCAGATCTAGACGACGTGTAGATTGCAGTGTCGTCTGCATACATGGCGAGTTTAGTGCCCGCAGTCTTTGGTACGTCAGACATGAAAATTAAAAACAACTCAGGGCCGAGAAGCGACCCCTGTGGGACCCCAGCTAGGATGGGCCTAGTGGAGGAGACGGAAGAATCGATTGCTACATCGAAAGAACGACCCGAAAGATACGAATTCATGAGGTATATTATATTGGGATTGATCCCAGCCATTGAAAAGAAGACCCGAGTGCCAGACGGAGTCGAAGGCACTAGCAACGTCCATGAATACCGCTCCAGTAGACTCACGTCTTTCCAGGGAATTTCTAATCTCCTCTGTAACCCTGAGGAGTTGATACTCAGTTGACAGTCCTTCCCTAAAACCAAATTGCTCATCCTGCAGGATGTTCGTATCAATTATTTCGGCTCTAAGTCGATTCAAAAGGATGGCCTCCGCGATTTTCGATATATTAGAGAGCAAACTTATTGGCCTATAGTTTTGAGGGAAGAGACTGTCCTTGCCCTTCTTTGGTATTACCCGGACGCGGGCATGCTTCCAGATGGACGGGAAATATCTCAAACGTAGCATGGCGTCGATAATGTTCAAGAGGACCAGAACGACCCTATCCGGCAACTTTTTCAACGCGGAGTTCGAAATTGCATCATAACCAGGGGCTTTACCACTTTTGAGTTGGTAACATTATTTAGTATGTGTCATCTGTCAGATTCTGTCAAAATATTACCAACTTATCGGAAAATTTTTTAAATTGTATAATAATCTTTTTCTATTACAAAAGTGGGTTTTGTAAAGAACCATATAAGTATGAAGGAATTAAAATAAAAACTGTTAAGGGTTAAGCTTCGAAAGCAATTAATCCCTTCTCCTCCCCACCTCCTCCTCATCTCTCGTTTAACTCTATATTTTGAGATAAAATTGTGTCAATGCAAATTGGGCTCGAATGCCAAAAACGTGATTAACAAGTTTTGGGTACTGTAGAAACGAACGCGACATCTTATGAAGAATTAACTAAATAATACATATTTTAATGCAACATGTTTTTACATGATATTGAATGACAGAAATGGATCAAGAATAAATATAATGGTCCAATATTGGGCGCATATAAATAAATTGGGCCAATATTAAATTTATTTTACCAATATTTGGTCAATACTTTTTAATGTAACAGACGCCCCAATATTATTATATCAATATTGCCCCAATATTATGTCACGATAAATTTTCGAATATTGGTCAAATTCATTGAACAAATAATATACCAATATTTTGTAGTAATATTGTCAAAACAATATTGACCCAATGTTTAACCATTGTCAGTTTCACTATATTGGCTGTAGTTGAAAATGTAATATTAGATCAATATTTTCTTACGCTGCCAATATATCATCCTAATAATTTTCCACATATTGGTTGATCGTTAAATTTAATACTGCAACATTTTAGCCACTACTCTCGAAATAATAAAGGCCCAAAATATTAGGCTATTATTATTATAGCCAATATATATTATAGTTCAATATTATTAGTATACTAATAATAATAATATTTGTATACTAATAATATTGGACTAATAATTTGGTACATAATGGTCCAATCTTATCAAATGCAGTTGAATATATATTTTACCAATATTAGAAACAATATTGGGCTAATAATTTTATTCAGAATGGACCAATATTATTAACAGTAGACATGCCAATATTTTGCCAACAACAAAAACAATATTCGGCCAATAATATGATGGACCTATATTGCAAAATGTTGACAAAAAATATATCACCAATATATTTTTTATTTTTTAATCAATATTGGCCCAATCAATTTGTTGTACGTGGGCAACCGCAGGCCTATTCCATAAGGATCTTGAAATAGATACTATATATTAAAAACCCTCCGAATTTAGGTTTTATTTTTCCTCAAATTTTTCGACCTTATCCAAGGAATGGTTTCAGAAATGAACGGTAGAAAGCAAGAGAAGATGACACAAAGAAAAAAGTACCAGCACTGGAGGAAGTTGAGCTAAAATTGCTGGAGTCTTTATCTGAAAATGATTTAAGTAGATTTAAATTAAATAAAAAAAATACTATAACAAGGATTTATAGAAATAAGGCTAAAGATGGAAGACATTTTGTGGCAAAGGTTTGCGACATTACTGAGACTAATAACAGAAGAGGGGTTTTTCAATGTTGGCAGCCTGTGGCGGTCAAGCTACACAATTGAGCAGCACGTCCAAACGATAAAACTTTATTATCAAGATCGGTGTTGATTAGTGACCTTCAAAGTGGAATTTCCAACGTTTAGTGCCCAAATTCGGGATAACCTGTTCGGTAAACGATCACCCAACACCCATATTTCCAAGGAACGCCAAATCGGCCGATAATATCATCACTATAAGTGAAAGTGTGCAGGAGAATCTGAAACAGTCAATTCCTCACCGTGCTCGAGAATTCGGCCTTTTTGTAGACTTTATTTTGGCGAATTTTGCGTTGGAATTTGGGACTTTACCTGTACAAGATGTTTATTCAATGAATGAGCTGTGGAGCTCTTGGAAGAGGACCCCTGAAAAATCATCTTTACCGACGAGACGCATTTTTGGATTAATGCTGCTAAGTTAACAAATATAATAGAGGTTCATCAGGTAGCAATACATCCACAAACAATTACTGTTTGGTGTGGATTTTGGCCATGTGGCGTCATTAGTCCGTACTCTTTCGAAATGGATATTGGAGTGGTCATCACCGTCAGTGGTGAGCGCTACAAAGCGATGGTAATCGATTTCTTTTGGCCCAAATTTAACGATATGGATGTGGAGTACCACAACGCAGAGGTGACGTTAATTGGGCACCAACATCGTGGGATTTGACCTTGCTAGACTTTTTCTTCTGGAGTTTTTTGACCAGTCGTAAGTCTATGTCAAACATAATTCAGGCCATCGCTGAAATTCCAGCCGAATCTGTGCTCTAGAATAATTGAAAATTGGACCACTCGGATCTTTGAGAAAGGATATCGTGTGAGAATTGACGTTGGTGTTTATCTCTCTCTCTGTTTTCTTGGTACATGTTTGCCTTCTTACTTCCTCCGGTACTCTAACTTCGTTGACTAAGGATATAAATTGTCTCCTTTTAATACTGTCGAATAATTACCGCAATTCCGAGCAATTTCTTCAAGCATCAATTTAATGTTGACAAATTATATCTTCTCGGGGGCAATAAAATTAAATTAGATTTTCAACTTTCTCGTAAATTAAAAAAAAAAAACTTGTACCAAATTGAATTTTAACTCGCGATTCCACAATAAATGCGTCCATCACAGTCAACGTTTTAAAAAATGACATATCCTTAATACAGAAATTATGTGCAATAAAATATCGACGCAGGTCGAGTTAATGTGCGCAAAAAACGCAAACCACCCTGGCCCGGCGGCAGGGTGAACACCCTTTCCCCCAAAATCCTTTAAAATGAGCATTAAGGTTTTATTTACAATTCACCGTCGGGTATTACTCGCCGTAAAATCCGTTTACATCACGTTTACGTCATGTGACTTGCGTATTACCAGGACAAAAATTACGTCTACATACGTATTCTGTTATATACATATTTCGTGGTGGAGTTTCGAAATTCCTAACAAATCACTTCACCCTAGATATATACATATATATACATGAAGTGCACAGTATCGTGTGTAGCGGGTTAGTTAGAACCTGGTACCGGAATTATCGCTGGAACGCGGAACTCCGAGCTTAAAAGCTTTTAGTTGGGGGAAGCTACAGGACTCTGCATATCGAATGAGATTCATCAAGTAGATAAAATCGTATGAATTTAACATAGATGTGTTTGTATTACAATAGTTATCATGAGCTATATGATGCACTACTAATAGGAAACAAAAAGCTCTCTAGTAGCTTCGTAGTCAGTTGTAAATTTTATCATCAATGGTTTATCCTGAATCTAGGCGGTGGTCTTAGATTGCAATTTGAACTTCTGGAGTCTTAGGTAGGTCAGTCATAAAAATTAAATATAGTTCTGGGACTAATGGTGACACCTGAGGAATTCCAGCTGGAATAGGTTCTATTGAGGGCGTCAAGAACTCTTATCGAATCGAAAACGTTCTGTTATGCCACACCAACTCGAAAGTCCTGGCGGTGCCGATGTCTAAGGATATCAATCTCATCGACTCTCTCCTCTCAGGAGTGTTGGAGGTAGCTTCTATGATCCTGAATAAGTATAGCTACTCTGTTGCCAAGCTTTCTTGAAGGCGAACTGTTGGTTTTGGATAATTTGGAGGGTGTAAAAGATTTTACTTCCCTCTGTTTAAGATTATCTTTACAATTTTCGTGCTGTGAGAAAACTGCAACCTGTAGGAAACCTAAATGATGCTCTGGTTCGTTTTAGGTTCAAGTTCAATCATTAGACTTTGCTTAAAAAGTTGTGAACACGTTGCTGTTGCTCATTTGAAACGAAAAATGTGCACATCAGACGATATTATTTTATTATTTATTATTGTCGTTGAAAATAATAATTATACTCGTATTAGAGTCGGAAAAAAAGCTGGCAACATTTTTATAGCTTGAAATGATGTTCCTTCATTTTTGCAAAACTTTTTTTGATTCGAGGTTTAAGATTCTGATTTAAGCTCTATTATTTTTGGTTTGAGAACCTTCTAAATCTTTAATTAATAACACAGTGATACAAAATCGAACTTTCCGAATCGGAATGGGATGAAACCAAAAGCAAATGAAAGTTGACGTTTCCTATAACAAAATCCTCAAGATTTTTCTTTTAGATTAGTGCTAGTTTTTTATTTACACGCATTTGAAGTTGGTGATTTTGGAAGGCTGTCTAACTGATAATAATAAAATTTACTTCGTAATATCATGGTAATATCATTAGAAATATGTTTTACAATGAAGCCAACATCAAAAATTGATTTTCTAGCCTCAAAAAAAGTGAAAACATCGTTTTTTCTATGACAATCTAGAAGAAATAGCAAAATTTGTATGACAGCGCCATCTAGCATGAGTTTTATGTAAAAATAAATATCAAAAATCGGATTTCTCGACCCCAAAAATGGTAAGATACCAAAACTTTCCAGGATAATAAAAATAAATAAATTTTTTTCTTGTTTTGGACAGCCTTCCAAAATCACCAACTTTAAATCTGTGTAAAAAAAAACTAGCACTAAACTAAAAAAAAAGTCTTGAGGGTTTTGTTATGGAAAACGTCAACTTTCATTTGCTTTTGGTTTCATCCCATTCCGATTTTCCCGATTTTTCCGATTCCCATAGATCCCCAGACTTTTTGTTGATCAAGGAATTGTGTGGCATTTTAAGTGTCAATCAAATAAGTAAAGAATACTATTAAATTGTTAAAGAAATAGCAGAGTTTGAAGTGAATATTATATAAATTATACATACCGCGTATTTTCTAAACTTTCTAAATGTCAAATTGACAGTCAGTGCAACCAACATCGAAAAGACGAACGTATCTAAAGTTTGCCAATTAAAACGTCAATTGCATTACAGCTTTTAAAACATTGAAAATACACGTTTTGAATTGGCAGGTAATAGAATTAGCCGAAATATATATTTAATAAAAGGTAATTGAAAGTTTAAATTCGGCTCGACGTAGTATAGACTCATTTCTATCATTTATTACTATCTTCTATTTCTTATCAAACTTATGTTTTTTGTTTGCAAAAAATTGATATTTGTGGAGGTTGGTGACAATCACATTAGTTTGGCAACAGCGCAATTGGTGATTTGGTGAAAACTGAAAACTGTAATGTTTCTGGTGCTGTTTAGGAAAATTATTTTGTTAAAGTAAATAAAGAAAAATATAGAAAATATGCAAAAACTAAATATGTATGTAGTTGAGTCGTTTTGGCAACCGACACGGGCAAAATACGAACGGCAACATTGGTTTGGCATAAAATTCAAATAGATTGAACCGTTGACTGATTGAACTGACAAATTAATTTGACATTTCATTGTTAAATTATTTCAAAATTAGTTCTGCAAATTTTTTATGTACTCCACCAGAAATACGACAAATTGCTGAAAATGTAGTTATTAATTTACTGCTGAAAATTGCTGAAAAAAAAAGGTTCCGAGAGGATAATTGGTGAATTGGCGGAATAAGGTGTCTTTCCTCGCGACTGGCGGCGGTTCCTTGTGGAAAATGGCAAACGCCCTAAAGCTGAACAAAAGCAAGTCTGAGGGCATTCGACCCATGCAGGGCCCTGATGGCATTACCTACTCGCCTTCTGGAAAAGCAGAAATTCTCGCGAACCATCTGCAATCTGTTCACGAGTCCAATGCTGACGTGGATTCCGGCGACGAGACGGCTGACATCGTGGAGGAGTGTCTTCGCGGCTTTCCTGATTTAGAGGGAGAAGATCTTGCCCTCACTTCCCAAGATGAGGTAAAGTCCATCATTCAACGCCTCAAACCTGGCAAAGCTCCTGGTAGCGACCAGATTTCCAACACAGCCCTCAAAAAGCTGCCCCTTGACGCCATCCTCCAGTTGGTCCGTGTCGTAAACTCATCTCTTCGCCTCTGTCACTTCCGATCTGTGTGGAAACACACAATAGTAGTCTCCATTCTGAAACCTGGGAAAGACCAACTATTCCCGGAGAGCTATAGGCCTATCTCTTTGATCTCCTGTTTGGGGAAGATTGTCGAATCCGTAATTCTCGCGAGACTCAGGGAAGAGCTCTTCATCACGGAAATCATACAGGATGAACAGTTCGGATTCAGAGAAGGTCATTCGACGGAATTTCAATTGTTCCGCCTGACAGAGGCGATTCGAAACGCTCTTGAACGCCGCGAGACCCTGGGCGCTGTTTTCCTAGATTTAGCCAGGGCTTTCGACACGGTCTGGCATGATGGTCTGGTGTACAAGATGGTTCGTGGGGGAATTAATCCCAATCTGGTCCGCTTAGCCAAGTCGTACCTACAGGGTCGAACATTTGCCGCTAGACAGGGAGTCGCTCTTTCCTCTGGAAGACCTGTCGCTACCGGTGTCCCGCAGGGGTCCATTCTCGCCCCGAGCCTGTTTCTAATCTTCATGTCCGATCTCCCGAGATTTGAAGAAGTGGAAAATGTCATCTATGCCGATGACACCGCCATATACACGGCATCTACGAGCGAAGAACTGCTCCGCAACAGGCTCCAGCTCTCACTTGATGAGATCCTCCGCTGGGCCTCCAGGTGGCGTCTACACATCAATAAATCCAAATGCGTCGCTATTCATTTCACGAAGAGGCTTAGACCGGACCGCCGCCAAATAATATTATCGTGGATGGATTTCGGCTCCCCTGGAGTCCCTCGGTATTGTATTTGGGGATGAGGTTGGACTCACGACTAACCTTGCGGGCACACGTGATCAGATCTATTGTGAGGTTCTATGGCGCTAGGAGTTTCCTCCTTCCCCTGCTGTGTGCGAGGAGTGCGCTGTCATTGAAGATCAAAATCCTCCTGTATTTAACGTTCTTGAGACCGATCATTACATATGGAGCGCTGCCGATCTCTAGCTTGACAGATTCGTGACGACCTGGGGGTTCTTTCCCTCAAGCAATTCATGCTTGGACTGGCCGAGAAGACGTTGGAAAGGATTGATAGATCCGAAAATCCATTGGTTAACAGACTATCAACCTTGGATCCGGACAGACCACCTCCCATGATCCACGTCAGGAGAGCCATGGCACTGGCTGAAGACGCAAGAACACCACCATCTATCATCTCCCTACCTTGAAGCAGCGAAGACCTAGTTACCTATTCACCCAGCCCTTGAAGGGAGTCCATGAAGAATAAAAGGCTCAAGAACCTTGTTCGGCCTTAGCAGGAGTGTGATTGACCATAGGAAAAAAGGTGAAAAATGTCACATTGATATTTCCATTACTGTTGCAATGTGGCCAACTTAAAATAAATCCGTTTAAAATGTCCCATTTCTACTACACAACTTATAGTGAAATAAAAGGTATGGTTACAGTACTAATCGCAAAAAAAAAAGTAAAATCAAATAGAAACCTACTTGAGGTGACTGAGTGAATTAATTAAAAATTATTAATTTCTGATTTAGGATCGCGGTCAGGAGGTCGTTGACTGTTATAATATTTTGAAACTCCAACTAATATTCAATGTTCAATAATTTATTTTTCACCCCGTGTGTATGTGTGTTGCAACTTGCAACGTTTCTGTTTCATAGAAGGCAAATTTCAATAACGATACATTTTCCTAAATGAAAGAATGCTTTAACACCACATGAAAAGGTTTCACCCGGTGCTAATCAATACTGGCTATTGTATTCTAAACAGATATTAATGATAGCTAAGCAATCATGTCAAATATTTTGCATAGGAAATAGCTTCAGCCAGGTCTTGCTTTGCCCGAGGCAGTCGTAATTTTGAACTCTGCAAAGCGTGGTCAAGTTTCCGAACGTCATTTTTAGTGTTAAAATATATAAAATAAATAAATGTTATCGTGTAATAAATCTTCCAATTCTCCGCAATTAAAATTAATTTCATTTCTTCATCAGGTTGTCAATAATAAAACTCGCTTAAATTAAATTTAAACATGATCCCTCGTTCGATATTCAAAAAATTAATCTCAGCGAATCGATAGATAATAAACTTGGTTGTTTATTTCTTGCAACCATGTAAAGACATTTCTAAAATTAACGACTCGAATTCTTATCGGAGGGATACAGTTTTCTAAGGGGGATCCAATAAACTCATAAATTAACTACCGGAGCAGAAAAATCATAATAAAATAAACTCGAATATCAATGTGGATGCGTAGACTTGTATATAAAACATATATCTAAGGAGTCACTATCCTCCTTCCTTTACGTATTTATTCGGTATTGCGTGTGACACAGAAAACAATTTGTCAAATACCTGCTTGGGTTCATTTTTCCGCGTATATCTGGGAGTAATGAATTCAAAATTGCCCGTATCGGGAGCACCACCAGAAATAGATATTATTATTGCGTTAGCATGCGATATCTCATAAGGGAGAAACGCGTTCTATATGTAAATAAATAATGTGTATCTACGAAACAAGAGGTATACAGTGATTGTCATAAGGTTTGTTCCGGGTTTTATTGTTTTATTAGGTAGAGGATACTAAAAAGGAAAATCTTAACCTCTCTTACTTTTTTATTGTTTGTTTTATATAATCTCCTAACTTTCATATTCTTCTTTATCTTCATTTCATATGGACTTTATCCATTTCGCTTTAGCTTTTATTTCACAACATTTTGCATTGTACCAAATGAGAAAAAATTATTTAGATAAGGGATTCCCATGATTAAAAAAACCACTGTTTTTTGATAGGTTTAGTTATGTGTTAATGTTAATTAAATGATTAAAAACTTTAGTTCAATATGGTATTTTCACAATTACATAAGCAATTCATCATTGAATCTTATTTTCGTAATGGAAATTTTGAAGATGGGGAATGAAGATACAGTACTGTAGCTTGTCTGGTTGAATTTCGACAACAGTTTCCTGATTTTGTGTTCTTGGATACTGACTTTTTCATTGTTGTGCAACTGTTCAGAGGAACAGGAACAGGAACACATAAGAGTGGTGGTGGTAAGCCAACAGTCCGTAGAGAGCAAACTATTGAAAATGATCGCAAGCTTTTATCTGAATAATTTTTGCTCATATGGTACTGCCTTCGCCAGCCCCCCCTTTTTCGAAATTCAAACTTTTGAGAGTTGTTCCAGTTTGTTCTAGTTGTTCTGAACATTGTTCCAAAATTTGAGCCTTCTGTCATATGTAGTTGATGAAATAATTGAGAAAAACAAAATTTCAGTAACGCCCCTTTTTCGATTTTCGAAATTTTGAAATTTGTTCCAGGTTGTTCTATATTATTCCAAGATTTTATCTTTCTATCATATATACTTCGTGAAATAAATAAAAAAAAAAACAAAATTTCAGTAACGCCCCTCTTTCGAATTTCGAAATTTTGAAAGTTGTTCCAGGTTGTTCTAGGTTTGTTCTACATTGTTTCAAGATTTTACCTTTCTATCATGTAACTTCGTTAAAAAACTAGTTTTCAGGTTTTTCGAATTCGAAATTTTGAAAGTTGTTCCAGGTTGGTCTAGGTTTGTTCTACATTGTTCCAAGATTTTACCTTTCTATCATGTAAATATTTCAGAAAATAAATGAAATTTGAAACAAATTTTATTTCAGTAACGTAACCCCCTCTTTCGAATTTCGAAATTTTGAAAGTTGTTCCAGGTTGTTCTAGGTTTGTTCTACATTGTTTCAAGATTTTACCTTTCTATCATGTTACCTTTTTCATGTATATTTCGTGTTCGGTTGGTCTAATAAATGAAAGAAACAAAATTTCAGTAACGCCCCTTTTTCGAATTTCGAAATTTTGAAAGTTGTTCCAGGTTGTTCTAGGTTTGTTCTACATTGTTCCAAGATTTTACCTTTCTATCATGTATATTTCGTGAAATAAATGAAAGAAACAAAATTTCAGTAACGCCCCTTTTTCGAATTTCGAAATTTTGAAAGTTGTTCCAGGTTGTTCTAGGTTTGTTCTACATTGTTCCAAGATTTTACCTTTCTATCATGTATACTTCGTGAAATAAATGAAAGAAACAAAATTTTTTGTTTCAATCAATTTTTTCTATCTATTTTATAATTTCGAAGCTATGTCCTGCATTTTCCCTCCGCTAACAAGGTTCTCCCGTTCTGTTAACTGTTAACCTGCCATGTTCTTCCATTCAATGTTGGCCTTTGCGTTTTTGATGGCTTCTTGTCTTTCTCATCACTTCAGATCATATTCTTCCTATCAATTATCAGTGCTAGGTGTCGTGTTTTGACAGTTTTGCCTTTAGTTTTGCCTTCTCCCCGTGTTTTCTTTGCACCAAATTTTAGCTTACGTTGTCGACATTTTTTCTTCCTTTTAGATTGCTTTTATTCTTCATCGTTACTTCTTTCTTCCTTTTATTTTATTTGCAATTCCGTCTTTATGTCTCATTGTTTTTTTTTCTATTATTTCGATTCCTGTAATCATTATATCATTACTTATTACATTTATTTTCCATATGTTGATATTTTTTTCTTTCACATTCATCATTGATGTTTCGATATCTTCTCTTAGTGCGTGTATTTTATTATTATTCGTTACTTAGTTCTTTTTCATTTCACCTGGCTCTTTCCTTGCTTTTTTCATTTCGTAGAGCAATTGTTTGCAGAATTCTTTTTCTTTCGTTGGGGTTCTTCCTTTTTAGAGCAATTAATGAAAGACGTGTTTTGGAGTTTTTTTTTAATTCAACCTCTAACAGGGTGAGAGGGGGTGGCAAAATTTACACAGGAAATTATATTTTTAGGGTAAAATTGACTTGAAAGTTGGTCTTAACGTTTTTTTTTTGACATACATAAAAATAATGAAACACCTTTTTCGGCGTTTTTTTAATTTAAATACTAAAGAGGTAAAAGAGATCGTGTAGGCCATCTTTATGGTTGATTCCAATAAAACCATCGCTTTCCGAACATTTCTGTCAATTGCCAATAAACCTCTTTAGTATTGTGCGGGCAGGTGCACCATGCCAACAGGACCCCTATTCTCCAGCGTAAGAGAAGTGATCGCTCTATTGAGAGAAGGGATAGATTACTTCTCTAAAAAACGTTCTCTTGACAGTTAGGCTCCTGGTACTTATTCCTCTTTTCCCAGGAAATGTGGGTGAGTCCGAGACCCTCTTGAGCTCGTGTACCCACTAGTCTCTCCCTATTGTCAATTTGGTTTATTGCAATTAAGACAGTTCTCGTAATTAGCGTTCCTCTTCTTCTTTTTTTTTTCTTAAGATGGTCTTTATCAGATTATGGATATTTCTCCAGTTCTTCTCGCTTTCCAGCATCTGAATTATTACGTTGTGTGCGTTCAAAGCGGTCCCATGCTTCAAGTAGAATTGCTGGCGTATCCTCACCCATCTGTCGTAAACAAAAATTGTATGCGTAGAAGCTACGCATGTTTGGGATAAGCTCCTTTGTCCATTGTGCTACATATCTTGTGTTATGTCATCTCTCTTGCCACTTGCTTACTTCACTTCTGAAGAAGATCACGACAACATGATCGAAACGTCAAGTACCACAACTTCTCTACACGGCAGAGAACCCGAGAACCGAAGAGCAGCCATCAATAGCGGCCGTGAATGCCTGAAGACTACTTCAAAGTAATATCTTTCGGTGAATTCCGTCAATTATTGGTTATGTTAATCAGATGTTAATTTGTTTTCAAACATTCTGATATTGTTTATACTTGTATTTAAAGTTTTATTATAATTATTATATTAGCTTATCTTTTTTCGCTTTTAGTTCTAAAAGAGAATGTCACCTAAAATTTATTTTGAGACTCTGTTAAGAATTTAGTCTTTCTCTTTTTGAAATAAGGTAATAGCACTTAACAACGCGCGTAGCGGCCTAAATGCCAACAAAACTTATATTATGTGCGCATGCTTCTCTCAACATTTCAAGATTCTTCTACAAATTTCCGAGAGAGTAAAGTTCTCACGATTTGTACCTAAGAGAAGTGAAACTTTCAAGAACAGCAAATTATAATGTCAAGAGGAACACGCCCACTATTCTCATGATATGAACAGTCTATTGAGTTGGAGAATAGGGGTTTATTGTTCAAATTGCTTTACTTGCTCTACTTCTTCAACTTTAATGTTTTCTTCCTCGCTGATTTTCTCTGGATCGACCATCTTTGTGTCACCCCAATGGTTCTTAATGCTTAACAGTTCCTGAAAGTACTGCTTCTATCTCTCCATGATTGAAACTTTGCAAATTTAGTTATTTCATCATTTTCTTTTAATATCACAAGAAATAGTAATCATTCTGATATTTTTTCTCGTTAATAGGAAATTAGTGACATATTTTCATAAATGTCATGTGCACCAGGTTGGCAACCATTGGCAACATTAAATTTAATTTGGCAAGACTGTAATGTTGCCTACATCTTCAAAATATAATCCTACACTTTTGCCCATCCGTAACGAATTTTTCAAAATTGCTGCCTTGTTGGTGATCACGTGAAATGTGCCAAAATCGATTTTTACGTTTTTCAATACATAACAAATAACAGCGAAAAGGAGTAAACGTAAAGGCAATAAAAACAGTAACCAAAACGTGTACACAAATGTCAAAATGACAGTGACAACTTATTGTGACAGTAGTTGGTAGGGGGTTAAGAAATCATTGAAATCTATACAACTTACAAAGATAAAAATGAACTATTTGTTTTATATTTTCGGAGCAGCGATTTTTATGTTGCCAATCTGGTGCACTCACAATTGGATGTGATGTATTTAATGGGTCAATTTTTTATTTAAAAATTTCCAATTTGCTTTCCATAGTGATATAGAAAATAAAATTGGTGATTTTATAAAATTTATGGGGGAATTTCGTATACATTACGTCTTCGTCTACAACAAATTTTATCGCTACTGCGTAGTAAGTTTTCGAAGGGGTTTCCGTTAAACTTTTTTATAATGCAATAAAGAAGTAATGTGAGTAATAATTTTTGATCTTGTACCATTTCGACTGACGTTTATTTTTTCGACTAATTTATCTTGCGTACCTTTTCTAATATCACAGAACGTACATATTTTAATGTCTGTCTCCACCAACTAAAATATAACGGAGTTTCCGGAAAATGTCTTGCAGCACGAAAAATCTCAATGTTGTTACTCGTATCTCTATTATGGAAGAAGATTGAATTTTTATAATCTTTGACCTACATAAATACATAGATCAAAATTCCAACAACAACCACCATACCAACCACTACACAGAAATCGTCCTGGAATGATTCCGGTTTGATTTATTCGCGTCCTCGTTTTAATCCCATCTATTCCCCCCCTAAAAATCAAAACGGGGGGTATACCAACCTGTTATACACCACACATGGCAGACATGGCGGTGGTAGGTGATGAGGAAGAAGAGGTGGAGGAGGTGGAGACGGAGGGGTTATTGAGCCGATTGTCGGCTGGATCGCGTGTCGCCGTGTACATCCCCGCTACGGTTGAAAAAAGTCCCGCGATCGCAGCGCCGCCAACACTAACCGGCCGGTTTCCTGACGTTGAATCGGCGAGCGCCGAAACGTCGTCTTTCGGTTACGGCGCGTTGTCGTTGTCGGCGTCTATCCTGTGTTGTTCGCCTAAGCCGGTAGAACGCGACGCTAGTTTGTCGGGGAATTCGTTGGATTTTTTCGAGGGCGAAGGAGGCGACATTGAGGAAAGCGAAATGTCGAGGGTAAGTTGCGTTCAAAAAAAAGCAAAATCTTAACAGGAATTATTTAAGAAGTTTTGAAATTGAGATTGTACAATTTTGTCTAGTATTGTGTTGCGTTTTTAGGTTAGAAAATTCTTGTTAGGGATTGTTAGAGTATTTTTAAATCAGATTTTTTTTGAATAGTTAAAATATGATTACTAATTTTGGTAGAATGTTTAACGTTAGAAGAACGAAGAAATATTTTTCCGGAGACTTTAGTCAAAATTATTTGAAGGAGAAACGTATTAAAGAATAAAATTAAACTAACAAAATATTCAAACTAACACTTGTTGAATATCCTACCTGGGCTCCAAACGAAATGAACACTTAACTGTTATTACAAAGTTTATTAGAAATATGAACATAAAAGCGATAAATTTGAAACGTTTTAAACAAGATCTGAAGTGCTTTTTAAATTAAATTTTTGATACAAGTTTTATTCAAATCTGAAACATTTTTAGTGGTGGTGGAATGGCATAAGGAAGGCTCTGATTTTGCTCAATAATTTATTTGAAAGCATATTACTGCACATTCTAGACGTCATCTAGGGTTTAAAACGATTTGCAAGCGAATTTAAAACTGTTTAGTTGTTTGACAAGTTTTGACAAAAATTTAGAGAGATTCAACAGATTAATTTATTTTTTTTAGAGCTGTAAGTTTAATGTAAAGGTTTAATAGTACTGTATGTTCTTTTATTCTTTAATATTTCTTTCTGTAGGTGTAAAAGTAAAAAAAAGTCGACAAGTTTTGAGTTACTACAGCAGTAAGTAGATATCCGATCAACCAGATCAATACCTTCCTTTTTTCATTTTTCGATTATCCCTTGCATTCAGTTGTAGGTTTCTTTCGTAGGTTGGTGGAATCTAACAACATACATTTTAATTCCTTTTAAACTTCCCACTTTTTTTGTTGATTTCTCGTCTCATACTTTTCAAAAGATTTCTCTTGAAGAGGTGGACATTTACTGAGACTTTTGATCTCTTTATTATTATCCTTGTTCCTACTTTTAATGCTTCAAGCAAGTCAAATTATCACATCACCAATAAAGCCATGCCTAATTTTTCAACTTTGGTAGATTTCAAAGTAAAGAATTATTTTCGATGGTAATAAATCATTTAGATACATTGTAGTGACTTTTGCTCATAACCTTTAAGTTCAATCTGGGTTATAGTAGATAGCAAAACTGTCTGATGCCTTGATAACCAATCTTGTAATGCTGGTATTATCAACTCTCGCTAAAAACACCATAATTATAACAAAAATGAAGGTTGTTTAATGATCCTACTGTAGGTTATATTAAGAAAGCAGGATTGTAATCATTGCATCATTTGTGCGGTGTGATCTGTGGTAGCATCAATAGCGATAAAGAGCTGACAGCTTACAGAGTCTAAAATTGTGTTGAACCTTTCTGTAAGATATTCTCACGAAATATTTCCACCTTCATGCTTAAAAACTTCAATTAACTCAAGAACTGCAATCTTTTGTCCGCGCACAGTGAAGAGAGTTCCTTGAACGGATTGAACAATAACATTTTTTTCGAACAAAATCATTTTCGAAGATGAGCCTGATTCCAATCTTGATGGTTTCATTAATCGTCACTGTTTAGTGCAGATTTTGGACTGGATTATGTTCCCTTGCATGAGTTGTAAGCTTCTGGGGTTAGCCCGTTTCTCAGAGCTCATCCACTCTAGCATCTTTAATAAACTGCAATAACTGTTGGTTTCAGAGAAGCTATTTCGTTTTTATGACGTTTTTCCTGAGATCATTGTCTCGGGTTTCTGCGATAGTGTTGCAGGTAGATATCAGGTGTTTTGGATTTTCATTCTGGTGATCGCAATTGATTGGCCAGATTATGTGATTTAAATGTTGTTGGACCTTTTTCCCTTTGGTTTTAAGTTTAAGGCTTATACCAACAAGCCTACGACTAGCCACACCTCGAAGAGGAAATTAAAGGTCATATTTATAGTTCGCGCTTGAGGTTGTGTCGATGCTTGAGCACGCGATTTTGACAGATTTCTAATGATATTTACGTCAAAATTGCACCGATACAACATCAAGCACGAACTATAAATATGACCCTAAGTGCTGTATCAGGGAAATTCAACCATATTTGTGCAAAATGGTAATGGAAAATTTTGACAAAATAGTGCATATTGATAACCAAAGGCGTGGAAACTAATTTAACAATTTTTAATAATTAAAACCCTGTATTTTTTTAATCAAAATTATTGATTTTGTGAATTCTGGAATATCTTTAAATAATAAAAATTTTTATTCTAATAACATATCTCTAAAGAAATTAACGTAGGAAGAGATTTTAAGAGATTTTGACCAGTTGCCGATAGATGGCGCCTCTATTCTCATTGTCAGTACTTACATGCCATGGATGTGTGCATACCTTTTTATCGGTGAAAATGACAGTACCCCAATTCAGGTACGTGCGAGTCATACTGGATGCCCGACTGACATTTCGACCTCATGTATGGCCTGCTTGCAAGATCAAGCTCTACAACTCTGTCATCTGTTCGTCGATGCTCTATGCGTCAGTCGACTGCTGCGAATTGCTATTTGGGTAGACTCTAAGTGCTCCAGAATTGTGTACTGAGGGTGGCTCTTGTTGCCCTCTGGTACACTAATACGAATGAAAATCTCTTCCCACAAGTCACCTATGAAATGTGCGCAGTCGTATTCTTGAATGTCATTGTATTTTTGCGTTCGAGAAGAGAGCAGAGTGGGTAACAACCATTCGAATCATCGAAATCTTATGCGACAATAGTGCCTTGTTTACACTTTCTCGAAAATATACTATATTATAAAATAGTAAATATTTTACTTGCGAAGGTGTATGAGCACGTTCGTCAACTTCAACCAACATGAATATTTTTTATCGAATAATTTTTATCAAGTACTGTACAATAATTTGTTTTTTAACTTCATGTTTGTAGAGTTCCTATTTTGAAACATTTTATACAGTTTTTCCTTCAATTAGTTTTGTTTTCTTCACAGCAACTAAATGATTTCGGCGTTTTTTTTGATTTTAGATTACTTTTAATATTTTTATTGTAATGTCTCGTTTCTATTCTGACATAAAGTAAAAATGGCAAATATGGAAAAGAATCATGTTAATAGAAAACCCTACCAATACATTCTTTTCATTACTACAATACGTTTATTTATCCTAAGATCACAATAATTACAAAATAATATTTTGGCGTTACGTTTTGAAAACGCTAAAAATGACTGAGTAGTTAATGAAATTTCATTCAATCGATATAGTAGATGCACTTATCCATTAAACGACCCATTTTTTTTTTTCAGGCTAATGACAAGAATTCACGCTGTTAATTATTACCAATCGACAATTATTTCCGATCTATTATTTTATAGTCCGTATTAAGCTCTGGAAAATCGAGCACGATTTTGACGATTTGCAATCGCTTACGTCAAAATCGCGTGCTCGTCCATGTTGCACGCTAATCTTCCCGAACGTAGACAACATATTAAATAATCACTCAACGTACTGAAATGTACGACATATTTATAGGTGACTTTCATTCGCCCCTGGTACTTTATATAGGAATGTAACCATCCACTTAGACACCACCATACACTGAGATAAGTGTTTTCTAAGGCCAAGAAAGTTGACTTTCTTACATTCATTTTCTTCAGAGAAGTAAGTTCTTTCTTGGAACAAGAATACTTATTTCACACAAGACGATGTCTTTTCTTCGCAACAGTAAATGTTTTTCTTAAAAAATCTCTAAGATCAAGCAAAAAATTTTTGATGCGATTGGATTTCCAAAAAAGTGAAATATTTTACAGCAAAAACAATACTTTCTTGCTTATGTAGGAGAATGAGACTTACTTAAATTAAGTAAGTCTTACTTGCTGTTAGTAAACACTTTTCTGTGTGTGGAAACCATTGAGAAATTCATCGTTCGAACCGTGCCACCAAAACTTTCGACAGATTCCCAGGGACACACGAATCCGCTGATGTTGGAATCGGTAAACTACGATTCAGAGATCCCCTGGTTGTACCGACGCCCAAGGATGATCCTCCACCGGATCAACGCCAGATAAAAGCGTCACCATCCCTTCGGGTGGATCCAACCACTAGAGTCAACAAGTTTCACCTGAGTTGAAGGTGGATAGAGCGACTAGAAACTCACGTGAACACTCTACTAGACAGAAGAGTTGGAGGGACGTACTCTGGTAGGTACTCTGCAAGCCGAAGCGATATAAGACACAAGATGCCTTTTCGTTTGAATTGCTAACTTTGGTAAGTTTTGCCAAAAATAGCAAGTGCAGCGAAACAGCAAATAAATCAGTTTGAGCGGATAAACCTCGGATCAGCTATTATTGCTCAACACTTGAGGCGTGAGCAAATATAGCTTTCTACTTCTGACATATAGCAATTTGCTGAATGCAAACGAACGAGTGTTTAAGAAACCTGTCAGGAGCTAAATTTCTAACAAACACAAGGAAATTGAGAACAGTGATATTGAGCCTAAGATCAAGCGACAGTATCTACTATAATATTTGGTGATCCCTACAAAAAACAGCAGAAGTTTAACGACCCATATGTACCCATTTTTTTTTTTAGCCTAATGACAGAGAATTCAACTGAATTTGATAGATTTATTTCCTCAATTAATTCTCCGCCAATTGTGGATCATTATTGGTTAAAATGATTAATTGTAATATTTTACCAATTTAAATTGTTTTTTGAAAAAGAATAACCCAAAACAAGTTTTACACTTTAGACGATATTTTTTTAATATGATTGTAATCTTTAAATTAAATCTGATATGCATATTAAATCTGGAAAATAAATGAGGACGATACTAGACGAAGACGTGCCATATTACTCGTGTCAGTCTCCACATGTTGCACGCATAATCATAATCATACAGTACACATAAACATACATAAATCTAGCACTCACCATTAAACTAAACCAGAATGTACGCGTGTATGTGTGTGTTTATTGTTGTTGTTTGTTCACCGTTAAGCATTGATTCCTTGTACTTTGAACGTCTAGGTCTATATCGCATCCGGTATACGACTTCTTGACTTCTATCGTTTGGTCAACTGGAGGATTCCCTTCCCTTCGATAACACATTACAATGTTGCACAGAGCTGGCATGGTAACACTAAATTTATCACCCGCTTGAAAATAATTAATTGGAAGGCATGACATTCTACGTAATTAAGTTTAAATAATTAAATCAATGGAAATGTAATAAATGATAATCTTACATCATCTCACTTAAGATGGATTTTTTCTCTTTCAGGGTGCCATAATTAATAAACATGTTATTATCCAAATGCAATATTCGAAAATATTTTGGATGTGCAATTAGCCTTCTAACTTGTCGATAATTCGGTTCTGTCCTATTTAATCAATTCTATTTACACACGTTTTATTGACAAATTATCAGTTGTATCCTCTAATAATGTGATTCTTCTAAGAATTACCGTTTTGTGTACATGCTGAAGATACACGCATCTAAAGATACACCACTGGGTTCTCGTAACAAAGTCCACGAGTCGAAAATCCCTGTTTACTTCGATATCTTGTATTTGATTAATTACGATTGTGTACTTACAGTCTAATCTCTCTAAGAAGTACAGTTTTGTAATCTTATATTATATGGTATACGTCTACCTTGTTTAACTTAAGAGCTTTTCAATTGACATTGTATTTATTAAATCCTCTTATATCTAGAATTAATATTAAACGCGCAAAATTCACACAATTAATTAATCTACGAATAAATAATACACAATCGATATTTCCACATAATTATGTTATTTTTTCGGGTTTTACTGTTATTTACTGGTTATTAACAAATTTTTTTAACGTCCGTTGGACTTTGTCGATGTCAAGTTTAAAGTCCGTAAGTCGAATTCGCGTTTTATCTTAAAAAATATTGAGAAACGATGTCATGTTGTGTCTTGGTTAGCTTTAATAAAAAACACCTACTGAATACACACGAGTTCAGTTCATATTTGTAATTATTTATGTATTTGTTTATAAATTAATTAGCTCTTAATTTAGAATGGTGCACGTTTTATTAGTCGAAATTTTTGTTCTTAAAATATTTTTAATGTTCGTATTTATAATTTTTAATATGCATAACTATAACTGTTCCTTTTATTTATTTATAGTCGTATTAAAATCTTCAAATAACACGAAAATAGCAAGTATGTAATAAAGTGGAAATGATTTAGTACGATATTCTACATAAATGTTGTTGAAGATGTCACGAAAAGAACGTGAAAGTGCGTGAACAATTAAATGGAGTTTATGTATTTAATTTAAGTTGCAATAAAATATGTCTTTTATTAAAGTATACTAAATGTTGTGCTTTTATTAGAGTACTCTTTATTAAAGTTAAGTTTGCAGTAAAACCACACGGAATGAGAGATTAAAATAGCGATAGAATCAAGAAGTTAAAATCAAAATCAACCTTGCTTGGATTGATACAGAAAAATTCAAACTCATATTTTATGTAAGAAAAATGAGCTAAATATAAACATAAATGGATAATTTATTAACTTGATAAAAAGAACAAAAACATTTTGTTGTGTGATGAGCGTAAAACGAAACGAAAAAGGAACTACCTATATATATATAATATACAGGGTTTCCACGGCCGAGTGGGACATAGGGAGAATACATGTAAAATCGGTTTTCGGTGAATATTATCTCCCTAATACTACTTCGTCCAAATTTAAGCGCCGAATATTATAACTGGGTTAACAATGAACATTTCCACAATCATAGTACAAAGAAAGTAATTTTAATAAAGCCAAAAAAGTTATTATTTTTGAACCTATTGTACGTGAATTCCTAATAAGGTTTTTAACACGTAAGTTAGTGCAAGTGGCCGTGGCGATTTTATATGTATTCTCCCTATATCCCACTTGGCCGTGGAAACCCTGTATGTACATATCGAGGGCATTATGCTAAAAGGGCGTATCAACAGATTTCTCGATTTTGGTCTTTTGTGATATTTAGATTCTAGATAGGCCAAGAATTGTTATGCTAAAACGACAGATATCTCTGTCACTTCTAAACACCATAAACATAAAAAATATAAAAACGTAAGACCAAAAAAAAAAAAAACCTTTACTTCGTTTCTTGAAAAGTGTGTGTTTGGTTGATACGCCCTTTTAGCATGATCCCTCGATATATAACATAACCACAACTGTCACTGTCAATATATTATGCAGTTTTATATTGTTTTCAATCATTTTCGTACGCCCAAAGTTAAAGTTTAATTATTAACTTTTAGCGTACTGAGCTTGAAACTTTGGAAATCTAAAATCCTATTGGTTGTTCGTTGTCTGCAACCTGCTAAAAAGCTTGCATGTGAAGCCACATTAAATGCTAATGTTAGCAAAATTTGATGTAAAAAAGAACGGCAAAAGAACTAACCACCATCAATAATCTATCTTCATTTTAAAAACATCCATTATAGGTAGCCAATTTGAATTACCTGTATTTTAATGATTCATGCTTAGATACTTGAGCACGCCATTTTGACCCAAATATTATTACAAATGTCATAACATGGTACTATTATGATTCTTACACAGACTGAACCAAAAAAAACTGAATTCAATATATTATTAGAGCTTCCGTTGTGCTAAGGCTGGAGCGATTGCTCCTTTAGTTTTTTTTTTATCTCCAGTGTGCGTAGTTCTTAATGTCACGTGAGGTGTTGGTGATGAGTGTTGGCTTAAATGTGTGGCTCGGCCCTAGCCTCTGCTAGATGTTAAATTAATGGGTTAATATCGGGAGCTATAGGTCCCTATGGATTTGTTGCTAACGAACCAGGTTCTACAGAACATTGAGACGTTTAATTCGTGATGTGCTGGCATTGTATCAGGTCAGGGCTTCATACTCTGGAGAAACACTATATATATATATATCAGTAATTTGATTTTGAAACTCAGAGAGCTTTTGTAGCAGAGAAGTCGGTACAGGACATACCTCACTCGCAAGAATTTATAGATGACATTGCTTGAATATCAAACATAACACAAAAGTGTGAAACGTATACATCCCTCTGCCGGAGATTTGGTAAAACTACATCAGCATGTTACAATGAAGCAGTTAAACCTAATTCAAAGCAACTGGATTGACGATAGCCACACGTCGTAACACACAGTGCATAAAGGAAACGTTTGTAGTTCTATCCTGACACACAGACACGTGTTTCGAACTTACGTGTGGCTATCGTCAATCCAGTTGCTTTGAATTAGGTTTACCTGCTTCATTGTAACATGTTGATCTTGAATATCAACTTAAATAAATGTTCTCCCTGTATAACGATGGTGGTAGAGGGTGGGGCTTCACACTTCAAGGGCTTAATTTTTCTCCACCTTGTGGACTACTCTATGATCTCGTCAACAGAACTCTGTAGCCGCCAGCATAACAAAGCATCATTGGGCGAAATTGTGTACAAAGTGGTGAATAAAGAATTCAAGTCCCAGAAGCGAGCCTTGTGGAACGCCCACACGTATGGGGCTGGGGGCTCGAAGGATAGGAATGAACGAGGGCTTCGGGTTGATGCCCGAACGCAGTATTCTGAATAACAAACCGTCGTGCTATACTGGGACGAAGGCGTGAGCAAAATCCAAAAATACTGCACCGGTCGAATGCTGCAGCTCCAGAGCAATCCACATCTCCTCCGTCGGTCGGAGGAGTTGAAAGTCGACCAACAAGCCTCTGTAGAAACCGAACGCTCATCAATAGTATAGAAATATAGTTTCAGCAATTTTCGGTAGATTAGACAAGAGGTTTATCGGCCTATTTTGGATTCTGGAGCGTGACGACATCGGCCTGTTTTTAGATGGACTAAAACGTTCTTAAAGTCAGCATGGCAACAAGCAAGATGATTAGGACATTGATAACACTTTCCAGCAATCGTTTTAGATTCTTTCGGATACTAATATGACGTTGCACCTCTTCTCGGCCACAGTGAAGAGGTTCATCGCGCTCAACAGCTATATTTTCGATTGTGAGGTGGTCAACCTCACGGTGTAGAGTTCCATATTGAGGTTGGCCCTCGATCAGAACTATATATCATGCCGATGCTTCGTCTTCCTCTTTGGTTGGCACCGTGATCTTCAGTTGATCCACTCAACCGTTTACAACCCCTGGAGATTGAGCAACAAAGTTCGCCTGGAACACGTCCATATCTCTATTTTAACAATGCTGAAACTGTATTTTTTTATATTGCTCAGTATAGGCAAATAATAGGCACAGTGTATACTGCAGAATTTGGAATAGAGATTCGATTTTGTCCTGTCATATTTTGATTTCATTTGAATTGGTGAATTTGTATAGGAGTCGTAAAATTTTTACATCTTCAGTGACTAGCAAGTTGCTAATATTGTATGGTGGGCGTTGTCCAAGTTTCCTCAACTTAATCTGCAACTCTGCTGCTTGGGCCTCCCTCATCGTAGACTCAAAGAATACATGATTTACCTCTTCCTCCTCTCCACAGACACAATTTGGCGATTCTTCAAGCTTTAGCCGGTATAGATGCACATTTAAGTGATTATGATGAAATCTCAAACAGCAAGTAGTTCTTATGAATTTTCTTCCATAATACCTCTTTTTCGAAAACCAAAGTTTGACCATTTGACGACTTGTAGCCGATTTATATAGTAAACCTTTCTCCACGTTTCTTAATTCCTCTTTCCATCTGTTGTGCTTAATTCCCTGACTATTAATAGTTTTAAGGTCTCGCGGGTGTATTACTCTTCGCCTAACATCTCCTACCGCTCCAACTACTGCCAATCTATCCGCAGTTTCATTTCCTGGGACACCTCGGTGTCCTGGAATATATCAATGGAGAAGACTGACATCTTAGCCTTTCCTCTCTTCTTCGGTAAAATATGTCCATACTATAATTATATATTTTCTCTTATTCTTTGCTTTAAATTAATACGGATGTTATATGAACGATTCTCCTTTCTTTCTTCCCTTTTTCAAAGAGGTAATATTTTTAGGTACTAATGACTTGTCTTATTTTCTAAACAAATTGACTTCAAACATTGGTATTTCGTCAGCGACCTCATCATTTTGGCTGAAAAGCATCTTCACAAAACTTAATCAAATTTAGCTCCAATTCAATTTTGCTAAATGTATAGTTTTGAAACTCCAGATGTACCTTAATATTCTGTGACTTTATTGAAATTCATTTTAGCTCTTTTTTATTGCTTATACACGCAGTCGTCAAGGAAACATGTTTTCTTGGTATCGACCGAAACTGCCGAAGACTTACACTCATCCTTTTCGTTTTTTTTTTTTTTTTTTTTTGAAAGAAGTAATTTGATATCAAATCCCAAGTTTGGAAACACCACGTACGTCTAACGTGATGCCTCATACACTTCAAAAATGATCACGCGGAAGCAACAGATAACACGAGGCAGAGGATCATGTGCACATCTAATTAGTCCAATATAATTTCAAAAAAATACGATCAAAAAAAGAAGGATGCAGACGAACACATAAACAAACAATTAATTTTCATTTCGGTGATATCCTGCATGTTCTGACCGTGACCTATATTCTCCAATAAATTTAGAAATACATTGTTGTATAGGATTATGTAATAGAAGCAATATAGAACTGGATTTATATAAAAGAATGAAATAGCGAGTAGATAACGTTTATTTTGCGTGTGTTTCGTTGAAAATATATAGCGTAAAATTTGTCCTCGTTTTTCATCTATAAACACAGAGAATTATTATTACAATGCCATGTCGTGCTGCGTCAAAGCAGGTGAAAAAATTGGTCGAATCGCTATGTGTTTTGACACCCGTAGAACGTTATAAACAATTAGAATCGTTTCGACTCGTTCAAGCTTTAATTCGGAATCAACACGGAAATGCTGCTAATATCCGTTGTGCCGAGCTATTAGAATAAATAAGCACGTGTTCGGTGAATTACCACAGAATTATGTAGGTAGTTTATTTTTCCAGGTCAAATCTTTTAATTGTAATTCAAGATACTTACCTGCTTTTGCTTGCGAAAATTTAACAAATATAAGAATTCTCGTTATTCAAAAACTTCCTATAAGTACACATACATATACAATACATCGGCCGTAAATCTACGAGTATTTCCACAAAACCGAGGCGATGAGCTTTATTCCCCGGATAGTTTCAGAGACACGCAATCTTCCCCGACTGGTACGGAAACCAGCCCTTATCCGACTCTGTCACTGTGTCTTGAGGGAAGAGAACTCTGGCTGAACTGCTGTATGAATGCGAATAACACGCATCCAGGCGAATGAGAATGCTACTTCGTATTTCCTGTCTCATATAATATATATCCATACAGGAACGGTGAAAATCCTAAAGGTGAATAACCCGGGAAAGCTTTTCAATTGAGTTTTAATGCGGAAAAGGGAAATGATTTTGAATTTCTGCCAAACATTTTAAATGCGTATCAATTACCTTATATAAATCTGTCAAAATATACTTACCCAGTTACCTATTACTATATTTAAATTTAAAAAAAGCACAGGAAAGAAAAATATCTCATTAACGTTTTATACCATCCTCCGCCAATGAATGATAATTTATTTATTGAATTTATTAAGGATTATTTAGAAAATATTGAGGCTGACAATGTAATTATGATGGGGGATTATAATAGCCATGCTTTTGCTTATAAAATACTTACTTACTTACTTAAATTGTTTCATCATTCATCATCTTTATTTACAGCTACCACTTAAGAAATCCGATCCGAAAATGAGTCTTCCAGAACGAAGAAGACCCCCAATATACAGACCTAAATCCAGAACAGATGTAAGATAATATACAAGGTGTCTCACGGTGACTTTTTAATGTTTCCTGTTTTATAAAATGTCATTTAGCTGTCAAAATTTTATCTCAATCTCAAGATATTTATATGAAAGAATTTATAATTTTCCTCATCGTGAAACATCCTGAATAATCTATACAAACTTTATATAAGCATATAATTATCCCTTCGATAGCCTGCAAGAAGTAGTAGTAGAATGGATAACCGCTTACGAACTGACGGCGCCGCAAGCAGCGAAGAAGATTTAGCCAGGACGAACACAGATCTCAGGCAAAGGCTTCAAGACGAAGCATCTCTATACAGACGTCGTTTAGAGACGTACAAACAAGCCCAACAAAATCAGGCGGCTCTAGTCAGCAGGTTACAAGCGAAAGTCCTTCAGTACAAGCAACGTTGCACCGAACTGGAATCACAAGTCACAGATCCACACACCCATGTAGAACCACACATCCATCACGATCACCATATCCATCCACGGCCACTACCACCGACACTCACATCTCCCACGACCAGTTCAGCGTTGGAACAAGCTCAGCAACATCTCAGAGATATGAGGGAAGAGAGGATTACCGATTTGGACACGGCCCTTAGCAGGTTAGATGATTAATTTCAATTTTTTCGTTTTAAATATTCCACGATTATAGATTAGAAGATGAGAAGAAGAAATGTGAGAAATTAATGCAATTAAATAATACATTACGAGAGCAATTAGAAGAATCCAGACACACTAACGAAGCATTAACGTCGGATTTGCAAAAATTAACTAACGATTGGGAAGAACTTCGCGAAGAGATGATGATTAAAGAGGACGAATGGAAGGATGAAGAACAAGCTTTTAATGATTATTATAGCACAGAACATAATCGACTTTTAAATTTATGGAGGGATGTAGTCGCTATTAAACGCCTCTTTATGGAGGTACAATCCACGACTGAGAAGGATTTATCCAAATTAAAATCTGAGATGGGAAATATGGGAAGGGAAGCATCGTTAGCGATTAGTAGAGTTAGTCGTGTTGATAGGAATGCATCTACTGAATCGTTGTATGGGGTGAGTAAAAAGACTTAGGAACATATCACTTTATTTACATAATAAATTAATAAAATTAATCTTTAAAACTATTTAACAATCTTCTTTGAGTATTAAGAAATAATTGTAATGCTGATATTTCACCCTCTAATTTAATCTTCTTAAAGTTTTCATCGCGAATTTCTTCAATATTTAAATTAGGTATCACCTCTTGATTAGTATCATTTAAAAATGTTTCTGATATCTCAATAAATTCCATTATATCATGATGCACTTGATCAGATTTATCTTCGAGTATTTCTTTACTTTCCTCCAAAACATTTTCTAGATCTTTTATAGACTCTTCGAGCATCCTCAATTTATCCCTTTCTAATTCGATTTTGGTTTTTAAATCTATACATTCGGCAGTTAAAACATCGCACTCTTTCTGTCCTTGTACGAATACAATTTCACTTTTATTAATATCTACTTTAATCTCACATATTTTCTTTGACGTTTCAATCATTTCGTTGTGTTTTAATTTTTCCTCTTTCTCTTTTGCTTTGATTTCTGAAAAGGTCATCTTTTTCATATCCATTTTAAGTTGGTGCACCTGAAAAAAACAACAAATTAATGTCATTGAAAAGTGACAGTTATAGGGAAAGTTAAAACAGTTATCGAAAAACTAGAAAGACTTGTAATATTTCTAATGAGACAAGAATATCAAAACAGTGTTTGTGTTCAAATTTTTTGATTATCCAAAGTGTTCGGGCACAAAAAACCATCGTTTATTTTAATATATTTTCTGAAATAATGTTTAAAACTACTGTAGGACTTTCAATTTTCGAAAAATGATTTACTATCAAAATGTCGGTTTTTTTACTAGATGTCTCCGTTACCATAAAACACGGCAGTGTCATTTTTTCAAATAATTAGAACAACTATTAGAGCTTCTATTTTCAAGAAATGGTGGGTTACCCAAATTTCATTTTTTTTCTAATATTTGTAGTATCCTGAAAGATAGGAGCATAATTTTTTGGAACAATTAGAGTACCTTGGCCACCGAAATGTCATTTTTATTTTGAAATGTCCCTGGTATTATGTAAGATAGAAGTGTGCCTAAACAACCACACAACCTAAAACATGCACTAGAACAATTTTCGAAAATGATGGGGTGTCATCAGGAGTGTCATTTTCTGGACTGTTTAGAACAACCTAGAACGTTCCTTAAAATTTTAATTTTTGAAAAATGATAAGCAACCAAAACTTCGTAGGCTGCTGTATTGTTAAATGATAACGAAGGCTTCTATGGTCTGAGTCTCTGTTATGAGGGCTTCCGAGTTTTGACCGCGTCATAGTAAAGTACATATAAACAATACAAAATAAAAATAAAACAAAAAAGAAAATTAGAAACAAAAATACAAAAAACTTACTCAGTCAGAAAATTTTCGCCTCTAGCGTGGTTGACACGTCGAGTTAGTTTTGCTCCTGAAGAAGCCACTTATTACTTTTTGCTGTATTGTTGTGGAATACGTTCTGTCTTTGATTATTGCTGCTGTCTAGCAGCCTCTAAATGAACTTCAATACAAGGAAATGAAATTGGTGAAATGAAAATGGTGCCTAGTGCTACAATCTCAAAATAAAAAGTTTTCATCTTGATTTCTTCTTTTTTTGTATTTGCTCTGTATGCTTCTAGTGGCACATGCTGTAGTTGTTGGACTCGTTATTGATTCTACATAGATTTGCCACCTTCAAGAGCAAGATTTCTGTTTACAATATCAAGCTCGCCACCCTCTCACGATATGTATCAACATTTCGAAGTTCTGAATCTGTGACATTTGACTATAACTCTAATTTGGACTAGAATGACGAGGAATGAATGACTCATCATCCGGACTTGTCAATAAGAAAGCCCAGACTAACGAGCTGAAGCAGAGGTATTAGTTTCAATAGAACTAACTGGATGATCCAATATCTTCTGAACAAATTTGGAATTGGTGACGATAGTGGATTATCAACAGTCCAGACTTCAGCCAAAAATTATTACACCATGGTGTGGTAGGAAGATTGGTGTCAGTGTTATTTCAGGAGAAGCAGGATAGTTTTTAAAGCATTTCATAACATCTTTCTAGCATTTAAAATATGAAAAGGTCATATATGCTGATTCTGACTTGGTTGTGGTAACGTTTTCGTCACATTACTCCCGAGAAGTACCACCACGCTCTTTCAAAACTTTGTCCAATCAGTATGTTGATGCGTTGATGCTCAACCACCACAGGTAAACGTTTAAGGTTTATGGTGCAGTAGAGGTGGTGGGACAAGGTTATTCATATGCTTTTGTTCCTAGCAATATTAAAAAGGGCTTTTTTAGCTACCAACCCAACTGTTCGTTTTGGGCCAAATTAAAGTAAAACTAACATATAGAGCTATTCTATTGTACAACGTTTTCTATAATTCAAGAAAGCATATTTGCCTCTATGCCTTTACTAGAAGAGGTAGAAAGCCTTTTGGCCAAAAAAGCTAGAAGCAACATATAATGAACCAAAAGTGTGCCAATAAGGTACAATAACCTACCCTATCATGAGAGGAATTTCTGAATCATTGTTCAGGACAACTACAACAACCCGGAATTCAGTATCTGAAAAATGATGGGTCATGCATCAATGTCATTTTGATGCAGTTTGTGTACAAAAATGTTTTTGATCGTTTATTCTTGCTACATGCCAAAAAATATTTTGTGACTTATTGTATTAAACATAATCCAAGATATAATTATAGACAAATATTAACATCCTGTATATTTAAGTCGATGACACCATACAAGGACAAATCTTTTGAGCCAGAAACAGCTGATCTCAAATATCAATTGGACCAGGTCAGAAGTCAAAACGAGAACTGCCAAGCTGAAGTTAAAATGAAAGAGGAACGTATTCAACAGCTATTGAGGGAAGTACAAAATTTGGTAAGTTTTCCCCGAAAAATTTTCTCCATTTTCACCCATTATTATATATTACAGGAGGAACGTTGTGCGGAAGCTGAACACAATGTTTCACAAGCTGTTAGGATGCAAGATGATATGGATATTCTGCAAGGTGCCCTGAGAGATATAGCCCACGCTTTAATCCAGGATGCTGAGACGAAAGAACCCGATCTAGGACATAGTACTCACGTCCATTTGAGTGCCTCAACGCCGATCCCTCAAAAGTACGTTTTTATTATATTTAGGTTATTATTATTTAATGAAGAGTATTGTTAAAACGCAATCGATTTGTTTGAGCGAAGCTTACGTCAATGAATCGTTATTAATGTTTAATTTCAGATAAGTTCTTCAAAAATATTTATATACAATCGATAAATTCTTTATTTATATTTTATCTTGAAGAAATATTATCGTAAAAACGAATTAATTCAAATTATTAATATTAAAAAAATTGATGTTTTTAAAAGAACATTTTTGCAGATCTCCGAAACGTGGAGGTCTGAGAAGCATGACATCCCCTGCAGCTTTCGCCGAAAGTACAATTTCAGCAGTACAAGCTGCTTTACATAAATACCAATCCTTAATACACGAACTACAGGTAATATTATAGGAATTCTACTTTAAAAATTTCGAAAATCCTCGCTTATTTAGGTAAAACTCCAATCGAATCGGGAGCAACTTGTGCTAGTTCGCAAGCAATACGAAAATTCGGAAGAAAACGCTGCAGTTTTGGATCGGCGAGTTAAAGAGTTAGTAGGGCAATTGGACGCTAATAAAACTCAATTCTCTCAACTAACTCAAGAACGTGATTCCTTACAGCATGCTCTAGATTCATGTCGAGCTGAAAATTTGGCTTTGGACAGGCATCGAGTCGAAGTCAATCATATGGTGATCAAAATTAGGATGAGAAAATTTGAACCCCATTTAAAAATGGATTATATTTTAGGTTGAGAATCTTAATAGGGATTACGAAAAATTGCAAAGCATCAATCATAAACTGCAGAAGGAATTAGATGTCCTCCACGAGGAGAAGATCTTTTTGCAGAGCGAAGTTGATCGTTTAAATCAAGATGCTGATCATAGGGAGATTAATCTCAGAGCTGAAGAAGATAGATGCAGTCGTATGAGGGAGGAATTATTAGTGGTTCGGGAAGAATTAAATAAACTTTACCTGTCACATGATTTATTAGAACAGCAGAAATTAGAAGCCGATTCCCAAATTGCATCTTTAGAAAAATCTAAAGGCAAGTATTGAAAAAGGAAGCTTTTTAAACTCTATCCTAATTTCCCCCCAAAAATTTTAGCTGACGTCGAATACCAATTAGAGAAGGTGATTGGTGAGAGATCAAACGTTTCTGATTCGCTCACGAAGAAAGAAAATGTCGCTGCAAACTTAGAACAAGATAAAAAGCGATTACAAGATGAAATCAAACGGGTAATTAACCTTTCTTTTTATCTCTTTTTAAATTATATTTATGAATTACAATTTTAGATGGAGGACGAAAAATTAGCCCTACAAACTCAATGTAGTGACCTCCAAAACGATTTGCAATCATTGAGGAAGGAATTATTACAAGCAGAGCAACAGAAATTAGATCTGGAATCCGATAAGATTTCTTTAACAGAAAAAACAAAATTCTTAGAAATCGAAAAGGGGAAGGTGAGCTCCCTAATTTAAGTAGTAAACATAAAATTAAATTCAAAATTCCTTTTATTAGATCGAAATGGAATTAGGTCAAGTTATACGAGAAAGAAGCGATCTCAGTAACCAATTAACGGTGATGGCCAGGAAGAAGGAGGCCCTAAACGAAGAGCTAATGCGTACCAGGCAAAAATTCGAACAATGTAACGAAACGAATTCAAGAATTAATCGAAATCTTGAGGAACTAGTTAAGGAATGTGAGGAAAAACAGGTATTAATCATCATCAATCAATTTCACCCTAATCCTGTAAAAATTTATTATAGTGTGGTATGGATGCTATGGAGAAAGAGATGCAACGATTACAAGAACAATTAGCGGCTGTTCGTTGCGAAAAAGAAGCGCTAGAGGGCGTTTTATTCGATACCCAAACTAATCTAGAAACATCCGAGAATAAGAAGTTGCAATTGGAGAAAGATCTCCAGGAATCGTTAGTGAAACAAGAAGCTTTAAAAGGGCAAATAACTCGTTTGGGTAAAGATCTGGAGCGATCGGAGAAACGTTGTTTGGAGATCAAGAGTTCTTTAACCAACCAGGCTGGTAATCAAGAAGCTGAGTTCCAGCAAGCTATGGGTAATCTCAAGAGGCAGAACGAGGAAAATGTGCGAAAATTAACTGAGGAACGGGAGAAAATCAGGAGCAATTTGGAGAAGCGTCTTCAGCAAACCGTGCAGCAGTTGACGCATGAAAAAGATGCTGAGATCGAGAAGCTTTTGGAGAGGATCGATGCGTTGCAGAATCATATTGAGAATCTCTGCCAACAACATGAGGAATTGATGCTGAGGGCTGAGAATGATAAACAGCAGGCTCTATTGTTGGGTATGAATTGTTTTTATTTATGTTTTCAATGTTCAGTCTAAAAAATTGCTAAAGATGCTGATTTTTGGTCTGTTACAATCAATGTTGGTGTCTCTCTCTGAACAACTATATCGTAGTTCCTAAACCAAGTTGGTCTTGGGTGATTGATCTTTAGTAGAAGTTCTAATCATGTTTTTGTAGTTTGTGGTTGTCGGGGGTTGGTAATATGAGGAAGCTAACTTCTTTTTTCATTTTCTTGAGATTTTGAATTATCTGATCTCCTCTCATCCCTGGCATTGCAGTGTAAAACTCAAAGGACTCTAAAAAGCATTGAAACTTTCATAAATTTCTGAGAAGGACATTGCAGAGATCACGGGAGGTTGAAGGAATGAACACGAGATGTGATTCTCTTGACGTTTCCGATCTTCAAACTTGTCCATTTTGCTCTGAGCTTCTTTGTGGATGTCTCTAAAGGTGCACGTTTAAGCGAGAGGTGAGATCTTTGGACAGTTTTTTGAAAAATTGCCAAAAAGATATAAACTCATGGATCCAATCTATCATTGGATTGAAGGAATTTCTACATAGTTGTCGTTCAAAGATGTGTCATTTTTTCTTTTGTTTCTCTTGATAATTTAATCCACTTTGATGGTCCTGTACTTCCTTTCCCTCTTCTCGTAAAAGCTGCTCTTGTAATAACACCTGAATTTCCTCGATGAAGTGACTAGCAGTAGTCCCCCATTATACTGGAGTTCCATCTACTCTGTACTATCTCTTTCCCATGACTTTAGTATCCTGATGGAAACGTTCACCCTGCTCTTTACTGGTGGTTTCATGGAAAACGTTCTTTTCAACTGTCTCCAATGTTTTGTCGTGTTGGTCATAGTTTTTTAGTCCAGTGTTAATTTCTTGCTTGGGGGGGGGGAGAGGGAGGGAGGAAGGTACTTAATTTCAAAGCCTCGTAATTTTCTTTGAGGTGTACAGAATGGACTAGAGTACTAATGGACCAGAAGAAGAGAAGCATTTGGAAAAATGCTTTGATTATTCCCATTCACAAGGGAGGCAGCGCAGATGTGATCTTAAACTATAGGCCGATCTCGAAACTTTTTGCAAAACTTTTCGAAAAAATCGTCGAATTATAGCACTCCGTAAAGCACATTATCCTACCACAGCAACATCGTTTTTGTAAGGGTAGATCCATCATTACAAATCTACATTCTTATACCGATTATTTGTCATCTGTCTTGGATCAAGGTGGTCAGGTTGATGTTATTTTGACAGATTTTAAAAAAGCTTTCGATAACGTCAACCACACTTTATTGATTTCTAAATTAATTCAAATACGTTGTCATGGAAACCTTCTCCGATGGATTAGTTCTTATATTAGAAATAGGTCACAGGCTGTTGCTATTAATGGGCTTAGATCTGACTACGTAAACGTGATCTCCGGTGTGCCCCAGGAATCCCACCTCGGTCCACTCCTTTTTAATTTATACATAAATGACATTGGTCGGTTCATCAGCTCTTGCAGATTTTTGTTGTATGCTGATGACTTAAAAATTTGTAATAGTATTGGTAGTATTAATGATAGTTTACAGTTACAGTTCAGTGATCGGTCTTTTTCAAGGATAGGATTTTCGGCCTTGGCTGATGTTTCCTTTCTGTATTGTAATTTATCATGTTTTACGTGGAAATTCCTTTGGAGCTACAACCCTGTTAATTTCTCGAATATTAAATTAAATAAAAAATAAAATAAAATAAATATGTGTGCAGGAGTTCGGCCTTGAGGCTTCTTTGTATTCCATTCTAAACTTTTGAACCAAACCAGGAACATCACTACAGCAAAGCAACTCCCCTTCTTCTTTGAAATAGTCACTAAATTCACGATCTCTAAATCTGTACTGATGAAAAATTGTTCCAACAGCCAGCAGTAGCTTTTTCTCTTTGAGTTTAGAACCCAAGGGTTCAGTATACTCCTTGGTAAGTCCCAAGTCTATCACCAAATCATCATGCTCAGACTGAGTGAAAAGTTGAGGGGTGGTATCATCTGAAGGATCTTGGAAATCACAGTCATCTTCATTGATGTCAGATTCATTAGAGCTCATCGCACCTAACGTTGCTGGAAGCTGAGGTGGAGGCACATCTGGTCCATGATGAGCTGATCCCATGATGAGCAGATCGCATTGCAGAAGGAAGGTTGGGATACTCCATCCTCTACACGATTGAAATGTCAAATTAGAATGATTTTTTTTTCCCGATATATTGCTTAGAAATCTATCATCATCATCATCTGATAATATTACAGTAGGTATTAAGGAACCAAATATCTTCTTCTTCTCAAATCCTTTCTGAATATTTAGCGGTTCAAAAGTTTGTGATATTGCAGTGACAGCTAGTTGAGATATTTCGAAAATTGTGATTGTAATAGTGGTGGATAAACAGCCATATCTAAATGTTGCATAATGTGAGTGGAATAGAACGAGATTACTAGCAAAAAATAATGCTCTTTTCCTTGCAAAAATCCAAAGAAATATGGCGTTCGAAATTGTCAATCTATAATTCAATTCTGATTTAATATTTTAAAGCTCACCACGACCATCAAGCTCTCCACGATCGCCTAGAAGCGACCAAAAGGGATCTAGAAGCTGAGAGGGAAGTGCTAGAAAGATTAAAGAGAGAAGCAAACGGTAGATTCGAAGCAGATAGGAATACCATAAATCAATTAAAGGATGAGCTTAATAAACATAAAGCTCGTTTCGAGGAAACCAGGTATTTATTTCTGGCACAATCTGTATATTTACAGAACTTTCTTGTTGTAGACAGTTTTGGAGCTTATTTTCTGCACCAACTCACACCGTATAGTTATATTATCCACTACTGCACAAATTTAGAGAGAGATAAATTTAGGTAGACTTTATTATTAAAACGATTAAATATGCGTCTTAGATTTTGTGCGGTTTAAATTTTAGGCAGAGATGTGAAGAGGAAAAATGCAAATTGGAGCATAGGATTGAAGAGATTCGTAATGAACGGGATGCTGCGAGTAACGAATTGGAGAATTTGAAAGTTCAACTTCATTTAACTGAAGATAAAATTGACGATTTACACAATCAACTCCACGATAATATTAGGAAGTTGAAAGAAAGTAAGTTTCGCGATGAATTTATATATATATACAAAGGAATTTATTAACATTATTATAATCTTTATCTAGCTGAAAATAATTCTGAAAGTTTACGTAAAGATTTGACTGATATAAGACGTCAACTTACTGATTGTAATATCGAGAAAGAGAAGTATCACACTACGAATAAAGAATTGCGGGAACATGTTAAAAGAACTGAGTCGGAAAAACGAGAGACCGCCAGGCAATTGGAGGAAGCCTTTCAAAAAATAGCCAGTAAGTATGCTGAAATTGATTCTAACACCCATTAAATTCCCCCCTACAATTACTATAATTGAAACTCGGATAATTAATGCTTGCATAACATGTATCCACCCCTATAACTACTAATTTTCGCGATTAGCTTCCGGTAATCACCTCAATAATTGCTACACGTAACGAAACATCAGTTTTATCGATAAACCAATACTGTTAAGTTCAAACGTCATTTTATTATTAGGCATGGAAGACGCGAAAGCTGCGATGGAAGCGGAAAAATCTCGTTTACAAGATCAATTGAGGGATTCCGAAAAAGATCAGTTACAAGCCGATCATAAAATCGAATCTTTACAAGAAGAAATCCAACGACAACAGTCCTCGAATACACAACAACAAGCTGAGGAAAAAGAGTTACAAGCACGTTTATTAAACGAAGTTGAGGAACGTGAGAGGGCACATCAGGAAGTTCATCAGTTAAAGAAGCAGGTAATTTAGTTTAAAATTAATTTTGTGTTTAATTTATCTTCTATTTTTATTCTATTTTTAGATAGCGGAACTTGAACGGAACCTAGAACAAACCCGACAAGAATTAGCAAGAACTAGAGCTCACAGTGCTCATCACGAAGAGGAATTCCACGCTAGAGAGCAGGATCTTCTAGCCCATCTAGAAGATAGTAGAATACGCGAGAAAAAATTGGAAGATCAGAAGCATAATCTTGAAGTGTGTTTAGTGGATGCTACACAACAAATACAAGAATTAAAAGTAATTATTTCGATTTTATTTAGGATGAAATTCAAAAAATTATTTTTAGGCTAAACTTAGCGGATCAGAAGGTCGCGTTAAAGCTTTAGATGCACAATTAGCGCAAGCTGAAGCTAACAAGAGAGATATTGAGCAAAAACTACATAGTGTAGTTTCAACTTTACGAAGAATAGCCGGCATACAATTAGATGGATCTGTTACTACACCTTACAGGATTATGAGCCCATCACGTCGATGGAGCCCAGCAAGAAGTAATCCCTCCCTCCAAAAAAAAAATCAATTTATTCTAAATTAATAACTTGGTCTCATTCTAGCTCAAGATCATGATGCGACAACTGATATAGATCCTGAAGTTATCCGCAAAGGTGTGAGGAATTTGATGCAACAAGTGGCTCAAGTCGAAAGGGAAAGGGTAAGTCCACAATTAATTTATTTATCTCCATTTATACATGGATGAATTTCTTCAAGGACGATATGAAGACTCAAATCTCTACTATGAAGAAACAGCTTCAAGAGGCTCAGGATACTCAATCCAAGGGTGATACTAAAGTTACTAAATTAATGTCGAATTTGCGCACCTTACAAGATGAAAAGGGAAGTTTGGAGGCTAAACTTGGACAGAAGACTAAAGTACTTCAAGCACAGGTTTTCAAATCTTTTTATAATTTTGGAATTATTGTTATGATTGTGATTTTTTTGGTAGGCCGAACAATTGCATAAGAAGTCGGAAGAAACTCAGCAAATGAGGGATAAAATTGTAACTTTAGAGTTAACTATAAGCTCCGCTAATGATGAGAAGATGCAATTTGAGGTAAGTAATCTAGATATCATTGCATAATCATTTGCATGATTGTCAATATCTGGATAAAGCTTTCCTCAACACGACTTTATTTCTTTGCAATCTTCTTCTGTCTTTTGATTAGGAACTGCCTTTTCTCTAGTGTTTTACATCAGCTGCTTCTAACTTCTACTCCAAAAGCAAGTTTTTTGTTCTAGATAGTAGATAGATCTATTTTGGATCCAAGATTTTGTTTTGTTTCACTGTCTCCAACAGGAAATTTCGAGATGGAATAACTCCAATTCGTTTCTTTTTCAATTGAGTTTTCTGTGGTTCATTATCTTCAATTAGATTTATTGATAATTTCCAAAGTTTCAGTGCGTCAAAATCATAGTTATCTTCAGGAATTATTATTTTGTTGTAAAGCTGAATACTTGCTTTTTGAATACCACTCTTATAACGTTACATTTTAAATTTGTCAAAGTTTGAAGATTTCCGATCTTTGAGATAATTCAATAACCAAAAGTCGGGCACAGTTAAACCAGGGGATTTAGTCAGATATGCCACATCGAAGTTTTTGGAAATGAGCAGTCCCGGAAATATTCTCCTCAAAATAACCATTGTTCCATGAGCACCGTGGCATCATCCTGTTGATACCAGACATTCTCCAGTACAAGTTCTTCCATTTTTGGAGCCAAAAAATATTGCAGCATCATTCTGTAATGATCACCGCATTTATGGTAGTTGTTCTTCCTTGATCGTCCTCAAAAAAAAGGCCCAATTATGTTTCCAGCACCACCACACCATGTTGCAATTTTCTGATCATGTAATGGTTGCTGGGGGGTTGTGGTGTTCTCACTACCTCAGAATCAGTGGTTCACAGCTCCATTTAGACAGAAATGGGTTTCGTCTTTCATTCAAAAAAGCAGGAATTGTGTTTGGGTTACCTGGATTTCGTAAGGCAACCTAATCACGTACACAGTCTATATTTTCTCTTGAACGAAGTGTGCACATCTACCAGGCTTTGAATTTATGTCTGTGGTTCTAATTTATCATCAATTGCTTGCTTCCAGTGCTTAACATTTGGCCTATTTAAAGAATTTTTCGGCAAACTGTAACTTGATTTTGTACTTCTTCTTCTTCGACGGACAACATGTCCGTTTTACTAAAAAACGACCACAAGACCCTTGCACGATAAAATCTACACGGGAGGCTTCAGGTTATCCTGGAGCGGGTCAACCCCTTACTTCGGCATGATGCTACAGCAGAGGTTTGACTTTTGACAACACTGCTGCTTGCTCTTCTTTGTGCTAAAAATCTCAATCTACATGTCCTTCTTCCACCCTGTGGTCATATATGGTGCATTATCATGGTCAAACCTAGCCAAATCCCACTTCAAAAGACTAGGAGGTCTCCAAAATGAAGTTCTCTGAATAATTATGGGCGTGTCGTGGTTCGTCAGGAACGCATAATTCCAGACGGACTTCGGCGTCTGAGCGCTTAAGGAATACATCACATCCCTGGCCAAGAAGATGCTAGAAAGGACAACCAGCTCAAACAACCTGCTGATAATCCATCTAATGGATTTAGACCCTGAAAGACCACTGTCGAACATCAGTAGAGTCATCTAACATCAGCAACGCAATACAGAGAGACTAATAACCACCTGTCCACCATACCTATACATCGAAAGTCGGAAGGAGTCCTAGTATAGACCAAAGAGGTCAAGGACTTGAAGTTCAACTTTAGGAGGGGCGACAAAGTTGTTTCACACTCACACGTTTTAAATCTGTTGTAATGTTGTAGTAACCATGGTGATTATTATACCTGTCATTAGTTGTAATTTATGTTCACTAAACTCACTAACAATTTATTATGGCATTACTTATTATTTCGTGCACTTCGCGAAAACTTTGGTCTAAATAATCGCCCTTTTGAAAGATTCTTAGAAATTTGAAAGATTTTATTTCACGATGTAAAAACACCAGTAAGACGCCGAAATGTCAAAACCGTTCAGATTATTGCTGCTGTAAGAGCTCAAGAATTAGAAGGTCTAAATTTATCAATTCAAGAATTTTGCAAAAAGATTTAAATTTACACCTGTATAAGATTGTTTTGATCCAAGTCCAGTCCAACTTAAGTCACTGGACCATCGTCGGCGCCGCGAATTTGCTGCTTGGAGTTTAGAACGACTTGAAATGGTAAAAATTATCTTTTCAGATGAAGCTCATTTTTGGTTAAGTGGTTACGTAAATAAGCATAGTTGCCGTTTTTGGCGTCAAAAATAATCCACAACAGATTCACGAGAAGCCTGTCCATCCCCCACCATGGTATGGTGATATCGTTGGACCAATTTTTTTTCTCAAAATGAGGTTGAACGATACCGACAAATGTTAACAATTTTTTTATGGCCAAATTTGGATGCGCTTGATTTAGAAGATATGTGGTTCCAGGAAGATGGCGCTACATGTCACACTGCTCATGAAACTATCGCCATACTGCAAGAAAAGTTTGGAGACAGGATAATTTCAAGAAATTCAATTCCCTAGCCTTCAAGAAGCTGTGATTTGTCTCCTTTCGATTACTTTTGTGGGGTTGTTTAAAATCTAAGGTTTATGCAAGCAGGCCACAAACACTTGACTTGAACACTTTAAGATTGGACATTGGACGCTGCATTCGTGAGATTACGCCCGAATTATTGCACAAAGTCGTTGAAAATTGGATTCGTCGAATTCACTCGTGTACACGAAGCCGAGGTGGACATTTAAACGAAGTGCTATTCAAAACATAAACGTTATCGATTATGCTATGAGATAATATAAAAAGTGTCATATAAAAGAAGTCATTTCTATTTTATTTCATTTTACAATCATATCGTTCTTATTGGAAAACCCTGTAGTTCTTGCTTTCTTTATCAAGCTTCTATCTATGCTTTCAGCAACGTCATCCTGTTGAACTGAAGATGGTAAAATTAACTGAATTCTTTTCTTGTTGAATAGCAAAAGTCAATCTTTCTGAATTGGATGATTACTAAAGACCGCAAGTGTGGTTCGGTAGCAGAATTAATGAAAACTCAGATATAATACACAACCATACCTTATTAGTAAACAAAAACGAACAACGAAAACATTTTCACGAACTTTCGACATTTTAAATGCGTTGCAACCGAATTATAGGTACGCGTATTTACAATGCATGATCATGCAACAATACCGTACGATGACTGCCTACAAACTACATATTTCACTGCCACTGGAACCGAACCAATTCTTGCGGTCTTTAATGATTATATTTATTCAATATATGTACACTAACATATGATAACAGTTTCAAAATCATTTACAGGATAAAATTGAAAAATTAAAGAATTCTTTAGCGAGATTGGAAAACGATAAACGCAATCTTCAAGAAGAATTAAACAGGACAGAAAGCAGATCTACCAAATTGGAACTTCAGAGGATGTCAGCAGAAGGGGACCTTCAAAGATTACAGATGATGTTGCAGGAGAAAGATGCCCAAATACAGGTCTAATTTATAGACTTTACATTGATAATTTTTTTAAATTGATGTTTGTTTAAATGATGTTTCTAATGTATTATATATTAATCGTAGAAATTGCAAGAGAAATACGATATGCAATCTAGGAGTGTCACCAGTTTGGAAGAACGTTGCGTATCCTTAAAATCCACAATAGACCAGATGAACATGTCTTTAGAGAGAGCATCTGCCGGCGAATCGGAACTCAAAGCTGAAATCCAAACGTTACACAGATCTTTAATGGACGCTAGCGCATCTTCGCAAAGCGGTGTCGAAAAATTGAAGCACGTAAGTTTTCAATACAACAAATTTGATCGAATTATCTTGAACCGGATTTTTTAGGTGCAAAAATCTTTAGCTAATTGCGAAAACGAAAGGAGGGTCATGTCCGAACGCATGGAAACGTGTCAACAATCAGTGGCCGAACTTAGGAGAAACAACCAAATCCTACAAGATCAAATAGCACGTTTGAATAACGAATTGGCCAATAATGAAGTCCAAAAATCAGCTTTAGAATCTCAATTAAGAATGTCTCAATGGCCTGCCGAGAGCCCATCGCCACATCACGATGAAGAATTAATGCGGCAATTGCAATCAACGCAAAGAGAGCGCAGCGAGCTCAGAGGAAAAGTTGATTCTTTAACTAATAAGGTAATTTTAATTAAAATTGTGTCGAATTTTGTATTTAACGTGGATTTTTACAGATGCGACAGATGGAAACAGAAAAACGCAATTTAGAACGTACGGTCGCTAAATCCCAATCCCAATCGCAAGCTCAATCGATTAATCGAAGTAAATCGTACGAGAGACCTGAAAAATACGAATTAGAGACCATGAGTAGTACAGACAGGGACACCACACGTTTAGAACAAGAGAATCGCGATTTAAAAATGAAAATAGCTCGTTTAGAGAACGAATTAAGCGAGAGGGAATCCGAATTAGCGAGATTAAAATCTCAAAGGCCCGTTCCGAGTGCGTTGGATTCGAAATTCGATAGGGCTGAGATCGAAAGGTATCGTGCAGCTCAATTACAAGCTGAGAGATTGTTGGAAGCGAGAGAGCAAAGTCATCGTCAGCAAGTTACAAGATTAGAAAATCAGGTATTTATTTCTACGATGTTTTATGAAAATAATTTAATTTCCTCTTCTCCTCCCCCACCACTAAGGTGACCCTACTCAGAGAACAATTAAATCAGGAGATTAAACGACGTCAGCAGTACGTTCTTAGGAGTACTAGAGCTGGAAGGGAGATGCAGCAATTGCGTCAAGCTTTAGGCGATTCTCTACGTACAGTTTCTCAAGATCCTTCTTTAGATGCTCTTTTACTCGAACACGAAGCTAGGAAACTCGATACTACACTATCGACCACTGCCAGTTTACCTCCAGGCTTATCAAGTTACGACAGGCGTTCGACGACACCACAACCCCATAAATGAACAACAGATTGAAACAAAATAATTTTTACAATTTGACCGATAGCAGAATGATAGATTGAGATTTAGATTTGTTTAAAAGAATAGATGATATTAAAGGCGATAGACGTATTAAAAAGTGCCACTTCTGAAATTAAAATGTGTTCAATTCAACCATGACAAAAAAAGAAAACAAAGATAAACGTTTTTTCTTTTTTAAAATAAATCTCTCACGATATAGTAAATGAAGCACGAAATAAAAATAAAACATACTCTACTTATTTAACATTTTCGAAATTATTCACGAAAAAAACACTGCCATTTATTGAATTATTTTGGTACAATGGAAAATTTTAAGATTAAACAAAATTATAGATTACATAATAATCAATTTAAGTTGTCATGTCCTTTTATTAGATGGTCGGCAAATTTTGGTAATATTTAAGAGTTATCACTAATCAGTATTATATCCTAATTGTAACTAAATGATTTACGACTTGTTTTTAATTTTGGATTAATGTTTCTGTTGTTATATTAATATATATGTATGTATGTATTGGATCTTACAAATTTTGTAGGTTATATCTAAAAACACTGTGCTTAAATAGTGTAAGAAGTAAATGCAAGAATAAACATTTTAAACCAAGAAATTGTTAGTTGTTTTTTTTATTAGGATTAGATACGATTTCTTTTATAAGTTATTATTTTTTGCTACTATTTACACATAGGTGTGCTGATGAGTCTTTATAAGTCTGAACATGTCCACACATAGTGGATATTAGGAAGAAATTTCTGCTTTGGTAAGCGAAGGCTTAACTGTAAAAAGATCATTACATTAGGTCCAAAAATTTCTTAACCAAAGCGATCTAAAAAGATGGATAAATAGGCAACAAACAAGGTGAAGATTAGAGGGATGGGAGTATATCCAGGGAGGTGGCCTACATGGAAAAGCCAAGACGGTAGCAACAGAAGAGACTAGGCATAGCAATCAAACTGGAATCACAAGGTACGTACCTACCGAAGATGGACTCATTAATTAATACCTGATATTCAAGTTTGGATAAATAGATCCTTCGGAGAAGTCGATTATTTTCCGACAAACGTTATCTCGGACCATGGAAGCTTCCAGATGTACTTACACGAACGAGAAAAAGTCGATATGCATCAATGCCCATACTGCAATGATATCGATGACGCAGTACATACTCTCGTTGTATACGACAAGTGGACAGAGAGTCTGGTCATCAGAACAAGAATGATTGAGAAGTTTACGAGGAGCTGAGGAACCTAAAAATATAGACAACATCTGCACCGAAGTAATGTGGAGGAAGGAAGGAAAATTACAGAAGAAGACACAAGTTTCATTTACAATTGCGATGACATCTCATTTTTGAATACTCTTTTAAAACTGTGACAGCTTTAACATTAACCCACAGGAAAACCACAACGAAATAAGGTTGCCTTTCAAATTAAGTATAATTATTGGTCAAAACAGTGCTCACTCCTTTAAAAGGAGATTAGAATAGTCTTGTTGAATTCAATGGAACTATAGTTATTCGAGAATTCTACTTCCAAGATCGAAAATAATGTTCCTAGGACATCTTGTGATACTACTTGATGTCCTCCATTATGTCTTAAAGTACTTCTCAAAATCAGATTCAACACACAATAATAAACTTTACGAAGTTTTGGTTAGGTGCACCTCTCTTGAAGATACTAATCAACCTGGGTGTTTAAAGGCTAACTATAAATGTCATGAAATCTACATCAAAATTGATTGGAAAACGGAAAGAACCATATCAGAAGAGAAAGGAAACTTTCTGACATCATCAATAGTAAATATATATATTTTTTTGTTATGTGGAAATCTTTTTATGGATGGCAAGGGCTTAGTTCTAGCACTCATGACAGTGTGGGACTCCCAGTTGGATTGAGAGATAACTCGTATATCTCTCCTGGAGCATCCATGGAACCATCTTTTGTTCGATATTAACCTCACGAATGTCCCGAGCAGCCTATTTTCGTTTTTTCTTTAGTTTACCTGACCATTTTGTTTCATTCTTTCTTCTAATTACTTGGTTCTCATTATCGTGATTATCATTTTATGGAGCTCTTTCCAGTTTTTCTTGGATTCTAGTATAGAATCAAATACTGTGCCGTTATTTCTTTACCCAGTCGATGCCATGCTTTCTGGCTCTCCAGTATGCACATTCCTCTTCCTCAGCTTTGCCTATTCGCAGATTCGGTATTAACTCATTCGTCCATTGTCCTTTTACAATATTATTGTTCCACCTTTCCTGTCATATGTTTAGAGTACGGCTTTTTGCTTCTGTTTCCTCTGGAGCAAGCTGTAGCTCATTTTCTTTCATCCACTTAGCTATTCGTTTAAGATTTTCATTTGTGTTGATCTTTAAGTTGTGTTTGCTATCGGCAGATACTATTAGTGCCAGATCGTCAGCGAAAGCAATAGTTTTCGAGCGTCCCTGCAACTTAATTTCAGTACTTCGTTCCAAATTGTTGGTCCCAAAGCAGATCCTTGAGGCACTCCTACTTCCACTTTAAGTTTAATCTGCTTGGTAGCTCGTATGTATCTTTCCTTAAGATAGTCCGCAATAATAATATGTTATGTTCATTTGTGATATTTGCCTTCTCGCCAATTTTTTAAGAATTAAGTTCCATCTTGCTCTATTGAATGTTTTGAACGTCTATTCCAGTCTATTTCTTTTACATTCTTCAATTACATACATTGCCTGTAAAGTTGATCGTCCTTTTCTGAACCCATACTGGTGTTTCTCTAGTCCTCCTTTCCTCTCTATCTCTTCTTCAAGCCACTGTCTTATCAATATTTCATATAATTTACTAAACCCATTTATGTAATAGACAAATCAGTCTGTATGCCTTTATCCTACTTGGTTTGCTCTCGTCCTTTGGTATTAAAATAACTTTGGCTTCTTTCCACCACTCAGGGAACGTATTTCATCCATCCCCGGGGCTTTCCCTGACTTCATACTGTCTATTACCTGTTGTAATTCTATTTCAGTGAATTTGGGCACTACAGCTACAATTTCTTTTATCATTTCTCGTTGCGTTTATTGATTGAGGTAAAAGCTGTTTCAAAAGCCAACTAAAGGAAATGTGAATCAGAAACAATTAAAAAATCAAATTCAAAATGTTAATCCGTAGATTAAATTGATGAGAACCAACCCTTGTAGGGGATAAGCACTTCTAAGCCTATTAAGAAAAAAGGAGACAGTGATTTCTCTGAAACTGATGATTCTAGTGTAGGTAAATATATTATTCAGGAAGAAACAATGATGATTTAACAGTGACCTCGTCCTCAACTCTAAACCTTCAAGAAGGCTTCGAGAATGTACTATGGCCGAGTGATATTATTATTATTAAGATTATTATTACTATCACACAAGTGAAATTATTATTCACCGATCAGTGTCACCATAACATAAATTAACGATTTGTTCGCCATTTTTTTTATGTCATGTTGGTTCAAGAGAACATTAAGATTAAGAAGTTTACATAAAATATGAAATTTTTTAAATTTCGGTTCAAAATATTCAATTTTTTCAAAATATTTGTTTAGTAGTAGGTATACAGTTAAAAAAATTATTACCCCAGCTTCCCCTACTAATTGTTTATACTACTGCAATGCAATTTATTAAATATTTTGCCTATTTCGTGCAGTCTTATTTCCTTATTACTCCTTAAAATAGATTCACTTCTTCCATTCAATTTGAATATTTAGCATTATATTAACACAAAGGTGTTAATTTGGCAACAAATTAACCCGTCACATATTGTGGATTTTACTGTAGTAGAGTCACAGAGTTATGATCGTTATGATACATGACATTTGACTATAGTTGAATTCAACATGAATTATTTTCTCTGATTTTGGGTTATCATTCAAATAATATTTTATTTATTAAATATTACAATCATTCGTAATTGATTATTACTTACCTATTCCTGGCAAAATCGAAATTTTAAAATTAGCTCACACGTATCTCCCACAAAAATAAAATCAGACTGAAGTTAGCTAGGATTACATTTTCAAATAATTTGTATTTATGAAGTTATTAAAAATATTATTTGCATGAAAGCAATATGTGAATCTTTTGTATGTGATCTTGATGTACAAACAAATATTTTAAAGAAAAGAATCTCTTCGAATTTCAATAAAAAATTAATTTATAATTTAATTTAATCAGTACCACCACCTATTGCAAATTAAAATATTGAGGTTTAAATAAGGAATATTTAATTTAATTTAAAATAAAATCCTCGTTTACAATTAATCCCAATATTTTATTAGACATATAAATTTATAAACACAATTAGGTAGATGAAATTACAAAAGTTACAAAAAAAATGGCAATCCACAATAGAGACAGACAGAGAGAGCAAAATTCATATAAAAACTAAATCAATCTACTTTTTGTACGATATACATATAATTACACCGGTAAAATACCGGTTCATTAATCCACAACCAATCCCTTAACGGTTTCAAAAACGCAAAAGGATTTTTTTCAATATCACGTATTACATTCAACTTAAAATTTAGATTAATTAACAAATTTCTATCCCTAATCAGTTCAATTTTTGTAAAAGACGTCAATAATAGTGGAATATCTTTGTAATGTAACAATTTTGGAATGCTATTTTCCCAGGGATTCCCAGGGCTATGTTCGAATTCATGTAAACCGCAATTAAATGCCGCGATGAGATCAGGTTTTGGAATTTTCTTTAAAATATCATGGTATAAATTCGAATGAAAATATATTTCGTAATTCGGAAATTTTTTCGAATGTGATGGTTGGATTAGGTCAGGTCCTATTAAATGATATGTTACGTGAGATAAATTCAACCAGTTTGATAATATTCGAGTGATAACCGACCAATTACTTTCTAATTCGAGATTTGAAGCTCCTACGATATGTACGATCAAATTTACCTTATTGAATTTAATAAGATTCAAAGCATATAATAAATTTAACCCCAACGTTATCCGTTCAGCTTTAATAACATTGATCGCAAGATATTCTTGTTTTTCCGATAAAAAATTATGACCCATATCGAGATCTAAACATTTCACATATTTTAAAATATCTCTCGTACACGATATAATATTTGTGTCGATCGGGGTAAACTCAACATCTGGTAATCCTTTTAAATTAATATATTGATCGGTTATTAAACTTAATCGAAGGGAATCGCAATGCTGCTTATGCTTTTCCAAATCTTGAAATTGGTGATCTTTCGAGCAATATGAAACGTTTAGACAATTCGGGCAACAAAATAGGTTTTCTCTTGAAAAACATACAACGCAAACTGGGGAGAATTGATTCATTAATATCTCTTGTGAGTTTAAATCTCTTTTTAGCAAATTTTTTAAGATATGTAGTCTTCCGATTCTGTAATTTGTCCATTCTTCAAAATTATTGATTGTCGGTGAGAATTTTTTAGCGCAGGCTTTTATTGCTTTACACAGGTGTTTGTGCGAGAATTTCCAGTCAGATATCTGATGAAATTTACAGCAGTAGGCTACAATTTTGCAATCCGAGCATCTCCTGATGTTCGGATCAGACTTTAAACAAATCACACATCCATATGGGTAATATATTTGCGAATTATTGAGTACTACCATCATCTACTATCTCAGTATTGTTTATAGACGGAATCTATTAAATGTTTGTTTTAATTTCGCCATAATCGTTTTAATTTAAAACAATTTATGTTTGAGCTTTGTTTGTTGTTGTATTACGAGCACATGGCGTTGATCTTCTTTGTTTCATAATAGAACGTGTCCTTTTTCACTCTTTTTTAAATTATAATCGTAATAAGTAAATAAAATTAAGTCGAAATCGAATAAAAACAAGATATAAAAGAAATATATTAAATTTATTTATTAAATTAACAATAATTACACCCCAATTTCCAATACACATTTCTGAACACATCCCAGGTTGGATTGGTTCATACTCATTTTAGTACAATTGATGACTGATGACAATAAATTTGACACAACTAAACTAACCTTAATTTTTTTGTTTTGACAAGTATAAAAATGCAATTAAATTCTATTAAATAAAATTAGATTAGGAAAACATGGAATTGTGTAAAGTTTCTATTTCTTCTTCGCGTTGTTTTGCCCTAATTTTCTCCTTTCTATATTCTTCGTAATCCTCATCGTCTGTTGGAAGTTCATGTCTACATAACGGGCATGAATTTGTCTAAAATTAAATCGATTTAAACCTAATTAAATATTATATTGGCATAATATACCTTCTCTAGCCAAGGTTTTATACATGTATCATGAAAACAATGAAGACAAGGTAATTTCCTAACTGTTTCTCCTATATCGTGTATTTTCAAACAAACCGGGCATTGCTTACCTTTAAAATATCTAACGTAAAACATTATCACCTGAAATGGTTAAGATAAATTATACCTTCAGCATCGACAGTTTCTTCTGGTAATTCATCGACTACTTTCTTAGAAGCTGGTGGTGCTAGTTTTTGATTTACCCCTAGTTCCTCGAACATATTATAATCCCTTAATAGTCGAGCTAAATGCAGTAAATGGTTAGGTGTCTCGCCGTCACCTAAAGGCTGCCAGCCCATTTCCTCGAAATAACTTGCCATTCTTAATTATACAAACGCAGAATTTGTTTAAAATCAAATAAAAGCAAGTCATTAAACATAACCTTATTCTGTATGAAACGTCAAATGCAGGTGGTTTTTTGACATTTATTTTGACAGAAAACTGTAAATAAACAAACTTTAAAATTTTGCCTCAGGATGGAGGGTCGCAAAATATGTAGATTTTGCCTTATCGATAAGAATTTTATCGAATATCGTGATATTTTTTCTGAGGTGCCTTCGAATTTTATTGTAGAAGTTCATAATTGCCTTTTAATGCAGGTATATTTATTATAATTTATTTTGATGCTATTAATTTGATTTATAAATCTTTTCGTATAGATTGCACAAAACGATGGCCTTTCAGCATTTGCTTGCCTTGATTGTATACAAAAAATTAATTTATTTGACTCATTTAAAACAATGTGTTATAACTCATACGAATATTTAATTGAATGTAAAGAGTCTCAGCTTGATAAAATTGATAATACTGGGAGTAATGATAATGACAATGATCATTTCGATGATAATTACACCTTAATCAACAAGAAATTGCGAAAAAGGCGAAAAAAGCAGTTTGGGAACCTACAAGCGAAGATGTTTTAGCTATAATTGGCGATAACATTTATAAATGCGATATTTGTCAGAAATCATTTGATGCAATTGCTGATTATTATGAACATCAAAATGATCATAACGGAGAAATGGTATTTAACTGTGATAAATGTGAAATGGTAAATTTTTCTTGATGTTTATAAAGATAGTACAAAGCTTGTTATATTACAGGTTTTTGATCAACGTAGCCTTTTAGTTGAACACGATTATAAACACCAAATAGCTTGCCATATTTGTAATATGAAGGTGTTACCGAGCAGTTTACGCGCACATCAATTTATGCATACGGATACCCACAAGTAAGTGTTTCCTCTTACCAAAAATTTCAATTTAATACCTGTTTCTAGATGTTCTATATGTAATACAAGGCATACTTCGAAAGCATCCCTTGAAAAACATATTCAAGCTCGTCACACGCAACAAAAAGGTTTCGTTTGCCATATTTGTGGTAAACAAAATAGTTGTCAATCCTCGATGAATCGTCATATGGCTTATCATAGTTCGGAACGACCGTATAAATGTAAACATTGCGATTTTACAGCGAAATCGCTTAATATAGTACAAGTTCATACTTCCCGAAAACATTTCGCTGAGAAATGTGTTTGCGAGATCTGTGCGAAGATTTTCAAATCACAACCCAGTCTCGTACAGCATATGAAACGGATACATTCCAATAAGAGGCATCCCTGCAGCATTTGCGGTAAAGAATTCATCGAGAAATATAATTTGAATAAACATATGAAGAAACATGTCGGGCAAAGATTGCACGAGTGTAAAATTTGCCAGAAAGAATTTTTTACGGTTAGGAAGTTGAAAGATCATATGCATTCCCATAAAGAAGGATGTGTCAGTTGTCCGAATTGTGGGAAGGAGTTCTTCTATAAAAAATATTTTAATAAACATGTTTTAAAATGTAATAAAGAATTAAAGACTGATTTGTTTGCATAATGTTAGGAAATAAATACCAATTTTTTATAAAGATGATTTGCGTATTTATTTATACAATATTAAAATTTATAACCTTCAAAATAATTGTAAAAAAACGTCAGAAAAATAAGACGATCATAATGACATCTGTGATAGAAGCCGTGTATTAAACGTAAGTTGGTTACCGACAATTATCGGTTTCTACTCTCTGGATATTTGATTTTGTGATTTTGATGTTGATTTCTTGTAATTTTAATAAAAATATGTAATGAAATTATTATTTAATTTAGATTTAAATATTCCTCAAAGAATAATTCAACCATTTTTTTAATTTAAATTTGCGATTCGAGCTCATCTTTTGTTCCACCATGGTTCCACCCCAAATTTATTTGCTGTTTTTGATTTTGAATAAATGTATAATTTATTAAACATTATACAACTTATCTGTTATATATATATTACTGCTTTTCATTGGTCTTCTTGGAATAGTCTTACTAGAATCCCTACAGAAATGCATTCAACCGTTACAATGTTCCGGAACATTATGTTTTTGTAGGTACTCTTTATGGAGCAGTTTATTCCTTATACACTAATGAATGTAAACATTTATGTAAAACGGAATTATTGTAGTCTCTTAAATAGATCCTTCTTTATTTTGTTAATACATGCAATTATAAACGCTTTCCCCTAAAAAGAATGCACAGAAATTTGTGTTATATGTTTTTAAAATCTGTTTAATTATGCTTTTTTTTAAAGAGATTAGTATTATCTAACATTGTCAGCAAAATGATTAATCAAAATAATTTAATTAGCAAATTTTGCATTTCCTTTTTTTTGATGTTAATTGTATGCTTGATGTGGTTTGATTCACGTTAATAAAGCTGCAAGTTCAGATGTATTAATCATGGGGTGCGTTCAGCACAGCCATGCCTCGTACTATTTCGCTGAGTCTTTCGCGGTCTTTAATATTTAAACACAACGAAAACAAAAAAAAAATTGTAGCAAGATGTATTAATACACAATAAACGATATTAAGTATAGAGAATGTATTTACACGTGACAATAATGGCTCTTTTTGCATTTTTTTTTGTCGTTTATTAATACATCGAAATCAACTGCAAGCTGTTTGCAAGCACAGAGAAAGATGCCAGTATTGTTTGTAGCGTTTGGTTTTTTGCTTTGCGAACGCCAATTTAGCAATTCTAGGTCTTGTTTTTCCAGATATGTGATATACAGGCTGTTCTTTTTTGATTAGACTTAAACTGTAGGGTGGCCAACAGTAGTTGACGAATAATATAATCGGAGACGGTTTCAAATTTGTTCAATTGACTTTCTGTATCTTCTGGAATCTTTGATGGTGTTAAAGCTGTTGGTGATACACCAAACATGGATATTGGCAATATTTTTTCGTTTAGCAAGATAGAGAAAGGTTTTGTTTGATCCACACGTTAAGGTATCTGATGCTGACGCCCATTTTCTGTTCCCAATTTCAAATCAGATCGCTTCCAGTCCATCCAATACAGGAGAACATCTTTGGTCATCGATGTTAGCCCATAAAAGGTGGACTATAAAGCCTCTTGCTTGCAAAACAAATAAAGAATTTATACTTGTACTCTATATTGCCCTGTATCGACGATGAGCTCAAGGAAAGTATATTTAAGATAATAAAATAGTTTTCTTGAGCAATTTCAACTAAGGAGGTTGGTTAAACCAAAATCCCTGTTTTGGGACAATTTTTCGATCGAAATTTTGAGACACTGTACGCTGATTATGATTAATTACTTGACAGCAATATTAAGAGGGTCGTCTACCACTGTCAAACGGTAGTCGGGCCTCTTAAAGTTTGTTCATTATTCAGTCAACTAACTAATTATTACCAATTATTCAGCGTTACTAACTGAAAATTTGTTCTGTTAACCTCCCTCATTTGAAATTGCTCACCCAGTAGTAATGAAAATAAAATTGGACTATTGTACAAAAAGTAAATAAAACCAGTTTTTCTGTCATGGCATACTTGTAGGTTATCAAGAAATCTTAACGGCTTCTAACAATATATTTTGCGGTAGCTTTTTCTAAAAGATACGTAATTGGTGTACCTAATGGAAATTTTTGCACTTGACACATTTTAAGCCGTAATTTCACGTTGGTTCTCTTAATTTTAGACAAATTTCTTTCCTGATTTATCGGCCTGGCAGCCGCCTTAACGCCTTACTAATCTATCAGTTCGCGATTCAATATCCAAGACGCCATTAATAATGTAATTATTAAGGCGGCAGCGAGTAAATTTCATGGCGGAAAATGGAATTTGAAAATATTCAGCGTGAAGGATATTCGATAATTACAAGGTGGGCTACGTGGAATGTGATTAACCGATTCGCATTTATTGGAAACCTTTTAATTGGCTGGCATTTCTTATTGTTCAATGTACTAATTAGATTTTCGAATTTCCAACGAATTTTATCACTCTATTAAATAAAAATTATTAAAGTATGTTTAATATTGGCGATAATTATTTAATTAATTAAAGTTAAAATTAGGTTAAAATATTAATAATTAGATTATAAATCAATAAATTTCGATTGAGAAAATCTAAATATTCAAAATCTTCTCAAGGTGTCCGTTGAATGAATCATATCCGTAATAATTTATACATTTCTATCATGTCAGACATATATTCCGATCTTGTTTATTTTTGAATTTCAAATGGCGTATATTAACTTACGTCTGCCTGTCCAGACTTCGGCTTTTATAAAGTCTCTCTCGAGAGACCACTGTGTATGCTGTGGCACGTATCCGCTCCGACACTCAATGATGTTCATTAGCAAAATCGATTTCTTTTTTTAGAGACAACTGCAGGTTCCCTATAAGGTAAATTGTGTAGATTCCAAAGTGCACAAATCACACACGATTATACGCTAAACTAAATTGGTAAAAAACACATGTTTCGAACGATGGATTTCGCAATCTGTTCGAGAGTAGATATTCTTAACCGTCAGTTAGAAATAATGCGTTGTGGTATTACGACATTACTCGTAAATTATTGAGAAAAATCGCGAAAATATAAACATTTTTGTGAGATAAATCTATTGTGGGTGTTTTTGTGTTATTAAAAAAAATAGGTGAGATTATTTTTTGATTTACGTTTACGTCTGTATATATTTTTATTTAATACACCCGGTATATTGACAAGTTGAAGACTTCCTCAATATATTTTCTGGTTACACAGTAGGTAGATCAAACGCTAATATTATACGAATTTTAACGTTAGGAAGACATTTTGGCACGCTTAAGGGTGAAATATGTCGAATAATATAGTACCCTTCTCAAAGAATGACAAGTTGGCACTGGACGCAAATATATTTCACCCGAAATTCACTTTGCGAAATGGCCCAAATACGTTTGGGAAGGTATACCATTAAATGTTACATATTGCAATTTGAATGTCGGGTAGCTTTCTTTTGGGATGCTTTGTCATTTAGCGCTGACTTATTGGAATCATTTTTATAAAAGGAAGAAATATAAATTGATAACTAGAAATTTTATTATATTGACATAAAAAATACTTCATTAGTGAAATAAATTTACAATAATTATTTTGACATTTCTCGCTTCCAATAAACTGGTAGAGTATTTTGATAGCCAGACAATCGCTTAATTCCTCTAACATCTGTGGACGATTCATATACAGGATGTTTCAGAATAAAATGCTGATCCTTAAGGGTGTCAATGCTTACGTGATTTTTCAAATAAACCTATGTCCTAAACCTCTTAAATTTTGAGCCACAGGGTATTCAAGTTTTGAGAAAAAAATCGTTTTTTTTATCATAACTTTAATATCTTCCTAGACATTTTTTATAATTTAGATTAGCTGTTGAAAGTGGCCACCACCTGCAAGTATGCATGCTTCAGGTCTTTTCCTCATTGAGACTCTTACTCTTTGAAAAATTCCTGGAGTATTCCTGATAGTATCACAACAAAGTATTATGCGATTTCTCATCTATCTATAAATCTGGACACCCAGCCTTGCCAGAAAATTACCGTCAAATTCATATATTGCCAAGTATTTCCAAAATTATAGAATATGTAATTTTAAAACAGTTTACAGATTATGTTGAGAAACACAATATCCTCGGTAATAGTCAGTTTGGATTTAGGCGTGGTAAAAAAACTTCTGACGCAATTATGACGTTAATAGATTCCATTCAGGAGGCTTTTGAAAATAGAGAGTCTTGTGTGGGTGTATTTACAGATCTCTCCGAGGCTTTCGATTGTGTTAACCACGAGATTCTGTTGGAAAAGCTACAACTCTATGGGTTCAGGGGAATCACCAACAAACTTGTGCGTTCATATCTCTCAGACAGAACACAGATTGTGCACCTAAATCACGTAAAGAGTACACCACTTCAAACAAAACGTGGAGTCCCGCAAGGCTCTATTTTGGGGCCATTTTTGTTTATAATGTACGTAAATGATCTGCCGTGCCATATGAATACTTTCAGCAGGTCTCTGTGCACAACCATGTATGCTGATGATACAAATTTTCCATTTCAATCGCACGATGGTAAGTCCACGAATAAAAATATAATTAACCAGGTTGTCTGTAATGCAGAAATCTGGTTTAACTCTTGCGATTTATATATGAATAAAGCAAAGACCGAGGAATGCATATTTTCACTTAAAAGTGATACGGAGTGTAGCAGAGTAAAATTCTTGGGAATCTATTTCGATGCCCATCTCTCGTGGATTCCTCAAGTTGAAGATCTCTGCGGTAGGCTTAATAGCGCAGTGTTTGCTATTAGGAGAACAGCGGCATTGATTAATGAGGACGCGGCCCTTAGAGCATATTTCGGATTATTTCACTCCGTACTTAGTTATGGAATACTAGCGTGGGGGAATGCCTCTTTTACCCAGTTACAGAGAGTTTTTCGCATACAGAAAGCAGCTGTACGTAGTATTGTAGCTGTAGGCTTTGACGAGTACTGTGTGCCAATTTTTCGCCGGTTGGGCATAATGTCATTGTTTTCAACCGTCGTTTATGAAAATTGTGTTATGAACCAAAGTCTTAAGGTGTCCCCACAGGAAAAATCTAGACTGTTTAGATCTGGGGATCTAGTTGGCCACGACTGTGTTCCTCCCCGTCCTATCCAGCGATTTCTATAAAATTGATTTAAAAATTCCCGCGCCTGGAGACTGAAATGTGCAGGTGCACCATCGTGCATAAACAACATACGATGACGGATTAAAATAGGAACCTCGTCTAGCAAATTTGGTAAACTCTGTTCAAGAAACTGACGATAAGCGTTTCCGTCCAATCTGCCTGGTAGAAAATAAGGCCCAATTAAATAATCACCAATAATTCCAGCCCAAACATTTATCGAAAATTGGTTTTGGTGGCTGGATTCTGTGATGGCATGTGGGTTTTCGTCAGCCCAAAAATGATTGTTATGAAAATTTCTTATTGCCTTCCTGGAAAAATTAGCTTCATCCGTGAATAAAATTTTGACGTCAAATTCAGGATTTTCGGTAACCATTTAAAGAAACCATTGGCAGAAATTTATATGTAATGGCAAATTCCGAGGAAGTAGGGCCTGGACCCGTTGAATATGATAGGAATATAACAAAAAATCATGAAGAATTCTCCAGACTAGGATATGAGTAATATTTAAAATATTTCCAATTTGTCTGCTGCCTACTCATCTCAGGGTTTTGTTCCACTAAATTTAAAACAGCTTATTCGGTTTCCGATGTTCGTGCGGTACGGTGTGCCCCTTTTAGGTAGTTTTTCGGTTGAAAAGATCCCGTTTCACATAACTTTCTGTGGGTTCCTGATATCGTTCGGGCATCCGGAACTATTCTATTTGGATACCGCTCCTGGTATAGTCGTCTGGCTTCATATGCATTGCCATCAGCAAGCCCGTACAAGTAGTGCATATCAGCAAACTCAGCATTTGTGAAATTTACCATGATACTTATACGTTTTATAGGTATTACGATTTTAAAATTTAATTTAAGTGCAATTTTCGTGTACTTAAATAACTATCTGTCAAAACTGTTTGGCATTATCTAATTATTTCGTCATTGCAATTGTTTCCTTGACAACAAAGTTCATAGCCTCCTTTTCCAAAATGATGATAGGTACATAGCAATAATTATGCCCATTTAATGATCTTTATTTTTTGATCGGAAACCGTTCGTCGGTCGAAAAAAAAACAGGAAATCAAATTTACCTTAAAATAAATGGAGATTTTAAAAATAATTTTTATTTTAAGAAAAAGCTGTGGCGTACATAATATTTCTCTAAAAATATCTAGTCCACATCCTGTACGGACGCCACTGAATAAAAAATTTAAAAAAATTCTATATAAAAAAATAGCTGTTGTTGCTTAGAAGGCATATGCCAAATGTTATTAAAATATCTAGAAAGATATTAAAGTTATGATAAAAAAACGATTTTTTTCTCAAAACTTGAATACCCCGTAGCTCAAAATTTAAGAGGTTTAGGATATAGGTTTATTTGAACTTTGACACCCTTAAGGATCAGCATCTTATTCTGAATCACCCTGTATAGACGTTAATTTTCAAGTATCTCCATAGGAAAAAGCGCGGAAGTGTTACCTATTCAAACGACCATATTTTTTTTGTGTGAAATTATTTTTTATTGATTCAAATTACAAAATGTATGGAAATAATCAAAATTTCAGACTAGATTCACTTTAGGCCGATGTGGTCACCTTTTGCCTTGACTATGGTCTTCAATCGGTTAAAAAAAATGAGTTGTATGCTGCACGAGTATGACCTTACGGTACCTTGGCCCCTTCCCGTACAATCAGGGCATTTTTTAGTGCTCACCTTGCTCTCCAAAATTGCCCAGATGGAATAATCTATCGGATTTGCATCCGACGAATTCGAAAGCCATTCTGTGGACGAAATGAAGTGTGGAACATGTTTTTTTAACCATTCTTGGTTCACACGAGCTTTATGAGATGTCCAAGATCTACGATTGAAATGTTTGCGTGCCCACGGCTCTAAAGCAGTTTCCATAACATTTTCCCGATAATAAATCGCATTGACTTTGACATCAGGCTCGATGAAAACTATTGGACAGCGTCCATCGGCGGTCACAGCTGCCCATTACATTACTTGAGATGGAGAATTACTTCAGGTGGCCGTTCTCAGGCTCAAATTTTGGTAAACACGATCATTTTGAGAGTTTATGAACTGCTGAATAGGAAATTTTTTTTGCTTTGGTGTAAGATCGTATGAACTTGTAAGGCTTTACCTTGAGCTCATTTTGGAATAGGCGTCGGATGTTTCGCTGGGATATTTTCAGTTCTTTGGCCATTTGATTACCACTGCGACGTGGATTTCGTTGAAGTCGAGCCTTCAATTTCCGAACCATTTCATGTGATGTTATGTTTTTTTTTCGTCCACCATCATAGCGTTTGGTAATGCTGCCTGTATCATTTATGGTGTAACAATTTATGCTGTGATACACAAACATTTTATTCACTTTGTTGTGATTTTCCAGGCAAATCACACTATTAAGTTTGAATTCCATTTCGAATAACTTTTGTTCTACAAAACTTAGGTGCAGCTAGCTTAGCTTAGCTTGTAAACAATATAAATAGCTGTCATTGGTATGAATTTGATATAGCCGGCATTATCGGTTTGCCAGTATTGCCAACGTGAAGTTGGTAACACTTCAATCACCTAACCCTGTAGTATTGTCAAATCAGGAGAATTAGGAGGCTCCCCAATATCTCAATTTTTTTTTGAGAGCAGTTTGGCGAGGAAAATACTGCTTCAGAGGTTGCAGAAATCTTTGTCAAAAAATTGTGTCGTCCATGGCACCTTAAAAAAAAACAAGAGTGTAGCATATTCTCTTGAATAAGAGGAGCATTTTCTGCTTTTGTAGGGCTTCTATTTTGACTTCTAAACGCTATGAAACGAGACCCTGTAAGTGGGTGGCTGGATGTTAGTTCTCCATCTCCAGGATTCTCCGGATCTGGACACGAGGCGACGGTCTATCAGGGTCCAACTCCCTTAAGTAAGATTAGCGGGTTCTCCGAACCCGAGGGCCTTTGAAGGGTTTCCCTGTTCAGCGCCAGCGCATACTCGTGCAGAGGTGGTATTTTCAAGTCAGGGTGCTGCGATTATGATGCGCATTACCTGGTTTTGGAGGACATTGAGTTTTTTGATTTGAAATTTGCTGGCGCTGGACGAGGTTATATAGGACACCATAAGTTAAAATAGATCGGAGAAACGTCTTGAGGATAAGAAGCTTGATCATCAAGCTTGGATAGCTTCTCCAGCACAAGAGAGGAACCAGAGCTTTGCAGCGAAAAGCGGAAAAATGCTGTCTAAAAGTCAACCTCGAATCCAGGGTAATGTTAAGGTACTGGACGTGAGTTTCCCACGGGAGTGCAAAGATTTTCTGTTTTCCCAAACTGATTGATTTGCTTGTTAACACATGGTTAACACGACCAGAAAAGAGGTAAAGTTTTGGAAATATAGTTTAATAATTTCTGCTCGTTCTTTCTCTACTCTTTCTACTTTTGGATAAAACTTCACTTTTGACAGTTGTTAAGGAAGTAACAAAAAAAAAAATCAAGATTCCATAGATGGGTATATTTTGCAGCACCTATTTTTAGTCTTAACTCAATGTTATTATACAACAATTGACTATTTTGTTCCTGTTTTAAATAGCTAGGACAATGAATTCTTTAGAATCTGTAATTGAAATTGCAAATTTGAGTTTTAGAGAGGTTGTCAGTCAGTCTCTGATTAATCATTTAAAATAAGATACACTGCTGAGCATAAAATTAGGGTCGCCCGTGTTTTGAAGTTTCAGAAATTGTTTTTGTTTTCAGAACTTTTTCAGTTGTCACATAGTTTACTAACTTTATGCGATTGTTTTCTCGTGTTCGCGTGTGCAATGTAGTATTGAAAGTAATGAAAATGAACAACTTTAGTGTAATATGATTTTCGTTGAAACAAAAGAAGTTTTAAGGACTTCTAGTAGCGAGTATTCCCTCCTCTGGCAGTGATAACAGGTTGCAAACGACAAGGTATGCTTTGGATCAGATTTTGGATCACATTCTGCGGAAGATTGTCCCATTCCTGCACCACGATGTCGCGAAGCTTTCCAAAATTTCTGGGGGCCGACACATATCTTCGTAAACGTTTCCCCATCTCATCCCAAACATGTTCAATTGGATTCATATCCGGACTACGAGCAGGCCAAGCAAATCATATGATTCGATCGTCGTCAAAATATTCAGTAACCATCCGAGCAGTGTGGGGCTGTGCATTATCATGAATGAAGGTTGCATCGTCTCCAAGAACAACCACGAACGGTATAACATGGTCTTCTAAAACCTGTGTCAGGTATTTATGCGAATTCAATGTCCCATTCTCGATAAAGACCAAATCCGTGCGAGTGCCAAAAGATATGCCTCCCCAAGCCATAACTGAACCTCCACCAAATGGAAGTCGCTCGGCAATACACGCCTTGTCGTCGCCATACTCTAACACGGCTATCTGAGCCAGTACGGCAAAATCGAGATTCATCGGCAAATAATACGCGAGTCCAATCCGCTATTGTCCAAGCTAAGTATTCTCGTGCCCAATTCAACCTAGCGATTCCTAGCTAATTTTATGCTCGGCAGTGTAATTTGGAGGTTAAGAATTTTTTATAAGTTGGTACAAAATTTTTGCATGGTTGCTTTGGACAATATTGGTGCGAGAAAACCACCATCTTGAATTAATTAGCATGGATTTTTCTCCTTGGACTTTCCCGCTCAAATGCGGGAAGTCAAAATTGCATTAAGGGAACAAATCATTATTACAATAATAAAGAGAAAACCGTTCAGCCTACGGCGCTAAAAATTTAATCAAGGTCTGGTAAGAAATGAATGAACGAGTAAATAATACAGATTCCCCTATGGGTAAGAATAAATTACATCAAATTCTAAACCGCGAAATCCTCACGTTACATATGACATCCCGAAATTAAAGAGAAAGAAAGAGAAAAAAATCCTTTACGTGTCATCTTCTAGACTCTTCGAACATATATCCGTCCTCTTTATCGGTCGAGTTCCAGTTCGAGCATCAGCGAACGGAACGGCCATAAAATATTCATTCCTTAATTGTGAAATTTACAGCCGCGTCTCGGTAATGGTTTCCGAAAACTTAGAGCTTATTGCGGTCAATCCGGTAATCCCGATGCTCTAGAGCCGGGCTACTGTTCCACCGGTTCGTGAGCGGAATACCGCGGCCAAACAAACGACAATTGCGTCTGTTGACCGCCTTTATATAACAGAACGCGAAGTGGTATTTACTTCCTTCCGCTCCACACGGGAAATTAATTTTATGTTTAACAATCTCTACCGTTTGTTTTGGTAAATAATCTAATCTTGTTGTTAGGTAACTGGGGATAGCCTATACAGATGAAATCGGTTATATATTTATGTTTTTTTTATAATACCGTGGCTGTTAATCTCTTTGATCCCAACAGCGAATGGTAAGTCGATCCGGATGTCAACTCTCTGAAAAAAATGTCACCGTCCCTCCCGAGAATTGAAACCCGGCTCCTATCGTCCTGCCACAACGATAGTCAGCTGCCTAACCACTGCGGCTATCGACCCGTTTAAAAACCTGTTGATAATCTTTATTCCATATTACAGATATATCAACTAAAAATCAATTTATTCTAAAACATAGTACCTACCGTCAAACGGGGCCAGTCAGGACGATTTTGGGTTGTTCTTGCTCATATTTCTTTTAATTTTCAACATATTGAATCTAAATTTTCAATTTTTTGGTTGAGTCTCAAGCATTTTATTTTTATTTTTTCGTCTTTGCTTATGATTATGCCAACATAAAATCTGTAATTTTTATTTGTTTTGTAGCAGATCTCTACAAAATCTTCGATATGTAGATCTTCTACAGAAAGTATTTCAGTTGCTTCATTCCACTCTTAATTTTCTAAAGAATCATGTTCCACGTCGTGTTCTCGTTGACTTGTTTCAATATCAGGGAGATTATCAATAATCTCTTCAGTCTTTATAATCTCTTCAGTCTCTTCGTTTTCATCAGCTTCAGATATAGTAGTAGGAGTAACGTTCATTTGTTGATGGAAGAACTTTATTTGGTCTCAAATCTTTCACGCCAACGCTCTTCCCTGATTCAACAAAAATTTTCTTTCTTTTACGAACGACAGGTTTTTCACTACTACGAGCTTGCTGGAACATGTCAATCAATGAACTTCCGAAGCCTGATGCCGATGATAGTAGAGATGGAAAATGTTCTTTTGGTAGGGATCTTTTATGCTTCTTTTTCCAACCTTCCAATTTTTTTCGCTAACTTGCTTTTATTGGATGGAATATTCCAACATCTAATGGTTATGTTAGATGAGTTGAATTGGCTGGTAGAAAGTATAATTTGATATGGTGTTCTTCACAAAATTGAATAACGTTAAAAGATAAGTGACTGGCTAGGTTGTCACCTATAATTACAAGGTTTCCTTCTTCTTTCTTCAGATAGGGTAATGCAATCTGGCAAAACCAATCATTAAATAGCGGTTTAGTCAAACCAGCTTGACTTATTTCGCCCATATCTTGCCCCTTTGGGCCCATTTTTTTATCCAAGTTCTATATAGGTGCTCACTCTTATAAATAACAAAAGGTGGGAGAAGTTGTCCGGACCCTGTTACACGAAACATTACGGACGTATTGGTTTTCGTAGAGTCTATTATTCGCTCAGGGTGCTTTGAACCTCTTCTCACAATGACTCTCTTCTTGCCAGAACCATCAACAGAACCCGTTTCGTCATAGTTAACTATTGCTTCCGGAGAAACATCTACTAGAGTGGTTTCCAAATCATCGAAATAATTATTGATGGCCTCATGAGAGACACCCGCTCTACTATATCTTTTAATATTTTCGCCAAATTTTTCTGTTAATCTATCCTTATGTCTGTTTAAAAATCTTAACACTCAATCTGATCCTGGTTAATTGTTTTTAAATTTTCTTAACATAATTCTTTTTCCATCTAAATAACTTTTAACCATTTCTCTTACATCGATTTTTTCGTTCGACTAACCTATTCTCTTGTTGTAATGTTAATGAGGTTGGGCCACTTTGTTTTCTCTGTTGTTTTTTTGAAAGTCTTTGTAAAGTTGATCTGGGGATATTGTAAATTTCTTCCGGTTCTTTGGGGCCGGGCCCCCACTTTCCGAACATTCTCTTCCGAATTTTCGGACCATGATGTCCTGATCCGCCCCGGGTAGTCCCGATTCGCCCCAGTTTGTGCATAGAAGGACAAAAAAAATACTGGCGATGTATGGAGCCATGTGTTGAAGACAAAGTTAGTACCACGGTTAAGAAGTATCTATTGCGGGTAGGAGAAATCAATAAAGGCTATTTTTTACAAATTTATTCACTTTGAAAGAGTTTTTGGAGTCTTATGATAAGAATTCACCTAACCAAATAAAGGAAAGCATAATTGAGGACCATAATTGAGCTGGATCCTGATGAGAGTTGGACGAACGTACACTGCTGAAGCTGAACTTACACTGGAACTAGATTAGAATGACTCCTGTAAGTCAAATAAAATAATTTAATTTGCCAATGACTCAGACCTTTTACAGTTACAAACAATTTTTTTATCATAAATAGTTCAGAGAAAAAATGAACAAGAATTTCAGGGAAAATCAGAAACTATTTTATGGAACGCTAAAACAACTCCGAAATAAAAAAGACTACTCAATGCAGAATATAAAAGAGAAAAAGGGAACTGTAATAACCGAAGAAGACAAAATAATGGAGAGATGGAAACAATCAGAATCAAACATGGAAGTAACAAAAATAGATGAGGAAGACCAAAGAGGAAATAAAACAAATCACAGAAGAAGAATTACAAGAAGCGATAGCAAAATTAAAAATGGGGAAAGCTTCCGGAATAGATGAGGTAACAACAGAAATGATTAAATTCCTAGGAAAGAAAGGATCGAAGAAATTACTTGATAGAACAAAGAAAATACCGAATGATTGGAAAACAGGCATAATACTACCGATATGTAAAAATGGAGACAAAAGAGATTGCAAGAATTATAGAAGAATCACAAGACATTTGGAAAACACTAGAAAAAAGGGGGATAGACAGAGAAACAATTGATATACTAAAGAAAATGTACAAAAACGACGCCAACTACGTAAGAACAAATAATTAAATATCGGGAAAATTTAAAACGGAGCTGGGTGTTAAACAGGGATGTGTGCTGAGTCCATTGCTGTTTGCGGCAGTGATTGATGACGCAATAAAGGAAGCAAAGAAGGAACTGAAGAAACTAAAGCTGGGAAAATGTAAAATGGAAGAAACAAAAATAGCAGAACTCATGTTTGCTAATGATATGGCAGTCCTGGTGGAATTAGAAAAACAACTACAACACAATCTAAATATACTACAAAACGAACTGGATAAGATAAATATAAAAATAAACATAAATAAGACAAAAAGTATGATTATATTAAAAGTAAACAAAACACATGACATTAAAATAAACGGACAAAGCATAGAACAAGTAGAAAACCATACATATTTGGGAACAATTACAGAGAAAAAATGGCAAAATAGACAGTGAAATAAATGAAAGAATAAAAAAAAGCAGGAAAAATATTCAACACAATGAAAACGACATTTCTAAATAAAAGAGAAATTGACGAGGAAATAAAAGCTGAGGTAGTAAAGAAAATTTCTCAGGAAGATTAAAAACAAAAAAAAAGAGGAGACAAAGTAAGAAATGAAAACCAGTTAAGGTGGTTCGGACATGTTTGCCGAATGCCAGAGGGAAGACTTTCAAGAAGAGTATATGAAACAAAAATAGGAGGTAAAATGGCAAAAGGAAGATCTAGGAAAACATGGGAAGAGAGAGTAAGAGAAGAAGCCAAAAAACGAGGTATTCAATGGGAAGGAACAGAAAACTGTGGAGAGAGAAATACATGAGAAGGAATGAATGACCTCAACTCAAACTGTCTTACACCTCACGGTAAGAAAGTACAAGATTAAAAAGAAGAAGAAATAGTTCAGATCGCCCTTTTTTTTTTAAAGGTCGCAGATCCTTCAGCCACAAATTTTTCAATCACAAACGGTCATAATTTGTCACAATTTTTGTGTACCAGTTGTAATTGTAAACATGCTGTAATGAAAAAGGAAAACCTAATTCAAGAACATGAATTTGACGTTAACCACACGCCGTTTAGAAAGTTCAATCCTGACACACAGACACGTGTTTCGAACTTATTAGTCTCATCAGTGCGTGATACAAGAATATGAACCAACAAACGTATTCCTTGTACCCGTTATATCCTGAAATTATTCGAAAGAGAATCAGAAGATAAACTCTATGACTTCTATCGGGCGATAACTGAACACCAACAAGGGCAGATCTCTAGATGTTCTCCGAACGATTACAGAGATCACGTGTGTAAATGCTAACGTCATCTATCGGTTGCAAGATAAACAACATAAACAAAACACAAATGTGTGTACACATTTGTGTAATTTTTTTTTGCCACAAATATTTAAGTTTGCTTTTGAGTTACAAATTTTTGAAAATTCAAGGTAATGTTTTAATAATGTATTTTGTGTTTTGCAATGGTAATTAGGAAGTAATAAGACATGGTCATGATTTTTCTGTGAGTGAAGTTAAAAAGAAATAAGGAGAGAATTGCTTATTTTGGATAATACACCCGGCTAAGATGAAGACACGTTTGGAATAATTTTAAATTTCAGGTGCAATGAAGTAACAAAAACAATTGAAGTTTATTGATGAAATTTTGAATATAAAGATGATATAAATTCATAGGTATGCAGCACAAAATGTAGCAGCATTCATGTTCGCATTTTCTTAGATGTTGATGGTCCTTCATCTGAGAAGCTCGGACGGCGCGGTTATATATCAAGGCCCACCAATCACCAATTTCGGCTTCTACGGCAATATCAGTCACATCATCATCCTCGAAGAATGTTGAATTCGAGCATGACTGGCCGTTGCAGTTGAGGCATATTCTTGAACATTTCATGCCTACTTTTCGGCAGCTGCACTTCCATGTACACTCCTTTGTACATTTGGAGGAAACAGTGTTGAGAATTTCAATTGGACCTGGATCCTTAGTGTTTAGGATGGGGAGAAGGCCAAGGCCCGTCCTGCTCCATCCCCAGCTCAGAGGATCCTTTGGTCTATCATACCAGGCCTGGATTTGAAGTTACACCCGCAGAATATGTTGGGCAGCGGCTGCATTTGTTGGAGGTAGAGAAGCCAGCTCGAAGGTTGGCTTTATTAGTGATCTTGAAAATGTCTCGCAGCGGATTTGGTCCAAGGAGGTCTCATCTGCCTGAGGTGAATAGAGGGTTGCCAAGAACCGTTGACCTGCTGAAATGATAGAAAACCTTGACAGTCTCTTGTAATGTCGTGTTCTTTTAAAGAAGCTTGACAAGCTTCAACTTCCTTTGGCGACAGAATGCAGACGTTGTATAACATCCACTGATTCATGTAGGAACAGAATATTCTGTTTGATAACGGACGAGAAGTTGAAGTATTTGGGAGAGTAGAAGGTGTTCTGAGAGCTTCCCTTTCCAGGTTGCATGACGTAAATGGTGGATTAATTTCGTGATTTTGCGGTTAATAGAATCAATAAATCGGTGTCCTCCCCGATTATGATGGCCGTCGCAAAGTTATCTGTCAACTTAATGGCAATGTTGACAATAAGAGTATCAGCATCTTCAACACTTTGCCTTACTTTATACTCATTCTGTACCAATTTCTCACGCAGCATGGAAATCAGCCGTTCTTTGTCATTATCGTTGGAGAGAAATTGTTTTTTTTGCATGGTTGCGTTCATCGTTTCAGTGAACACTAGATTTGCAGAAGACTACTTGCTTTTACGGCAAAACCGGTGAGCTGATTTGGTAGTCTTTACTGATTCCGCATCAGGATAGCCATCAAAAACGATGGTTGTACTGGCAGGATTGTAGTATTTCTTAACGTAGTCCACATATTTTAAGAGAATTGGTGAAAATTTTTCCTCGGATTGCCAAACCACTCGATGTAAAAGGAATCCACCATGAATTACACTGGCACTATCTGCAAGCCTTGGTGGATTAGACACTGGTGAAAATAAACCGTAGAACACAGATTTCTTTGTTTTTCGCACCTGTACGTCTCTTACACATTTGTGTAATTTTTTTTGTCACAAATATTTAAGTTTACTTTTGAGTTACAAATTTTTGAAAATTCAATGCAATGGTAATTAGGAAGTAATAAGACATGATCATGATTTTTCTGTGAGTGAAGTTAAAAAGAAATAATGAGAGAATTGTTTATTTTGGATAATACACCCGGCTAAGATGAAGACACGTTTGGAATAATTTTAAATTTCACTTCGTAGATAAAATAAAAATATTTTCCTTATAAAACAGAATTAACCCGACTAGTTTACGAGAACTAAGATTATAACTGTGTCGATTTTTTTCTTTTCATTGCGACTGCCTGCTCGTTACAAACTCTGCCCATCAAAATTCCAAAGTAGTTAAACACTTCAGCAAACTTAATTATGTAGCCCCACCTTTTCTATTATGAATGTATACAATACCTTTTCGCGGAAGAAGTTTCATCTGGCTTTCGGCGACTTTCACCCGTCCATCCTTCCACGTCACCCCTCTTCCCCATTCACCGCCGGTTAACCTTCCCCGTCGAAAATACGAGAGAATATTTTTTTCTCCCCTTTCTAACCTGACTCAAACGGGGTTCCACGCAGTTATATATAAGTTGTACCGGGATATCCCCCGGACCGATAAATATTTCTAGGTAATCTCCCTAAGGTGCGCCGTTGCAAAAGTGACTTACGTACGGCACTAATTGAAGGTGAATCTCATATAGGTCTCTCTCTCTCTCTTTCTCTCTTTAGGCGTTGTAGATCGGTAATTAGTTTTGTTTCGTTGGGATGCTGCTCTAATTAATTTAAAACTTGCGAAACGTAGGCAGGTATATAGTTGGTAACATTGTAGTAGAGGAGGAATACTTACAGTTAGATTATAGAACGCAACATGAATATCTTATTATTACTACATCATCGGTTCCGTATATAGGCAACTTCTATAATGGTTTAATAATTCCTAGTTTAGCTGCTCATTTCATGCTCGGTTATAATTCTATTGTGACTGTGTAGAGTTACGAGCCGCCAATGCATGCTTAGTGCAGGTTATGTTCTTCAGGATGTAATTACAATTTGATAAGAGCTTTGAAGATGAGCTTTTTAGCTTCATATTTTGTAGGGGATGTATTAATAATAATAATAATAATAATAATAATAATAATAATAATTTTTTTTTTTTTTTTTAATGTGTGGTGGGTGCTTAGTTGCAGTGACTCCGTAAGCTGTATTACTTGTCTGGCTATCACTGCAACTCTTGCGGTGTAGTTTTAGTGTGTGTAAGTTGTGTTTAAATGGCTTTGTGACAGCATCATATCGCCTTTTATGTTGCCGCGCTGTTAATCACTTTGCTCCCAACAGCGAATGGCAAGTCGATCCGGGATTAAACTCTCTGAAAAAATGTCACCGTCCCTCCAGAGAATTGAACCCCGGCACCTATCGTTCTCTCACAACAATAGTCAGCCGCCTAACCACTCGGCCATCGACCCGTTTATAATAATATATATATAATAATAATAATAATGTAATATATTTCAGAAAATAGGCATCTACAATCATACTAATGACACATAAATACCTACTTAAGAAGTAACGTCAATAAATGTTGCTACAACAAGTACATAGTTCAAAATACAAAACACCAACATAACAAGATATGACTATGACTAAAAGACCTATAATTACAATATTCCTCCACACTATAAAAACTTCTAACTACTAAAAACTGTTTCAACGCAAATTTAAAACGATACAGATTTTTTTCTTCTTTTATATGTACAGGTAAATTATTGAAAATTTACATCCCATGTACTCTACATGTTTCTGAAAAAGGGCCGTGCGGTGTGCAGGCGGACGCAAATGATTTTTGTCTCTGGTATTGTACCCATGATTGCTTTAATAATCTACCATTGCAAAATTTTTAAATACAAAGCAGAACACTTCATATATGTATATAGAAGGTAATGTAAGAATACCCAGCGTCTCAAAATGTATTTTACACGAATCTCGCTGTTTAAGATCTTTCAAAATTTTCACTGTCCGTTTTTGTAAACAAAAAATTCGATTGGCTCCCGGAGACCGACCCCATTGGATAATACCAAATTTTAGAAGAGGATAGATACAACCGAAATAAAAGCTTGTCAATATGTCCCCACTACAGTGAAATGAAAGCTGTCTCAACGCAAAGCATATACTTGCAAGCCTAGACGACAGCTGATCAACATGAGTACTCCATCTCAAATCACTGTCAATCCACAAACCCAATAACTTGGTGGTGTCCACACGCAACACACTTCCGCCTTGTAGAGAAAGATCAATATCAGTTATCCCAACATTAAAGACGACATAACATAATTTCTCTTTATTGATACACAAGTTGTTCTCCTCTGTCCAGGAAGTAATTGTATGTAATGCATTATCGGCCTTTTGCTGCAGTTCTGTTAAAGAAGAGCCAGTAATTGAAACATTCGTATCATCAGCAACCCGAAATCGAGGCAAAACTAAACATATCGTTAATAAAGATTGTAAAAAGTATAGATCCCTGAGGGACTCCTACATCTGTACACCTCAACTGCGACTTATGACGGCCCAGTACAACCCGTTGACATCTATCCCTCAGATACGAGCAGAACCAATCCAAAGCAGGCCCTCTAACACCATACCTCTCCAATTTTTGCAACAGTAATGCATGATCGACGCTATCAACAGCGTTACTAAAATCTATGAATAGTCCTAAAATAAAATCCCTTTGGTCGCGCGCTCTAACTATAAAATTGATGAATTCACACAGCGCCGAATTAACTCCTTTACCTTTAATAAAACCGTGCTGATTATTTTTTAATAGATTATGTTGTGAGAAGAAAGACATCAGTCTCTTATTGATTATATATTCAAAATCTTTTGAAAAAAAAGTTGTCCAGAAAATTTATGAAAGTTTGAACGGTCACAGCGCTCAAACGCGTTAATGTGCCTTCCTGGGGGTTTGTCCTCTCGTTTAGATTTACAAGATGAACCAACTTGCCCAGAGCGAAGCAGATTCATTAAACGGTTCTCGAGAAAATTTATCTCTATAACGCGTCAATGTGCCTTGCTGGGGGTTTGTCCTCTCGTTTAGATTAACAAGGTGAACCTACTTGCCGAGGAGGAAGCAGATCCATCAAACGCTTATCGAGCTAGGTAATATCTATATGATGAAAAAGTTGTCCAGAAAATTTATGAAAGTTTGAACGGTCACAGCGCTCAAACGCGTTAATGTGCATTCCTGGGGGTTTGTCCTCTCGTTTAGATTAAGAAGATGAACCACCTGGCCGAGAGCGAAGCAGATTCATCAAACGGTTCTCCAGAAAATTTATCTCTATAACGCGTTAATGTGCCTTGCTGGGGGTTTGTCCTCTCGTTTAGATTAAGAAGGTGAACCTACTTGCCGAGGAGGAAGCAGATCCATCAAACGGTTATCGAGCTAGGTAATATCTATATGATGAAAAAGTTGTCCAGAAAATCTATGAAAGTTTGAACGGTCATAGCGCTCAAACACGTTAATGTGCCTTCCTGGGGGTTTGTCCTCTCGTTTAGATTAACAAGATGAACCACCTGGCCGAGAGCGAAGCAGATTCATCAAACGGTTCTCCAGAAAATTTATCTCTATAACGCGTTAATGTGCCTTGCTGGGGGTTTGTCCTCTCGTTTAGATTAACAAGGTGAACCTACTTGCCGAGGAGGAAGCAGATCCATCAAACGCTTATCGAGCTAGGTAATATCTATATGATGAAAAAGTTGTCCAGAAAGTTTATGAAAGTTTGAACGGTCACAGCGCTCAAACGCGTTAATGTGCCTTCCTGGGGGTTTGTCCTCTCGTTTAGATTAAGAAGGTGAACCTACTTGCCGAGGAGGAAGCAGATTCATCAAACGGTTCTCGAGAAAATTTATCTCTATAACGCGTCAATGTGCCTTGCTGGGAGTTTGGCCCCTCGTTTAGATTAACAAGGTGAACCTACTTGCCGAGGAGGAAGCAGATCCATCAAACGCTTATCGAGCTAGGTAATATCTATATGATGAAAAAGTTGTCCAGAAAGTTTATGAAAGTTTGAACGGTCACAGCGCTCAAACGCGTTAATGTGCCTTCCTGGGGGTTTGTCCTCTCGTTTAGATTAACAAGATGAACGAACTTGCCCAGAGCAAAGCAGATTCATCAAACGGTTCTCGAGAAAATTTATCTCTATAACGCGTCAATGTGCCTTGCTGGGAGTTTGGTCTCTCGTTTAGATTAACAAGGTGAACCTACTTGCCGAGGAGGAAGCAGATCCATCAATCGCTTATCGAGCTAGGTAATATCTATATGATGAAAAAGTTGTCCAGAAAATTTATGAAAGTTTGAACGGTCACAGCGCTCAAACGCGTTAATGTGCCTTCCTGGGGGTTTGTCCTCTCGTTTAGATTAAGAAGGGGAACCTACTTGCCGAGGAGGAAGCAGATTCATCAAACGGTTCTCGAGAAAATTTATCTCTATAACGCGTCAATGTGCCTTGCTGGGAGTTTGGTCTCTCGTTTAGATTAACAAGGTGAACCTACTTGCCGAGGAGGAAGCAGATCCATCAAACGGTTATCGAGCTAGGTAATATCTATATGATGAAAAAGTTGTCCAGAAAATTTATGAAAGTTTGAACGGTCACAGCGCTCAAACGCGTTAATGTGCCTTCCTGGGGGTTTGTCCTCTCGTTTAGATTAACAAGATGAACGAACTTGCCCAGAGCAAAGCAGATTCATCAAACGGTTCTCGAGAAAATTTATCTCTATAACGCGTCAATGTGCCTTGCTGGGAGTTTGGTCTCTCGTTTAGATTAACAAGGTGAACCTACTTGCCGAGGAGGAAGCAGATCCATCAAACGCTTATCGAGCTAGGTAATATCTATATGATGAAAAAGTTGTCCAGAAAATTTATGAAAGTTTGAACGGTCACAGCGCTCAAACGCGTTAATGTGCCTTCCTGGGGTTTGTCCTCTCGTTTAGATTAAGAAGGGGAACCTACTTGCCGAGGAGGAAGCAGATTCATCAAACGGTTCTCGAGAAAATTTATCTCTATAACGCGTCAATGTGCCTTGCTGGGAGTTTGGTCTCTCGTTTAGATTAACAAGGTGAACCTACTTGCCGAGGAGGAAGCAGATCCATCAAACGGTTATCGAGCTAGGTAATATCTATATGATGAAAAAGTTGTCCAGAAAATTTATGAAAGTTTGAACGGTCACAGCGCTCAAACGCGTTAATGTGCCTTCCTGGGGGTTTGTCCTCTCGTTTAGATTAACAAGATGAACGAACTTGCCCAGAGCAAAGCAGATTCATCAAACGGTTCTCGAGAAAATTTATCTCTATAACGCGTCAATGTGCCTTGCTGGGAGTTTGGTCTCTCGTTTAGATGAACAAGGTGAACCTATTTGCCGAGGAGGAAGCAGATCCATCAAACAGTTATCGAGCTAGGTAATATTTATATAATGAAAAGTTTTTAGATTTAATTACTGAAATTTGCTATGAGCATTCAAAATACGTCTACACATGTGTGTATGAAGCCCGATTTTAAAATACGTTTTAAATAAATTATAAAAACATTATATTATGAAAAATAACTGTGGCAACATCGCCAACTGTCAAATGGTAGGTGGTATCATTTTCAATATTAATGTTAAAGTCGCCCCCCATTATTATTCACAGTAAAAAGAATCCATATGTAAATACTTCTTATTTGTATTTGATTAAGTTAATTAGCGGATAACCTCAATTGACATATTCAAATTGACAGATGTCAAGATGACCAACTGGTGCATATAAAATTAAAACTGAACAGCAACACACAAACGATAATTACATTGGATCTGACTGGTTTCAGTAGACGAGCCAAATATTTTTGTTTCGATTTAAGCTATGCTAGTCTTATAAAATGTAAGACATAATTTCTATTACGTTATTAGCACAAGATGGAGAAATGTTTTAAAATTAATACTAAAAATTTTCCATCATATAGACAGGTCATGAAACACGACAACCCGCAATAGCTTTTAGTTGTTTAGTTGTTGTATGTAATTGTGTTTCGTTTAGGAGAAATGGGGATGTCGGGAAAGAAAACAGCCACCTACCTTTTAGGTTGAGATACACGTACACATTCGCCGTGAATGTCGCTTTATTTTTACGGTAGATATCGATGATGCGAAGAAAACAAGCGAAAAAGCTTTTACGATGAACGCCAGTGTGTTTACTGGATCTAAAAGTCGTATACGAGTATAACATTGTATGTTGTATGTATGTACAAGCAGATGTATTGAAGACACGGAGGTATAGAAATTGTTCTACGATGGAAGCATCGAGAGAATGTTAACTTTTAGCTAAGCGACGTTAAGTTTTAAGACAAACAAGGCGAACAAAGTCGTTGACTTCGATATGGTATTTTTATATTGCTTCAAATCATGCGAATTGTAGTGTAATATTCACTACCCTTACTTGTTCCTGTTAGATAAAAATATTATACCGTTAATTATAGAACTAACTCCTGGGTAGAAATTCAGGGAATAATAATATACGAGGGTGTTTCAGAATAAGATGCTGATCCTTACGCGATTTTATGAAGAAAAGTTCAAATAAACCTATGTCAGCTTGATGGTGCTCCAGCACATTCCACTATAGCTGTGCACCGGCAATTGTCACTGATGTTCGAGGATCGGTGGATTGGCCCTGCGGGGACCTTGGAACTGGCCACCCAGATCACCCGATTTGACACCCTTGGATTTTTACCTCTGGGGTCGTATAAAAGAACTAGTGTACTCTAGGCCGGTACAAACTAGAGATAAATTATTGAATCGTGTTCAGGTCATATAGAATAATTATTGTAATTTTACATTCTCTTATTATTTTTGTCATTATGTTTCAATTTTTTGTTTTTATTTTATATTTCGTTCTAAATGTTATGTACTAATGTCATGTTCTAATTAAAGTAAATTTTTTACAGTTTCTGGAAATAGGTATAGGGAATGTTATAGAAATCGATGCGGAATCAAATTCTGCATCCGACCATCCAATAAAATACAGGATGTCCCATTTGAAAAAACGAACCTTTTCAACTTCTAAAATGATTTAATTGGTCATTAAATTTTGGATACCCTGTACGCGATAAATCAGTTGTCAATATGGCATTCGAAAGTATCATTCCTGTGCTTCCGTTTACCCCAGAAGCGCTTTCCACCAATCGAAATTGGTTAAAGGGCGCAATGCTCAAAACAAGGCTACATCTGTCAAAATTTTCAAAAAAATCAAGTTATCTAAGAAAAAATTGAAAATAGGTATAGGGAAACCTGGTGAAACTCACTATGAAATTTTCTCGGGAATCCAAAAATGAAATAATATACCGGGTGTTCCATTTAACATAAGGAAGTTAATGGCGACTTCCGGTATAACCGGAAGTAGTATGATCTTGAAAATATTTTAAAATGAAAGAGAATCTTGTTTTTTTAACCAACCACGAAAACTTCTAACGCACTTGAAAATCTCATGAAAGAGAATCTTGCGAATACCCTGTATACGTTAATATCTTGTGTGACCATCTTTTGCAGTGATAATGCATCTTATTCGTCTAGGGAGGCTACTGATTAATTTAGTGATGAATGTTTGTTGAATTCTGTTCTATTCATCTTCTAGTATAATGAAGAACGCATTCGCGTAGGTTGAATTCCTGTTTTGGTTGGTCCTTTCCTGATAGTCCCAAACATGTTCAATCATGTTGAGGTATGGGCCTAGTTCTGCTAACTCATTCAAATATTGTTTTACAATCTGTAGATCTGTCTTGTTGGAAAATAAAGTGCTCGTCAATAAGGCGATGTCCAACAGGTGTTGCAACTCCTGCTGAGGTTATACAGCCCGACACAAGAACAGAACCTCACGCATGCTTTATAGTAGGCTGCAGACAGTCAGGATTTAATGGTTCATGAGTCCTCCTCCGTACAAACTGTCGTCTTCGAGATTCAAAAATTTCAAATTTGGACTCATCCGTTCATAATACAGAATTTTTGCATATTGTAAACGTTTTTGCTTTTTTTCCCTATCGAAATAATGGTTTGTTGCGAGCTATGCGGACTCTATTATCTTGTTTCCTTAAGCTTTGTAGATCTTCTAGTGCCTTTTTGGTGTTCTATTGATCCCATGTTTGCATACTTGCGTAATATTTTTTGAACAGCAGTTTTCGAACGCCCCATTTTTGCAGCAATTTCGCGTTGACTTTTTCTTTCAAAAAAACAACCCTATGGCGATCGTGAATCGATACCTTCGACATAATTCTAAAACATTTTCGTTTTATCATTAACAAACAAGCAATTGAAGCTTACCACTTTCTAGTCAACAAAATCCTTCTTTTATTGATATTTTCTTTTTATTAATATTAGATTAATTCGCAAAAATAAAGATTTTTCTTAACGAATGGATATTAACTGAAACTCAATTTTCTGAACTAAAGTTCTATGGCACAACAAATAATTGAGTAAACAAAGTCTTTGTCTTCTTCACTCACTTCTAATGATAATCTTCGCTTGCTCCATTACACGAGTCACAATTCCAACTGAGACATTTAATACATCATGAGTTTGACGAACTGGTCTTCGCTTTAAGATATTTTCATGGCTGGATATAGAGGGCTTATTTTAATAGGCAAGTGAATGTGATGTCATTGTAGTTCAATGTCCACAGCAGATTCTTTAGTGCCAGATTCTATTTTCTTCCGTTTCTTTTCTCCACCATTTCCTCCATGTTCTTATAACAACTCTACCAAACCAGTATCGATATTTCTACCAACCCCCTTGCTGTTTCTATCTCCAAAACCTCTACAGGATTGGAAAGCTGCAGGTTCTCACGGACTCAATACACATATTCCAACAATATTTCGAAGTAGTAATGCCTTCCTTCTTCCTTGTAGGTTGATGAATCTAAGCCATTGATTTTGTCGCTTAATTTTTTCTTTTATCTGCCGTAGGTGCCAGTCATTGCAAAAAATTGGCATCAAGTAGTCGATCAGGATATTATAGTTGCCTTCTTTGGTGGCGGAAAACATTTTTGTCCACTGTTTAGATTATATTTTGGTTTCGAGAGTGGAACAGTGGACTCAAGTTTCATTGCGGGTAATAAAATGGTTGCAATGAAAGCGTGTCAAAAGGTTTCAAGAAACACTCAAACGATTCAACTTTTCAATTCTATGCACACTGTTATTTGAGATACCTACAATGTCTGCTATCTCGAGAACTGTTACTCGATGGTCATCCAAAACGATACGATGGATTTTTTTCAATCATATCCTGAACAGTAACAATGTTTGCACGTCTCATTTTTTGTGCACGTATAACGACGCTTAAATCCGTCAATTCAGTTTTTAATTATTGAAAACGAAGTAGCGGATTCTAATAATATTGAATGCAGCTCTGCTTTGATTTCAGTTGGTTTTAAGCCTTCTTCTCGCTGCTGTCAACTCAAAACTACACAGAATTCTCATCCAGGATCTTAACAACAACTTTTTTCATAATTTTTTTTTTTAATGTGGTGGGTGCTTAGTTGCAGTGACTCCGTAAACTGTATCGCTTGTCTGGCTATCACTGCAACTCTAGCGGTGTAGTTTGATGTGCGTAAATTGCGTTTAAATGGCTTTGTGACAGCATCATATCGCCTTTTATGATGTCGCGCTGTTAATCACTTTGCTCCCAACAGCGAATGGCAAGTCGATCCGGGATTAAACTCTCCGAAAAAATGTCACCGTCCCTCCAGAGAATTGAACCCCGGCGCCTATCGTCCTCTCACAACAATAGTCAGCCGCCTAACCACTGCGGCCATCGACCCGTTAAAATAATCATAACTCATTAATATAATTTTTTTTTTAATGTGGTGGGTGCTTAGTTGCAGTGACTCCGTAAACTGTATCGCTTGTCTGGCTATCACTGCAACTCTAAAACGAACTAAACTATTAAGCGTAAACACTCACAAAATAGTTTTTTGCTACTTATCACGAAATGATGGTGGAGGTGGAGGGCGGAGGGAAGGAAGGGACACAAAAGAAACCTACCGGACTAACTGGAAACGAACGAAATCGACTCGGTCCTAATTAGATCTTCGAGAATTGCAAGCATCGGCGATCCGGTGCATGCCCTACACATCTCAGACGGAACCTTGCTACGCGTTCTACTTTTTTTTTTCATTCGTAAATTGTGTAGGGGGCAAGGGACCACGACAAACTCGATTATCAAAGTTTAAATAGGACGTCGGAAACGCGCCGTTGCGGAATTTTAAACCGCAGCAGGTCTCTCAGCTACGATTCCCACATCCCTCGCACATATTACAGTATCTACTCTACGGTTTAAACCGAAGATATGGTATTTATACGCGCTTACCGGTTTGAGGTATCTAAATTAGAAACGAGCAATCCTATATTTGATGTAGTTTGTTTGAAATTGAGTTAATTTGTTTCTGCATGTTTAAAATTAAATAACTTAAACAAACATGTATATATAAATTGGGAATGTACCTAAATTTATTTTAGATTAAACGTTCCCCTTTAATATTAATTTACCCCCCTAAAATTTAAAAGCAATCTATTACGACCATTATCAATAAAATGAGATACGATAACGTTCACTGGGAAATATTAAATTTTAACAGCTTTCTTGTTCTCCATCCACATTTTCGTCTTGCCATAAATGTGCAGGAAGCATCTTAGATATCGATTCAGAGACGGCACGATATCGTCTTCTTTATAGGGGGGGCTTTAGGGTAAAAGTGGATATGATATAACGAGGAAATATTAAACAGCATATAACCGTTTTCCTCTTGCCACCTCTGAAAATATAAAAAAAAAATGAAACATCCAAGGTATGTTCACCTACGTTTTCCTCCTGTTCCACTTGGCTGTCGTCTGCTTTTTAAATTATATACGACTGCTTCATGCTAAGTAAATTTGCACGTCGTTTTTTTCATTATATTACGAGAAGAGAGACATGTTAAAATTGATGTTGGCTTGGGAAAACTTTCAAAATTATACAACATACATTTTCCCTTTTAGGACATTCTAAAAGAAATCCTTTTCCTGTCGAATTTTTATGATACCCAAAGGAACAAAGCAATGAATACCAACAAAAATGAGTTGCAGACATTTGTCAATCAATCAATTTTTTTGGGCTATCAAAAGTTGGGCGGTTCCCAATATTACTGGTCAAGCTCTGACGAATTAAGAGCGAATAATTTTGAACAATTTTTGACCTATTTACAAATAAACGATACATAAAACAACCATAAACATCAATAAAAAGGAGCTACAAAGTCCGGTGTATTGTTGACCAAAAAGGCTAAACAACAAAATAAATTCGAATTATACCAAGTGATAAATTGACATAAAAAAGAATCAAGTCCTTTAGATTGCAAAAACGAGAGAAAATTTGGCTTCTTTCAAATGGAATGACAACCAAACACTTCATTTTCTGTCAAAGTGTCAAATTTCTTCGTATTTCTTCTTTCTTTGTATTGTAAATACATACAACGTTTTAATTAATGACTTCGGAACAGGAATTCCACAAAATGATGTACCACGTGGTAGTACTCGCAGCAGTCCATTAGGTGAGAGCTAAGAAGTACAAAATCAGAGCCGAAACGAAGAAAATATAACTGACCATGACTCCTACTATCTCCAACCCCTAAAAGGTGTCAGTAAACATTCGAAAAAAAATATTTTCTCTATTTTGCGAAACCAGTGGTGTTAAGAAAGAAGATTCTAACCTCATTTTTAAGCTCAAAAGATCTCTTGAAGATCATTCTCTCTTTGTACAACAAACAAAACAACTTGGATTGGACAGGTCGAGTTTTAATCTAGTTCATAATTTGAACTACTTCATTAAGAGTTTTCTGCAACATTTCAGGTAATCTTTCGGCTACTAGACTCTCTCGATCAATACAATAGTGTATCCATGGTTGGGTACAAAAAGACCTGTTTTGTACCCAGCCATAGATTTTGCTCCATCTGTAGACAAATCCATTCACTTCCTCCAGGCAATGTCATATTTATTAAAAATCATTCAATGCCGTGCAAATATTGTCTGTCTTCAAACAACTGGTTTTTCCAGATGTTTGCGACGTTCACATGACGTATTGAATACAAAAACAGTATTGGGAGTCATTTCAATTCTGCTTCTATGTAAATGTAATGTGCAAAAGTGTGCAACTGAAAAAAGCAAACAATAATTAAGCAACAGTAAGTAAGTGCTCGCTTCTGCTGAATGCGTCCAATATTTACTGAAAGTTTGTTATTGAAGACATTTGTGAGCGATAACGAAATTTGCAAGCCCCAAAAATTTGACTTCTGATTTAACTGAAATAAAAAAACAAGACAAAAATTTGTTGCAAAGAAGTAAGACTGAAACATTTTTAGTTGGAAATATTAAGCACAAACCGTGAAAATGTGAGAAAAGAAAACCTGAATCTTGAGGAACCTCGGGGAAAAGTATTTGTTGACATAACTAAAAAGTTTGCAAAGCAGAATGTGAATAAAACATTTTGCGTTTGAAAAAATTGTGGCCACTAAATGGTGACAAAAAATTGTCTGAAGAAACATGTAATTAAGCAAGATTGTGATCCAAAAGGTTGTTACTGAAAAACGTTTGTGATCGAAGAGATTGCGATGAAAAAACTTTGTCAATGAAACGTTTTGTGTTTGAAAATATTGTGGCTACAAAAAAATTTTTGAAGCATTTGTAACTGGAAAAAACAATTTATTGAAAAAAAAGCTGTAACTGTAAAAGATCGTATCTGAAAAAGCTTGCCTGAAAACATGATGATAAAAACTTTGTGATTAAAAAATGTACAGAAAAATTTGATTTAAAAATTTTGTGATAGAAGTTCGTAACTCAGAAAAAACTGAATTAAATTTGTCCAAAAAGATACTTAGGGTGGCTTTATCAGATAAAATTTTATTTGCAAGATAATTATAATGAAACGTTTATTGAGTGTTAAATAGAAGATATCTGCAAGATAAAGCATTGTAGTTTTATCTGCCAGTTAGCAATATCTGTCAGTTACTTACCCACTCTAAGTATCACAAAAAACCTAAAAAACCTGTAACTGCAAAATGTTGTAACTGAAAAAGTTTGTTTGAAAATATTGTGACAAAAATTTTTTGTTGAAAAGTTTCCGATTAAGAAAAAAATTCTTTGAGATTGAAATGGATTGGCTATGGTGTTTTAGTTGAAATGGATATCCAGCTGTCTTTCCATCTTTTTAACGATCGTCTTAGGACTCTCCTTCTCTCCGGTCTTTGGTCTCTCGCAATTTTTATTATTCTAGTTCCATGTGCCCTTTGTACACTCGATATGACTTAGTCTTCGAACGGCTTTACTAAGGGACAATGTGCTATCCTTGTCAGTCCATTCCCTCCACATTTAACGAGTATTAATAGCGTATTTTTTCGTAATATAACATTACGATTATCGAAGAAACGGTCACGTTAAATGTGAAGGAGATGGACTGACAAAGACAGCACCAGAAGACTAAGTCGTCTCAAGTGTACGTGTTGGTTTCACGTTTTTCTACTCGCTCTGGTGAATCTGATAACATCTCCAATTCCACATTCCTCTCTTTTGTCCTCGTTTCTGATCTTATCCGTCCTTGTTTTGCCCACAATTGTTCTCAGAGTGTTCATCTCTGTTGTCCTCATCAGTTATTTAATTTTGTTTATATCGGCACGGGTTTCTACACAATTTGTTACCAAAACATTATTTTGTAACTGAAAAACAAATTACTGAAGAAAACTGTAACTGTAAAAGATTATAACTGAAACAAAGTGATTGAAAACATTATGGCAAAAAGTTTTTGGTTAAAAAGTTATGTTTAAAAAGCTGGTAACAGAAAAATTGGTTACTGAAGAGTTTGTGACTAAAAAAGTAGCACTAAAAAATTTATGTACAAAAATTTGTGACTGAAAAAACTTTTAATCGTAAGCCAGAAGTTAGTAGTTAGTTTAATAGCTTTAAAAGCTATTGTTGATATTGTCAGCCGTCAAATCTGCCAAAAATCCCTAATATTAAACATTGTTTTGATATGAAAATGAATAGCTTCCCTAGTTTAAAATTACATTAGAAAATAGTGACTTGAACATGTCAAAGTCCTTAAAAAAACCCAGCTGATTATTTTGAGGCAAAATAGCCACTAACTTCTATTCCTACGTCGTCAGTGTGTTTTAACATATCATTTTTCAAATTTTGAAACACGTAATAATCAATAATAATCCAAAAACTGATCTTTCCTAGTGTAACATTTGCTTTATAAGCTGGACAATTGTCTTATACAAATTTGACTTTACAGCGCTTCCTAGCTGAAATCGTGGCATTCACTAGATCAAGAAGGTTCATGTAGTATGTTTTGTTGATAAATTGACCCGATTTGAGATAGTCAATATACACGATCTCATCTTTATTCCACAACACAATAACCATGATCTTTTTGGATGTCATTTTGGTAAGCTCGATGTCTGGTGGTGGCTAATCAGGAAGCTGCCATTCGAAAGTTGAATGTCAGGTCTGTGGTGGTTCATAGTAGATCCAAGTCTCATCGATCGATTCAATAAATCATCCCAGTTGGCATCATACTCGTTTAAAATCAATTGAGCATCATCGATTCTTTTTTTCTGCTCATTAGACAGCAATTTGAGCTCCCGCTTTGCCTAAATCTTTCTGAACTGCTAATGTGTTGTAGACGAATGAATTTTACAACACAAATGAAGTAAACGCAGCTGTTCAGGAGAACTGTCACTTAGTTCAATTTTTTTTTTTGCAGCATTTAGCATTTCTAAATGTTATATAGGCAGGTGTAGAAAAACTTTTAATCGTAAGCTTGAATATTGAATAGATTTTTTTATAAATTTAGAACAAAAAAAAATGTGTTGGACATTGATCAACTCCAATGAACTTTAAAACAAAACAGGGTTGATTAAGCAGGTAAAGCATTTTATTTATAAATACGCGTTTGTTTTTCGCCTGAAAAAGGAGACTGGCCGCAGAACAAAAAGCTCCTAACACGTAACATTTTCGCATGGCATGACACTTTACGCGCTCAACTTAACCCATTACCCATTTGAGATATGGTCTACGATATCTCTTCAGTGTTAAACGCGATAAATTTCCGGTAGATGGAGCGCAAAGCAGGATGTATAATGCGTAGCATATAGATAGTAAACGTCCCTATATACCTTTAATCCTTTTCCCTTCTAATTGGACGCGTCTTCTGCCTAACTTCACACGCATATATATATAGTATATATTTAGCTATATTAACACCGTACTATGCACGTGTTGCTGACTTCGCATACGTTCTCAATAATTCTTCTGACCGCCAATATTTCACGCTTGATTATCCTAATCCGCTATCTCGTGCATACATAGATGGCGTACATATCGCTTTGATCTTTTTGTTTAAAGCGATCAGCGGTCCTTGACTAATTGGGTCTTACGGAGCTTAGACGCTGTGTACACCCCCTTTGACTGGTCATCTGTATTCTATCGACCGGCTTATGTATATATCAAAAGGACGCTTCAGAGACCTTCTTTCAGGTGTGCAAACTTTAAAAGATTAAATACAACCTATATAATCGTATAATGTGTGATTTAGAGGTGATGGACCGAAAAAACAAGAAGGACAGCTAAAAATAAGACGATTTTTATTTTTGTTTCCCTTTTACCCAAACGGGGGAGACCCCGTTTTCGAAGGGTCGAAAAAAAAACGGTTTTTTTTTTCGCATGGGTTGTCCGCTAAGTGACCGTTAAGTCTACCGAGTTCGATGCGTGTATGTGTTTTGTTTATTTTGCGTGAAATATTCCCTTTTATATCTTTCGTGCGGAGATAATTTTATTTAGCGGCCACCGCATATCCTTTTTTGTGTTAAATATGGTTTGTCTGTACATCTCGGAGACGCGTGTGTGCCTATTTCGGTATATAACATACAGTCGAGGCTGTTTATATACCGTGCGTGTTAGAAGAGGTATATCCGTATGTAGCATAAGCGTTGGAATAATTAAAACAAACATAGGATTTAAATCTGAAGGGTTCGGTGGTTGTTTTAGGGCGAACAGTACCTACGTATATACATATACCTGCTTTGACCTAAATTAAACGTAACATTTAATATGTATGCGTAATTCCGCTACATGTTTTCCGTGTTTATCTTTTCACAAAAAAAAGGGACGCTTCGAATTGAATTCGAAGAAACGCTTATTTTTTTAAATACATATTCGAAAGTCATACAGGAGTTCGTGGAATGGCGCAGAGATGGCGGTTTTGTTAGCTAACTTCGTTTTGGTATTTTCATATATTATTCAATTTGGTTTTTTCTTTTCAAAGAAGATAAAGATGGTTTTCCATCATTAGAATACCACCCACAACATTAATTTCAATTTAAATTGTCAATATTTATTCTTGTGTTATTATTATTATTTTAAGTCGAGTTTAAGGCAGACGGCATACTGACGAAACTGGTTTCATAAAACCGGTTTTATGAAACAAGTTTCGCAAAACTGGTTTCATATTTGACAGTACATTGACGAAACTGGTAGATGATCAACTTGATCTTTTGCTATCGTTTCAGTGTAAATAATGACACAATATCATAACGTCAAGCGTGACTTCTTATTATGTTATTGTGTCATTATTAGAATAACAGTATGGGTAATGACCAGTATGGATAATGACTAGTATGAATATTAGCCAGTATGGATAATGACCAGTATGAATAACGGTCGGTATGAATAGTGACCAGTATGAATAACAAAAAATGACAAATGTCACTACATTTTAACACTTGATGACGTCACTCATTTATTGTCTTCGATCTTACAGTTTTTGCAACACTTTTGATCTCAGGAAGTGTACTCGGAATATCGGTATCACTATTTTCTATAATTTTCTTCAAATATATTTTAAGTTAACGCAAGTGACTTGTTATTATGTTATTGTGCCATTATTTACACCGAAACGATGCCGGAAGATCAAGTTTTCAACTTAAAACTCGTTGAAGCTATAGAAATATATCCATTCGATAAAAATTTTGAAATTTTACTGGATCTCTATGTAGTTCTTTGGCCATTACATAACTGCTGTCTGTGACTTCTGTCTTGTATTAGGGGATGAACCCAGTACTTTCGTTTCTTTTTTCTGTTTTGATACCAGCACCGTAGTACTACAACGTCCTCATTATCCGACCACATCTCAGAAACTGATCATCTACCAGTTTCGTCAATGTACTGTCAAATATGAAACCAGTTTTGCAAAACTTGTTTCATAAAACTGGTTTTATGAAGCCAGTTTCGTCAGTGTGCAATCTGCCTAAATGTTTTATACAGTTTATTATAAACGTTGTGAGTAATTTCAACTGAAGGAGGTTGGTTGCACTAAAATCGGAAGTTCCTTCAAGCCTCAAGCCTAGTGGTACAAAATAGCATTTTAATAATCTGACAGTTGTCATTAATTGAAATTTATTGGCAAAACTGTAATAAGTCAGTTTACGGTTTGACAGCTGTCAAAGATTTTTTTAAGACACAATTCTGAACAGACCCAAATGACCGAAGCTGAAACATCCTATTATTGCTACTATTGTTAAATGTTATTGTGTCTGTTATCAATAATCAGGTGTATTATTTCAATGTTTATAAATAATAAAAAAATCTGCCACAACAATTCCGCGTAAAATTTATTTCGCTAAATATTTGTTGCTGTAATTTGGGCTGAGGATTTGTTCAGAATTTTGTCTCCCTCCTTTTGAAACATGGTAGTAGTAGTAACAAGTAAGAATTGTAACAACTAAAACAGTTTTTCTAGTTTGACACCTGTCAGATATATTATTGATATTGTCTGGTGTCAAATTTGTCAAAAATAATTGGTAGACACTTTGGTAGCTGTTACCTACTCATTATTACCACATCATTTGAATTATTTATTGTATAAAATAGGGCAATCGAATTATTTATATAAATAATCACCAGTATAAATAATGACCAATATGGATAATGACCAGTATGAATAATGACCAGTATGAATAATAAAAAAAAAGCTAAAATTCAAAAGTACTTCCTAATTAATTTGTTAATAATAATAATATATTATTATATATATACAGGGTGTTTGTGGGAGGTGACTCACCTCTATAATTTCTAAAATATTTGAAATAGAGAAACGAAATTTTTCGATATATTTTCGATTCGGGATATTTCAATTTTTTTTTCATCGAGAGTGCTTTGAAGTTCTTAATGTGCTCAGGTGTTACTGTATAAACATTATACGAACAATTTTTTTCATTTTTACTGTATGCCCAGTTTTTTAAGCGCATTTGTAGGTCCAAAATTTAGTATTTATATTTTAATATTATTTTTCCAAATGGGAATAGGGTGGCTCACTAAATCATCACTGAAGAGCATTGAAGTACCTTCATTTTGATACCCTACATTAATATGCAGAACAAACGTTTATTAAGAATTTTTTGTGAAAAAAAAAACAAAAAAAATTGAAAAAAAAAATTTATATCAAAAAATCTCTTTTACTGTAGTTGTATTCAAAATGTTATCCCGAATCAAAATATCGAAAAATATTCAGGTAGTCCCATTTAAAAATCGAAAATCGAAGTCATTTCCGGTAAAAGCGGAAGTGATAAGAATGTATCGATTATGTCAAGAACTGTAAATTAAAGCCCCGTATATAATTCCCAAATTTCGTTTCTCTATGGGCGAGCCACCTTCCAAAAACACCCGGTATATAATATAGATAATAATAATATCACCTTCTTCAGGTTTCGAAGCGTGAAGAAGGTGATATTCACCGAAACCGGTCGTTGTTATAGAACAAAAATAGACAAATTAATAAGGAAGTAGTTTTAAATTTTAGTTTTCATACCATTCACCTAATTATGGACTTACTATCTGTATGAATAATGTTCAGTATGGATAATGACCAGTAAAAATAATGACCAGTATGGATAATGACCAGTATAAATAATGGCCAGTATAAATAATGAGCAGTATAAATAATAACCTGTATAAATAATTAGAAAAAATAACAAATGTCATTAAATTTTGACACTTGATGACGCCACTCATTTATTGTGATTAATTTTTTTGGCAACAAATTCAAACTTACAGTTTTTGCAACACTTCTGATCTCAGGAATTGTGTTGTAGACGAAAAAATTTTATAATGTGAAACATTCACTAACTTCCAAGATCCTGATGAAGTATACACAGCTGTTCATGAGAACTGTGACTTAGTTCAATTTTTATCCGCAGCATTTAGCATTTTTAAATATTGTACAGGCAGGTATGCAAAATACTTCGTTAGTATAATTACAGTAGAGAGTTCCATTATATAGCGTAAAGAGCAAAAACAAGGTAATAAATATAATTAGTGTAAAATCGATGGTATGCAAATAAAACAGCGCAAATCGTGTATATATTACATGTTAATTGATGTAACCATTTTTCCCCTTCATGGTTGATAAAATAATAAAGTTGCCGCTGCAACTATCTCGTTAATTTTTTATTTTGTATTATAAAACACAATAGCTTTTCATAATGTAATTTTCCCTAAACTATTATTTTACAAAGAGCTTCCGCGTTTGACCCCGTTATTATATATGACAGCTTATAGGCAACAACGGGTAGCCTGTTGCTGGGAAATCGATAGAACGGATTGGAGTGATAAATAAATTTATTTACACAGAAACTGTCATTAAGCAGGTGTATTAAGGTAATCGGAAATTATGTGTTAGCGATCATCAAGTCAACCTTTCAAAAAGCAGTACCTATGTAAATAAAGATACATATTATATTAATGTAGTAATATACAGTGTTTATCATAAGTTATGTACCAAATATGTCTTATACAGGGTGTTTCCTAATTGAATGTCAATATTTTAGGGGACGATTTTTTGGTCCATTCTAAAAAGAAAACTTCATATGAACGTATGACCTAAACGTCTTAACTTTTGAGATACAGGGTGGTAAAGTTTTCAAAAATAAATAGTTTTTCATTCATTCCTGTAATACTACTTTAGATATTTTAATGAAATGTGGTATACGTGTACTATGTATCAAGAGGCATTATTGAATGCACCACATTTTTTTTTTAATTCCACCAGTGGCGTTCGTACGGAATTTCAGCTACTTACCTATTTTGACAGATCCGTATACAGGAAACATCCTGTATAGTAGACTAGCTATGGATTCTTCATTATCGCACAACATGGAACAAAGAGCGATAAAAAAATGTAATCGACGATGAATGCATGTCCCATGCATAGGTTGTCCGTTGATTTAGCCAATTCCGTGACAGTCGTGAGGACCTTGTGAAGACGATTACCGAGCAGCAATGCCCAAAACCACGCGTCATGAAAAAAACATCGAGAAAGTTAAAGAAATTCTTCGAAGCAACCGCTGTGTATCTGCGAGACTTATCGAAGAGGAAACCGGGATACTGAAAAGCACAGTCTTCTATCGAATTTTGACCGAAGATTTGGGCAAACAGAAGGTCTTCGTGCCACACACGTTGACAGACGATCAAAAAGATTGGATACTTCAGCAATTTTGCAAAGACACGTTAAAAATGTCTCCAAGGAATCCTGGCATTGTGGGCCAGAATTCGACGAGTTCGACGGGAATATCGAGGCTATTTGCCAAATTGAAATTGGCGATGAAAGGAAATCGTTTGGATCATCCAAAAGACTTCGACCACAGTACTGGGCTGTATTGACAACTGCATTTTTTTTAAATGGATGCTTGTTTTATTAATCTACAATTGGAAATATATCTGGGGAAGAAAAGGTAAATATTGCAACTGCATTATATAAGAAACGAATAGACAAGCATTTCTTTATTTTACATACTATTACTGGAGCTTTGAAGTTTGCAACTTAAACATAAAACTAGTTGTTACATAGGATTACGTATTTCTTCCATTCTCTATTCGAACGCATTCATTGCATTTCATCCGCGTAGAATTCAAACAATTCAGCACTAATAAGGGAAAAACAACATCATAAAACCGTTTCTAAGATTGTACGTGCAAGTACATCGAATTCTGCCATTGACAATTCTCGCTAGATTTTAATATCATTCCTATTTATGTTCTCGTCTTTTACAAGGGTTTAAATTGTTCTGAGATTTGAATATGTTTGTTCTATAAAACGTAAGAAGCTTACGAGATTGAGGAATTCTATGCATATTGTTCCAATTTTTTACGGTGATCTAGAAATAAATAAATAGTAAGCGGATTTAAATTAAAATAGTCGTAGAGTAGAGGATATCGAGATTCTTCCTAACAACCCAACGTTCATCTCCATTTTTTCCCAAGACAAACTAATACTTCCATCACCGCATCAAAGGGTCAATAAGGTAATAAATTTTATAGGGGGTTCTATAGGGGCGGGTACGTATACGTTGAGACATTGAGAGAGATAGAGAGTTTTGTATAAAATGTACGAGCATAAAAGGGTGAAGCACCCGTGTTTTGTTTGTCACGTCCAACGTAATAAAGCTTCCGCTTTGCCTTCCTTACCGTTACAGCCTCTACTTCGTATTTTCCTTTGAAATATTGCTCTATAAAAGCGGCGCGAGAGAGAATCGGTAAAGGTAAGAGACGGTGAAGGTGGTATAGAGAAGAACCTAACCTATTTTATCCGAAGAGCTAGTAGTGCGGCTTCACTTCAAACTCCCACGTTGGTAATGTTGGAATTTTTCTTTCTACGAATTTCCCTTTTCTTAGTTCTTACTCCTTTATTTTGCTTTCGCTATAAGTTGATTTCAATTCGTTACTTTGTTTGTTAGGAAATGCTGCGTGTTTATTTTACTTAGAGGGAACGTGATGAAGACACTTAATTTATCGGGAACTGATTTAATCTTAGGAAGATAATGAAAGGAAACTGAAGAAATATGATAACTTTCAGATAACTGATGCAGATAAAACATCAGTTCTCAGATATTTTAAAATTAAGAAAGCTTATTAAGAAATGTCAATATGGAGACATGGAAGAAGAATTGTTGAAAGATAGATTGATTGTAGGTATTAAGAATACTTTACAGAGGTTTAAATTTATTAAAATGGACTACATAAGCCTTGACGAGGTAATAAATACATGTCGAGCCAATGAAATTGCATAGGACCAGTTGAAGAAATTATCAGAAGTTGCTTCAAATTCCAAAGCAAATGAAGTCAGCTTACTTAAACCAGTTAGTAAAAAAGACTGTAAATTTCGTGCGAAATTGCATGTTTTCGATAGAAGACGAACTGCAAAGCTTTTGGTCTAAAGTGTAATAATGGAATGAATCATTTTCAAAAGGCTTGTAAAAAATACCTATCCGAAAGGCAAGTTTTATAAGAAGATAGAAAAGGTCAAAAAAATATGACATTTTACTACAAGTTGTAGATGTAGATTGGATTAATTAAATTATGTAATAAATTTGCAGACTCACAGAGAAAACTACCTATGCAAACACACAAAATATCCATTCGAATATGTCTCATTAGATGTCTGCTTTGCTCAAATGAAAGGGGGAAAACAGACAATTTTGGTAACATTAGACCATTTTTGAGACTTTTTCGATGTAAACTTTCTGAAAGACTTAACACACAAAAGTGTTATAGAAGCCTGATGTGAGTACCAAAAAGAATATGTACAGACAATGGGCAAATATGGTAAATAAAGGGATGGAAATCTTTGCAAAAGAATGGGGATTTAAACACTCATCATCTTCACCACATCACCAACAAGGTAATGGTAAAGCGGAGGCAACAGAAGAAGATGATCAAGAAAGCTCAGGAGAGCAATACTGATTTTTGGTATGCTTTACTTCATTGGCGAAACATTCCAAACAAAATGGATTCTAGTCCTGCCCAAAGAATTTTTTTGTCGTCTAACAAGAACAGGAATACCGACTGTACAGGGTGGGCAAATAAGCGAGGTAAGCGGCTGTATCTCAGTAACTAATGATCGTAGAGAGTTACGGTAAAAAATTTTATAGGTAAAATGGGCAAGCGAAAATCCAAGAAATTATTTTCAAGTTTCCAAGATGGCCGCCAGTGGGCGTTTCCACCATCTTGAATTACATAAAGTTACGTTTCTCGCGATTTTCTCCAATGAATATAACAAAAAGGTATTTGCGTTTTAATGTTAACTTAAAGTCAAACATTTTTTCTAAAAACAATTTTTCTCTATGTTTCGAAATAAAGTGGTGGGGGATATTTGAATGTTGTTTTAAATAAATGCCTGTAACTTCGAAACGGCCAAATGGATTTGGATAAATTTGGTATCATTGAAAAGAGCATTTCTTGGGCTTTTAGGTTTCTTGTAATCATGACAGTTGTGACCTACACGGCCGCCGATAGAGGGCGTTATTCGATATTATAACCAAAATATTGAATTTTCTCAAAAAATTTAAATGCGATGATATGACTTTTTTTAGACTAGAAAATAGAGAAATGACCACCCAATAACCCTGCGCAAGCCGCATCTTAATATCTTTTTCCTAACTCAAATTATTTAAAAAAATACTAAACCAGGAAAAATCATATATTCCCATTTAAAAATGCATCGCTTGCTTTCGATAAGAAGGCAAGTAGTAGGCCATGGAAATAAAAGACAAACTCCTCTCCAAAATATTCACAAGAAATGTCAGTTTATTTAGTGCTGTGATTTTAAGTCACACGTTTTCGAATTTGTAAGCGATTTTCCTTTCAAATAAAGTTGTGGTCCTGAAAAGGACCGATTTTGTAAAAAGATTAATGCCTTCTGTATTCAAATTGCCTTCCGTCATATTCCACACATTTTTCCAGTCTTTCTTGAGTCGACAGAACCGCAGCCTCGATTTCTGCAGCTGATAGTTGACGAATTGAGTTTCGAATTCTGTTTTCCATATCCATTCGTGTTATTGGTGGAGTTTGACAAACAATGTCTTTTAAGCGTCCCCACAAGTAAAAATCAAGACATATCAAGTTGGGAGACCTTGCCGGCCAAGGAAATAGGCTTCCCCTTAGAGACTGGACAGCTCATATTTACAAAAGTAGATCCAAATTCAAATTATATGGAACAAGAGAATAGTGAAAGAGAAGGTAAAGGATAAGAAAAATCTTATAGAAGGAATAGAGAGCATATAAAACTAGTATATTTGGAAAGCGAAAAGGAAAGAGACAATCACAAAGAAACATACAACACAGAGAGGAGATAATAGGAAATTCGGGCGAATTAGAACCTGCGAAAGAATCAACTAGTAAACAAGAGAAGGAAGAGGAACATTCCAACGCATTGCAGTTAGAAGGCAAAAATTAAACACCTACAAATATTGAAGTAGTAGCTGAAAATAAAAATGAATCTCTAGAATCAATGCGATCAAAGAGATCTCATAAATTACTAATAAGATTATATTCTAACTTAAGCTTTATTTTGTTACAGTGTAACTTTTATTTAAAAAAGGGAGGATACCTTCTTATTGTGCGATTAATATAACTAAAGGCAATTATATTTTCTTAACACGACCGAAACTACCGAGTCTAATAGAATAAATTTTAAACTTTAGGTAGGTTAGGTAGATAGGTAATGTTTGTTTGTAATTCTGATGCACATGTAGGTATCTACTTACCTATATATGTAAGCAATAATAATAATAATAAAATAATAAGATTAATGATATATTTACGTAAAAAACAAAAGGAATTCACGATGATCAGAAGCTAAGTCATCAAAATATTTTTTAATTTTTGTTTGTCGTTTTGTTGGGAAATTCGGCTTGAGTTCACATTTTACTGCCAAGTCTGTACCTCCTCGAATAAAGTTTGCATAGGATGATGGCGATCTGAGATTTTGCAAATTTGTTTTATGGTACAGGATAATGTTTTTGCAGCTTCGCCAAGGTCCAAGTTATTTTTCTGCAAAATTTTTGATAAGAAATTGATTTCACTGAAAATGTTGTACATTAATAAATACTAATACACAGTGAAAAGTCTGCATATTTAACCTCAAATTTTTGGCTTGATCAATCTCATCTTTTTACTTTTAAGTATTATTACTGTGAGCACTTTTAGGATCTCTATATAACGTAATTTTACAGCACTAACAGATGATAACCGTCCTACCCAACGAGTTGGGTTCAGCTTTTTTAATACCGTATTCAACTCACCTGTGTAACTGCTTAATAAATCCCAACGGTTGACAATATTTTTAATCGGTATACATCCACTTGCAGCATCAAGTTTAACTAAATTCAAGTTATGGCAAGCGCAATGGACGTATTCAGAATTTGGTTGAATATTCTT